>JAVJGG010000048.1:18933195-19036962 GCA_035590195.1 Aviceda cuculoides
CTCCGGCTCCTGCTGTTCCACAGCAGCTTTTTCCCCTTCTTAACTCTGCTCTCCCCGAGGCACTGCCACCGTCGCTGATGGGCTCGGCCTTGGCCGGCGGCGGGTCCGTCTCGGAGCCGGCTGGTGTTGGCTCTGTCGGACATGGGGGAAACTTATAGCAGCTTCTCACAGAAGCCAGCCCTGTAGCCCCCCCCACTATAAAAACATTGCCACACAAACCTAATACGTGAGAGTTCTTAAAAGCTGTGTTATGTCTTTGGTCTGTACATGGAATAAACCAATAAGAAGAAATCACTTGTAGCTGCAAATGCAGCATAAAGCAAAGAGGTTCTTTCGTTCAGTAGCCTTTGTAGTTGCAAACTAGGAAATGTGTGTCATGGAAAAAGGAAAAATCATGTTTCTTTGGGGCATATTCCCTCTCCAGTTCTCATAATCAAGAAGGACTCTCTTGAGCTGTGGGGTGTGTCTGGAGCACCTTATTTAAAAACACTGATTACCTTGTCTTCCAGGGATTTGTCTAATTCCTTTTTTAAACTCATTTTTGTGTTTGGCCTCCACATTCTGTAGCAGCGTGATTGCAGTTACCTTTCTTTTCCATGGAAAAGAAATTCTGTTTATTTGTTTTAAACTTACTATGTGATGATTTCATTGATCGTTCACAGGTGCTTGTCTCATAAGAAACAGTGAAAATCATTCCCAGCTTAGTTTCTCCACATCTTTCAACACTTCATCAATATCTAGCATATTCTTCTTTCCTTGTATTTTTTCAAAACTAAACTGTATAATTTTCCACACATCGGATCACACTTTTTTTTTGCTGTTTACTGTACATCTTCTATTTCTTTTGCATAATTTTTTGTATGGGGTGATCAGAATTGGGCATATCGTGACTTAAGTAGTAGTAAAATGACACTGGTGGTTGCTATTCCTTTTAAAGCAATTGCAAATGTTTTATTTGCCATTCTTTGGTGTAGCTTTGCATTTTCAAAAGGCTTAAGATAACAAGATCTCTTTCTGAATTGGTATCAGTAGAGTCCATCGCTGTAAATGCAGTGTTAATGTTATTTCTCCAGGTGTGTCACTTTGCACGTTTCTGCATTGAATTTAATCTGCTCCTGCTTTTATCACTGTATTACCTCTCAGTCCCATCAGTACTGCAATAGCCTTTGCAACTTTTTGCATTCAGCTTATATTTTGACAATCCTGAATAATTCTTCACAAGTCAGCCCTTTTCCAGATAATTTTTCAAGATGTTGAAGTGAGCAGGTTCATGTGTGATCCTCCTGGTAACTGCCCTTCTTCCTCCACAGAGAGAACTAGTCATATAATTCTACCCTACAATTCCTTTCTTTTAATAAATTAAATGATAAGAGGCCTTTCCTTTATCTCCAGACAGCTGACATTTTAAGTAAACATTAGTGACTGGAATTTTAAAGCTTTCTGTAAATTCAGGTACAGAGTATTGGTTGACTGATTATAAAAGATATTTACTGAAGATTTCTTAACACCTTACTTCAAAGGGGTACCTAGAATATGCTTGGTGAATCCAATACCGGGCGTCTGAATGTGTCCTAATGAAATTGGAAACACTGCTTTAGTGGAAGAATCTCAGTTGTAAAATATTGCTGAGGATTGAATCATCAGTCCCTAACCCAAACCCTTACAAATTTAAGTATATTGGTGTAAATAGGTATCCATGTAGGTATAACTGAGATTTTAGTTTGCAGAATACCTGTCTTATTTAGGTGTGGTAGAATGTGCTCTGCAGTGAGTCAAGCTCAAAGCCCATCTTTTGACTTCTAGATGGAAGATAATTGTTGAAGGGTAACAAAAGTTACCCCATTTCTAAAACAACACTTTTTGGAGTAGAGCTGTGCCGTAAAGTCCCGGGTTCAAAGTTACCAAGGGCTTGTTGTCATATATGGGATGCTTTTTGTGTGCATGATATACTTGGGAAAACAGAGGACTGTGTTTCTGCATGTGTGACAGGGATGGATCATACTGTCACGATCAGATCGAGAGCAGGAACTGGTGAGAGTAAGCTCTTGCAGCTTTTTAATGCTTTCTAAGAATGATTATGTTTTGCAGCTAGAGGTTTCTGATCCGTTGACATTAGGTTACTCAAATAATGACAATATTTTTTGGCTATGTTAGTTAATGCATTTAAGACCCTGATAGTAGCGTAAGCATAATATAAATTGGATGCTCCTCAGGCACTGTCCCACCTGCTTATCTGTTAGGGAAGGAATAATTTTTTTTTTTTTTCTCTGTGGGATGCTTTGTTGCTGATTTAACATGCAATGAGAATAAATGGCATGCAACTGGTTCTAGTTTCTACTTAACTGAGCTTCACAACTGTCCTGCAGTGCTAAGAAGCCAAGCATATGGCAGTTGTTGACTAATTAAAGAAAGGACTTTGATTAATATGTATCTTTTCCAATACATTGCACAACTTACCTGATCTGTTGTGACTGAAACAATGTGTATTCCAACGTCTACTATTTTCACTGTTAGTTTTGCAACTTTTCAGCCTGTTTCATGCACTAGCAATTTCCTTTGGGGGTGGCAATTCCTCAGAGACAACTGGGGATGAAAGGTGCTACCTTTCCTCTTTGTAAGTTCCTCTTAAATCTTGATTTTAAGGCTGTAATCTCAAAAGCCTTCTGGTGGACAAGTAAGGAATTCACAGAGATATATAGAACTTTCAGTATAAATGACAATCTATCCATTAAATCGACATTGGAGGCAAAGCAGCAAAAAAACCCCAAACGAACAACTCACCTCTAGATTTGCCTCGTCTTTTTTTTGACTCAATGTAAAACATCCAAGTTAGAAACCTAGTTACTGTACGCAGACTGTGTCATTAGTACAGGGAGAATCACCTCTCTCTTTGACAGTGTCTCATGTAAATGAGCAAACAGCGATACTGATGTTGGGTTTCTTTGTAGAACCAAAATGTTGTTTGCAATTAGCATGAAATGGAGTTTGCAGGGTATTCTAACTTCTAAGCTGGGACTTGCTGTCATGTAGATACTCTTAAATTTAGCTGGCATATTGATTTTAGAAGCTTGCAGTTTTAATACCTGATGATTAGGGTAAAAACCACTCAAGTCAGTAGAAACCTTTATTCACTCTTACATGTTATTTCACTTGCTAAGCTGCAAGTGAAATATCCAAAATTCTGGTGCTTCGTTACTGGAAGCCTGAATTTTGGTTATAAATTTCTTATACGTTAACTGTCAGTGTTCTGTCATTTAGCAAGTACTCTCCCTGAAAGACGTAGGTTGCTCTAAGAAACTATACCTCTGTTTGTCTTGTAAAGAATGCAGTTGCTTTAGTGGATACTTCTCTGGCAGTCCACTAACAAAAAGGAATACAGAATCAGATATCCTCAAAATGAATGCTTGCGTGAATATTACAGTTTTAGTGCTTTTTAAATTTTTTTTTAACCTGTGGAAAAATCCAAAGAACGCTTTAACTGCACTTATTGCCTATACTTGCACTTGGACAGAAATGGGGAAAAAGATGCCTATGTCCCGCTGAGCAAGGCTGTGAATAGTGTTAAAAAGGCAATTTCATTTGGGCAGCAGTCATGCTGACAAATGTTACACCTTCTCTGAAATAAAACAGACAATCCTAACATGGTATTGTCTGGCTTTGTTGGGCCAAGGAAACAAAAACATTGAAATACATGGAAAAAAACTAGTGCAAGAAATAGACTTTAGTATAATGGCAGAGTGTCAAAAATACACATATATAGCCATAAAGGAAGCTTTTTAAAGATCCAGGCTTAAGCTGTCATAAGTAGATATGAAGGCATATGATAATATTTAGTTTTAATGAAACTTAGGAGTCAGTGGGGATCCCATTTTACATGGAGCCAAGTCCATGTGCTTATTTCTGTCATGTCCCTTATTTTGCTAATTGTTATTTTTTTTTATTCCTAAATATACCTAATTTCATGCTAATTTGGTGACTTTGGATTAGTGATTCTAACCACTGTTCCATGTAAAGTCCATGTTTGTAGGGACAGCAGGTGAAAACAACAATTTTGATTTTCAGTGAGGAAGTGGGACACACACACCAACACTGCTTGGAATCTTTTGATTTTTTTTCTCTGCCTTGCCTCATAATTGGTTTCATACTTTGGAATGATGATCTGTTGAAAGAAATGGTCCCCTTTGGAAGAGCCAATAAGAATGTGATGTAAGAAAGCAGAAAATTTGATGATGATTTTCTTCTATCTCTAAAAGGTTATTAAAAAATAAAAGGAATACAGTGATTGCCATTTGTTTTTGAAGTTTTTTTTGTCCTATTGAACTACCTGATGCTGTTTACTGAGTGAGTATTGGATGCTTGCAGGTTGGGGGGGGGGAAGTGGGTACGCAGTACCATAAACTCACCCCCTGCCCCCCCCAACACTTGTGAAGATAGATTGTATATGTAGAATGCATGCTCTGGGGTTCATTTGATGTTAGGATTGATCTTCCTAAGGCAAACTGAATACATTCAGGCTTGTTCTGAAGACTGTTCATCGGCAAATCGTTTCCCATGTATCTCAGAAAATCTGTATGCAGCTTGGAGTTGGGGGGATGTCCCACAGTGAAGCCAATGAAGAACAGGATGACTTTTGACTTCTTACACGAGGCACAGCAATCTGCGTTTCACAAAGTTAAACAACAGTCATATTAGAAGTGTGATTGTCAAGGTTGTAGAATTCTTCTGAATAAGCACCTTGATGACATCATGTAGCGGATGCCTTTTAGTTTTGTCATACTAACGGCATGTGCTTTTTCCAGTTATGTTTATGATTCCTTCCTGTAGGTGAGGATCAGACTAATGTCTCTTTCTGTCCTTAAGGTATATAAATCTGTTAATCTCTTTATGCTCTAGTCATATATGATCTAGGGTTTCTGGCTGAGTGAAAACGCTCAGAGTACAGTCAGATGTGTTATGGATGATTTAAAGGAAAATGAGGAATCTCATCAGAAGCTGTCAAGGAACCTTGTGATCCTTCAGGAAGCTGCTTGGCTTTGGGTTTCCATTTAGACCTAGTGTCTGTGAAACATAATCTCCTTTCTGGAGGCAGTCTAGTATATGGCAACCATGAATTCTGGAGATACGTTGTCAGGCACTTTTGCTTTTAGGAAAACTTCTGTGAGATCTGCTCGTTCCACACTTAGCTTTCAGAGGGCTTTGAGAGTCCTTCCCCAGTCACTTTTCTGAGGCTCAAATTCAGATCAGTCATGGTGTGCATGTCCAGACCCTATTAAATAAAGGCAAATGATTTCTAAGAAAAGCTTGTCCTGTTCATGAAGAACAGCCCCCAGACACGCTGTTCCTGTACATGTCTTTACCCCAGAACCTTTTTCTCATGTTGAATGTGAATGAGTCTTGCTGTGCTTTAAAACCATAGTTCACTGTTGATGGGCATGGAGAAAAGATTGTTCTGTTCTTTGAAACTGCCTTTTGTATTTGAAGCTGTTATCATTGTCCCCCCTCTTCTTTCCTTTAGGCTAACCCCATTCTTTCAGATTTTCTTTCCCAACTGCTTGTTTATACACCTGAGTAGGATGTTTATCTTTTCTTCATGCTATTGTTGACTCTTTTCTAAAGGGTTGCTGTGCAAGTGGCTGATTATTCCTCTCTCAGTTAAGTACTCATTCTCCCTCATCCAAAACAGATCTCTTAGAAAACCTGCTCAGTGCATCTTTGCATTTTCACAGGCAAGCAGGACGAGCTGTGGTTAACCCCTGAGCTTTGCACCTACCCTGCAGTAGTTTCATCAGGATTATATTTCCCTAGTTAGCTTATGAAAATGCCAACCAAGAGCAGCAAGAAAAAAAACCTTTACTAGGTCAGTGACTACGCGTTTCCCTTATCCCAAAGTCCTTATATTTTGTTCTAAAGAGACTTATTTTTGTTGCTCACTGTAGCTGATTCTATTTCAGTTGTAAAATGAACTGCAAAGCAGGGAAACAAAAGGCAAAAAAAGAAGAAAGTGAAAAGGAGCAGGGGAAGGACTAGTTTGGTATTTTAAGGGAATGCAAAAGTATCACATTCCCCCTTCGCTTTCTCAGTGAGGAAAGATTCTGGCACTGGCATGGATTTTTAGTAAATTACTTTCTGTTTTTTATTGCATTCTCTAAATTATAAAGCAAATGTTTCTGTGTGAATTATTTGCTTGCCCGTAGAGGGTTTTATTCATACTTTAATATTAGCAAATTGCCTTTTCAGCATTTTCTGGATACCTTTTCTTAGGTAACATACACACCTTGTTGACATTTGTCATTTTCTTCCAGATGACACCGTAAGCAATAGTGCAGTTAGTAGTACTGTAGCCATCATAATAAATAAACATCATGCAATATAGTATATTCCAGTGCGGCATGAGATTTCCCAACAGACTATGTCATCATAAAGTGAACTACATCATCATGCTCTCTACCACTTCCTAGCTAAACCCAGTTTTTTTATACTTTCTCTAAAGAAAAGGATGCAGTAAACAAGGACAGCCCTAGCTAAACAGATTGTAATGGTAGTGTTAACACCCTTTGTCATACCCAAGGCATATTAATTAATTTCAGGAAGAAATGGGTTGAATATTTTTAATGCAATCACTGACTAGAAAATGATTATTTTTGTGTGGTCAGTGACACATTAGCTCTCTCATCACCGAGAGATGGAATAGCTTGGCCAGTGCAGAACGACATATGCAATATTAAGGTGATACAAGTCTGACTTTCATAGAGTTGCTTCTTGCCTTTTTACACACGTTTACATGTTAATTAAGCACACAACATAAATTTTGAGAGCTACTAAATCAGCTGAAATGCTGAATTAAGTTTCCTTCAGCAGCTTCGTGAAAACAAGGTAGCTCAAATGCTAAGGTCAGATGTTGTTGCTGCTGTTGACATAACTTTTGCTAGAAAATTGTACTGTGTTCCAAAACATGTTATGCAGACAATATTTATGTTTTGAAGCTGCACATTGCCCTGGTGCCCTTTGGCATTTGATTCAGGCATTTTTAGAGTAGGTTTAGAAACTGTTTCTCTCCCTCGTAATGTCTCAGCACATCTGATGCTGCTACATTTCTTACTCAAGTGAAACATTAAAAGGCTTTTGACAGTCATGTAAATGACAAAGTAGATGTTTCGGTGGTTACCAGTGTGATTCGAAATAATATGAGCAAACTTTTCCACATAGGCTTAAATGAGTACCCATCTCATTTTCTTGAATGGATGACCAAATGAGTTAAACATCTTTCGATGCTGTCAGACTCCACATGAGAGGGCAACATCCAGCTCATTATGGCTATAGCTTCAACGCTGAGTGTTAGTTATACCAGAAATTTAGGAAGAGCAGGATTAAGCCTGCCATATATGCCGTGCACGTTATGCATCGCACACTGTCCCTCTCTTTACCTGCAGAGCAACAGTTGGTTTAAAAAAGTTATTTGTTGCGATACAGGGAATTGAAATACATGGCATAATGCAGTGATTAAACAAGGAAAACGCTATTACAGCTATATTTCTTAGTAACTGGAAAGTGTTAATTACAGTGATAGTCCTTTTTCCAATGTGGTATTTAACAATTTTACTAAATAACCCTCATAAAAATATTCACATATGTATTCTTACATGCCAATATGAAATTCTTCAGTAATGCAAATGTGTAAAGCTCTTAAGACAGAGTTTAATTTTATTACACACCCAATAGAATTTAATATCTTCTCATGAACAATTGAATGGGAAAAATATCCTGGAAGTCCTTTGCAAGAATTTAGTTAGAAGTCGTGTCAGGTTTAACTAAGATGACCTTCTCTAATCTCCTTGTCAGCCACCACACTTGTCTTCTGCTTCTTGTCAGTTGTTTGTAACGAAGGTCACTTAAGTACATGTTACTGCCTCTGTTAAACTGACAGGGTGGAATAGTAAATACAATATTTAGGGCATTTCTTTTAAGCTTCTACGACTCCTAAGAAATGAGGCACTGTTGTGTTGATCTGTGGTGTTGATTCCTACTTGTTCTTTTGAAACGATACCAATCATGTATAAATTTTGTTGCACCTCAGATTTCTTTTAACTAGAAAGATCAACTTTATTATTATTGCTATTCTAATTCATCTCTAAGTGTTTGAGTGTTTTGTAGCCAACACTAATCCTCTAAAGCTGGCAACTAAGTTTTCTTAATGGGATGTGTTAATGCCAATATAATAGCACTGACAGTAGGGAGCCTAGATTCATGTTCTTGTAGAGATTAACAGGGATTTAAAGTACTTTTTCTAGAGAGAGGTAATTATTACTACTTTCAATGTTCTTTTATATTTTAATTGTTTACCGAAGGACCTTCGGTACCACTGAGGCACGTTGCAGTATTTGTGATAAATCCTAAGTCACCCTTCATATGTAATATCTCCAACCTCAAAAGAAACAAACCAAAACGTATGCTTCAGCACTCGTAACCAGCTCTTCACATCTCCCTGGTAGATTCACTAGGAAGTCAGTATCCTATACAGCTCTGATGTTGACCAATGTAAGTGCCTACCAGTTTACCATCTATTTGTCCCAAACTGCATACCCTTTAACTGTTATACGCTGTTTACGCTGGTTTTCAGCCCTTTCTGTGCAGGCTCAGCCGCCTGTTTCTGGGGTCCCGGGAAGGTTCCTGTGAAGGTAAAAGCCTCTGTTTCAGAGCCATGTGTTAACTCACGCTCACCTCCAGCCAATACGCCTTTTCCCTCTTGTTGTTGCTTACAACGATGTTGCGTTCAGATGAGGCGCTTTTTCCCGCTATAAAAATCAGAATTATTTTCGTTTCTTAGCGTAAGTCTTCTTACATGTGTTTCTACCTGCTGAGGCCTTGCTATCTGAAAGCTCTTCGCCAGGGTGCATTTCTGCATGCTGAAAAGCAGGAACAGACCCCCCCCAGACTGCCCGCGTATCCATCTCTCTGCAAGTTGCAATAATGCACGTGGGGTTTGCATTTTGATGTGTTGAGAAAGGAGCATGTGTTTGAGGAGTGTGAATGAGTCTTATGTATCATTCAATAATTTTTATTGCATCCAGCTACGCTTCCATGCAAATGGGCACGGCCCTTTTGTTTATGAAAAACTTTATTAGCTACCATGACTCTCAGAGGTCCTCCTGAAGCTAAAGGAACTTAGTCGAGAAAAGGCACTAATATTTTGCTGACTCAGGGCCTTTCTGTGGGTATGCGACTGCGTTGCTAACCGTGCCTTGGCAGTTCTGCAGGTGTGTGTTTGCAGAGAGGGAGATTCCTCCTGCCCAGGCTGTATTGCCTTCTCTGGAGTGGCAGGCACCACAGAAACGCATGGAAGAGGAAAAGTCCTGGATTTCGTAAGCACTGAACTGTAGTGCGTGTTGGTTTCGAGGATAGATTGCAAGCCAGTATATATAGTATGTCTATAGAAGGAGATATATGTTTTATTTTTCTTGTAAATTGTCATCTGTAGGTTTATAACTGGTCGAGTACTGATTTATTTCACACGTACGACTCATTTTTTAAATACACTGAAGTATCTGTAAGGAAGCTTCGTTTAAGTTACTCCTCAAAAACAAGATATATGACACTGCAGCTGCCAAACCCAAGATCTCAAAACTTATGAACAAGGTTTAAACCATCCCCCCCACTCCCCCTGCACCGCTTCAAGATTATTATAGTACCCAGAATGATAAATTGTTACTGTCATTTTTTTATTTCTGAGTTTTGTTGGAGGACACCTACTCCTTGCCTTAAAGTGTTTTTTTTTTTTATTATTACTATTTTTATTTTTTACAATTTGTTTCCTCTTTGATCTTAAAAAAAGTTCTGTTTCTTCATATTGCATAGATTTAAATCTGCATAGTGTTCTTGTCAAGATAGAACTGCAAAACATTAGTTGTTAATATTTATCTTTCTAAGAATCTTGTACAGGATATGAAAATAACAGAAAGCTCAAGAAATGGAGCCTGAGAATTAAGTTGTTCATACAATTTTAACAAGAAATTGAACATGTAGTTGGCAGTACAGTAACCCCAATTCTACGGTAGTGGGAGAAGCTAACCAGTATGTGTGTGCTGTTCTGAATACTGTATTGCTATAATATTTGAAAATGAAGCCCTTGAACAAGTCACAGGTGTAAAGTGTTTTTTATGCACTTTGAGCACAAAACTCAGTACCAGGTGATGTAAACTCATGCCCTTGTAGTCTTTACCTGAACAGAAGGAAATAATTTTGAAATCATTCTGATTCTTAATGCTTTTTTTTCTTTTTTAAACCCTGTCATCTGTTAGTTATTACTCCTGGGTGAACAAATAATCCCATAGATTTTAAAAAATGCTTTACTTTGGTAAAAAATATCAGAGGCCATCAAAATTTGCAGCTTTCATCTTCCTTCATTGGTTTTATGTGATTTGTCACAAGGAAATTGTATTACTGCACATTAACACCATGTCAAAAAAATGGTCATGGTTTATGTTTAAATTTCAATCAGCACATATGGACTACAGCCTTGGAATACAGCATGAAACTGGAAACATTTGCCTTGAAGTCTTGTAAAACATGTTCCTTAAGCAAGACAAAGGAAAAAAAAAAAAAAGATCAGTAGGGTAAATATATATCATGATTGTAGTGCAAAACACTTAAAGGGCTTACTTTATGTATCTCAGAAACTACTCCTTTGTCAGCAGCCAAGAAGAAGGTCTGATTTCTAGAAAACAGTATGTTTCAGTTCTTGGGAATCTTGTGGGTTAGAAAGTTACGGAACTGCTGGCACCTTGATACTTGAGGGCTTCATAAAAAGGCCTTCTGAGATCCGGAGGGGGTTTTGTGTGGTTACGGATAGGATTTAGGGGTAGAAGAAATGTGTAGCTTCTGTATGGTCATAGTACAGCTGTTTTCAAACCTACAGACCTTTTCTACTGCCTTGCCTATTCTTTTGGGTTTTCAGGCTGTCCTTGTAGTAAGGCATCCCTGCTATGAATAGTAGGTGAAAGCTTACCCTTTCTTTTCTCTTAGAAGAAATCTAGGGCTATTCATGACCTCTAGCAGCATTCAGAAAATTTGTTGGACCGTAGCTTAAAAAGTTTGTATCCTGACTCATTTCTAGTTGCCTTCTCCTACAAAATGCACCTGTAGCCCGTCCTGGTTGGAAGGGTCTTGGAGAAGCTGTTTTTGCAGGGATTTTCAAGAGCACGTGGGGATGTGATGGTTTCAAGGGAGTTGGTGTTTTATTGGAACTGATGAGCTCGTCCCAGTTTTAGTGGAGTTTTTGTCTCTGCAAAACAATGAGTGCATTGCAGGGGGTTGTTTATTAGTTACAACATTAGTTATATGTTTGTCCCTAAATGCCCTTAAGTAGAAGAGGTTTAATCTTGTGTTACTTGATGACAACTAGCAAACTAGTTGTTGTTGTAACTTTGCAAGTAGTTACCTGTTTTACAGAGAACTGCTTCTGTTTGATGAGGAAGTTTAAATGTTTTCTAAAAGCATATTTCACAGACTTGTAGGACACTATACTTTGCACTGTTAATAGTTAAGAGATGAATTAACTGTGAAGTCAATGATCTTTTAAATCGTGCTTTAGCCTGCTGTGTCCTGTTGAAAGGCATACGCTCTCTTGTCCGATTAAAATCTTATTAAACCCTCCATTGGTAACATGAAAACATCTGTATTGTCACTGATTTTTGTAAAATCCCTAGTGGTTAGGGTGATTAATTGATTTTTTTTTTTTTTTTTAATTTAATTTTTACTACAGCACTCCATTTTAGGACTATAGCTAGCTTCTCACTGCAAGCCTGGCAACAAAACAAAGGAACAAATGCCTGCCACTTATCAAAAAGCAGTGCTTAGTAATAAATCACAATTGTCAAGCAAGGACTCTTTTTGAGACAATAGAGGAAAACTAATTGCACGTAAGGTGCCTGCCACAGACAAATCTTACAGGAAGCCTACCTCACTCTATGTTGTGCTTTTATATTATCTGTAGGTGTCTTAGTTACATGTTATATCTTAGGTCACATATAGCCTGATCCAGCTTCAAAAATCCCTTTACCTGATTCATATCTCATGTGAATGGCACTATCTATGTGTTTCTTCTTCTACATGCTTGTGCTTTTACAGGAACGTGCAAGTATCTTCACATTATGCATTTTATAGACTTGTAAAAAAGCATATCTATAAAAAAAAAAGCACAATTGTTTTTTTAGTATGGATCCCACAACCCTTGTCTGATTTTTGAGAAGCTTCCAAACAGAGTATTTTTTGCAGGCAGTGGTGTTAGGTGCTGTATTGTGTAGAGAACATGTACTTGATGATACAGCAGAAAAATGTCACTTTTTATAATGATACAGAATATTTTGGGGATATATTTTAACCTGAGCATTCTGTAAAATGTAAAAGATTACTGAGTGCTGGCTATTTACATGTAAATATACATACATAAGTTACCTACTGATTGTTGATGTCATGGGATTCTTAGCCAGAGTATAGGGAAGTTTAATCTTCTTGGTAATATTAAAGTTTCTTAAAAATAGAGCAAAGCAGGTAGAAAGACCTCTCAACGGTGCAATTCCTATCTAATCAAGACCTTTGTTAATTGACCTAATGGAAGTGGAGTAGAATTATATCTGTGATGACTTTCCTTTAATGCAGAATAAGGCATTAATTTAAAACACTGGGTGGTAAGCATGAGGGTGTGCTAATTTCTGAGATTGGAGTTTGTTAGATTTTTGTTAGGTTGGGATGTGAATATAACCCACTTGTGAGATTGAGCTGTTTGAAATTTTATGCTGTTTGAGAGCACCAGGGTCCAAACAATGTTCATACCCTAGGAAGATTGATGCAAATAAATGCATGTTTGAAAGTGGAACAAGGTACCACAAAATTTTGAGAAAATAATACCACATTTATTTTTGTAGATATGTTTGTGAGTTTGTATGTGTTACATAAGGCCACGTCGGAGGAGCAGTCAGGATGATATGTTGAATAACTCTTGATCATCTTGTCATGCCAGGTAAAGAGGTTTTAAATATGGAAGGGATAGTAAACTATTATGAAGCATTTACTTTATAAACATGCTTGTTTGATTATAGTAATAATGAGTTAGCTTTCCCTCTTAATTTCTGCTCAGCTAAATCTGTGATTAAAAAACCAAACACAAATTAGTGTTACTGATCAGAAACAAACCTAGCAAAAGTGACATGCATTAAATGGGCTTTATCTAATCTCCTTCCATGCCTGTGATCAGCAGGGGGCCTATGTGCACAGACATCATTTTTTCCCCCAGAGTTTCTTCGCTTCTGGGGAATACTCTGAATGCAGTTCTCCTTTCGGATTCTTCTGAAACCACCAGCCCCTTTCAAGGCTTTCTCTGACAGCGACGCTGCTCTGAAGTACCTCTTTCAGGCTGCAGGGGCAAATCTTGTAGAGATTCGTAGTGATATGAAATGTAGAAATACTAAAATTGGTGTGAATGGAGAATAAGAGGGAATATCTGGATGTGGAAGCAAGAGAAGGAAGAGAGGAAAGGCTTTCAGAGTGGCAGGTGCTGGTGACACTAGGTTAACCACATTATGAAGATCACAGCATATCAGCATGTGAATTCTTGGGACACCCACTCTGGGAAAGCACACAAGAGCTTAAGGCAAGAGACAGCCCACACCCAGACTAGAAGAGACTCAAGCCATTAAGAAATAATGGCAAAAAGGTAGAGAACAGAGTTGGAGACCTAACTACCCACATCAAGAGACTTAAGGTAATTCACAGAAGTTGAAGAGGACAGATGCACAGATTTTCTTAACTGTTATTAGATCAAAACCGAACACGTACTCTCCTGCCTAAGAAAAAATGAGTCGTAATGAAGACTCAATAGCCAGAGTACCTTGTTCTCCTATGTCACTACAAGAAATTCTGGCCAAACCACTGAGTACCTATGTCTTGTGCCTAAATGCTGAACAGTCTGCTTGGACGTAAGCATATGAGGGCTTGGCTGTGTGAGCAAAACTTGTTTTGTTTTAAAAGAAAATAATTTTCTCCTCCCACAACTGATTGCACTGAACATTGCTATATATTTGCATTAATGTTGCAGCATGTTTTCCTTTACTGCGAAAGTGATTTTTCTTTCTTTTAAAGCCTGTCAATATCATTGCTTGCAATAGAAGGTCAGTAGGGTAGAACCCGGGGGACTGGTTGGTGCTGCATGCTGGCATGGATGGTTGTCTTTCCTTCTTCACCACGATACCTGTGCAAGATGCAGGTCATGGCGACCAGAAGGTGAATCGCTGGGAATGATTCTAAAGGAGTAAACCAAGGAATTAACACTTGTGCGTATCCGCTGGGTAGGAAAAGTATGTAGGTAAAAACAGCTATTCAGTGAATGAAGCAATATAATGAATAATGAATCCGAGTGTTTTGGGGGAGCGTGTGGGCTATAGATTTGGGATCAAGTTTAGAAAATGCTCATATTTCAGCATTCCTTCAGCCAAACAGGTATAACATGGATCTTTACCTTAATCTGATTGTGGAGGTTTGTGTCACTAAATAGAACCCAGTTGTGAAGCCTAGCGCCTGTTTTTGTTCTGGGTTTTTAAAAAGAAACCTGAATAAAATGAGAAATGAGCTATAAGTCTCTTGTAGGAGGAGAGGAAAAAATTTATTTGTTCCTTTTATGAAAATAGTTTGATCTTCCTGACCCTAATAGCTATAAGGCGCCCTTGTGCATGAAAAAAATTATAAACTCCTGTTGCGGTGGATCAGTTTAGGAGAGTACAGGGGGACTTTGTTCAGCCTGTGTCATTAGAAGTTAATAGATGAAATGGGATCTTAAAAAGGCAAGCATTTTATGCGAATAGCCTTCTATATCTTTCCATCACACACACCTACAATAAAGAGCTCCTAAAACATCCCAGAAGTCAGTAATTAGCGACACAGCCTAAAGTCTTCTCTCTGCAATTTATTTATGTTTCACCTTTCTTCCTACATAAGTTTAATGGAAAGACACTTATGCAAACTTTTACAAATAGCCTTTCTTATTTTAAGTGTAATCCATTCATAGGTAGTTTAAATCGATGTCAGGGCTATGTTGGGTGGGTACTTTTAAAACCCACATAGGCTTTCCAAAATATTTAAACTTGCTAGATTTTGTAAAGCTGAGATTCTCTCCTCTATAAGCACCTAAGTATACTCAAGTTAAAAAAATATTCTTCTGCTCCAGGAAAAATGCATATGCACAAATTTAAACATTTAAAGTAACGTATTTAAAATGAAAGCTATGCTGAAGTGTTTTGTTGGGTCTGACGCACAGATTGTAGTCAGACCTGTAGATTGTAGGTACTACGTGTATTGCAGTGATGACAAGAAGAGTGAAGGTGTGTTAGAATTGGTACTAAGCAACAGTCCGGTGAGCACCAGGATTAACAGCCTGATTTTCAGCAGTTTTGTAGGTTGTGAATGTGCAGCAATGCTACGCTGGGAATAAGCAGCAATGCCAGATCGCTGTCTTGTTACGTGTGCTGTATTTACTATATACTTCTGCTAAAACATCTCATGGTTCAGTTTTCTTCCCACCGTATGTTCACAGAACAACAACTGAAAAATAAATTGAACTTCTTGATAGTAGGCAGTAGAATCATCGCTGCCCTATGCACGAGGTTTTCCTGTGTCTCTCTAGATGCTGCTCTGTATACAGAGAGAGGAGATGGAGGGCATACCATAATTATTTCTGCACAAGCAAGGATGAGCAAATGGTAATTCACACTAAAAAGAACTGCTGTGTCCTCTGTGCATGAGGGACCAAAAACCTCTCATAGGTATACAGGCAGACAGCATGACTGCAGTAAGCTGTGTTAATTTAGAGAAGTTTTTAAAAACTAGGCTGAAAATAGTTCAGGGAAAGCTATTGAGGAGTTCTTCAAGTCAGGTCTTTATGTCAAGGAACCTAACTTTTTAGAGTGATACTCTGATTGAGGAGAACGTTACTGGTAGAAAGAGAATGTAAGACTATCACTAGAATAAGTTATGTCCTCCAAGCTCCTTTAAGATATTGAAAGTTAGACTCAAGAAATGCTTTCCTGAATATAGATGAAAATAAGCATGAGCTTTTGTGCTTTCTTAACCTGAGGCTTGAAGCGGAAAATGCTTGTTCACATTGCCAGCAAAACTTTGCTGAGTACATACACGATTGGGATCTTTGGATTTATTTTGCTATATCATGTTTTCTAAGAAGCGGTACTCTGTTTTCATAACAAGAAGTTTTAGAATTACTGTGGAGTTTATGGGCTGGACCTCTGCTAAAAATGTCATTGTGAAGAAATACGCAGAGAAGTGATGGTGGATAGAGCTGGATGTCTATAAAGGTTGATTAAGAATGGCTATTGGTGACTTTTGTATCAACTTTATTTATCACTTTTTACCAGACACTTAAGTTTCATTTATATAAATGTTTATGAGAAAGTGAATGAATGTTTACAAGAAAGAAACTGAGATTGATCAGTGGCATTTAATAATAACCCTTAGACATCAGTGTTGACTTGCTATACATAAATCTGAAACTTGTTTATTTAATAACCCCTGTGGAACTTTTTGCCTCTCAGCTCACCTGGCTTAAAGCTTTGAACATTAAACTTCTGTGCTTTTACAATCCAGGCGTAGTCTGCCAGAAATACAAGAAAAATTTTCCCCCAAATCTATGAGATCTCAGGAAATTCACTCACTCTAGAGTATTTAAAAGTCTCTTCAGGCTCAATGAATTAGTATTTCCTAATGATTTTTTCATTTCACAATTCTATTTGTAGAATGGATATTACTGCATCTGGTGTGATGATGCACTGTAGAGAAGCACATGATACTGAAGTTTAATCTGTTTTATCAGGCTAAGGAACTTGATCTTCATTTGAAATCTACTTCCATGAATCTGTATCTAAGGATTTGGAAGTGTTGCCAGGGAGGTGTTTTTGCATTAGGAAAAGTGATGGAGACTGTCAATAAAGAGTCATTGCAGCTTGTCAAATCGCTTGCACTAAGCAGTTGAATGCGGAATATGGAAGGTTTTAACAGCAAGTAGACAGCTCCATGAAGGACAATAATTTTTTTCACTAATTTCATGGTAGTCTTATTAGTAGAATTAAAGATCCTTGATTAAATATGGCCTATATGTAGGAAATATTAATGCCATATGTTAGAATAATAATGGAAATTCTTGAAGCTTACCCCATTTGTGTTTGTCTGTGTCTATGGTGTGAGAGACCTTTGTGTTTCACGGATGTGACAGAATCAGAGATTTCTCAGAATAAGCTTCATCTTCCTCCATAAATCACTCTGATCTAAAGATTTATATCATGGCTAGTTACATGCATTTATTATCTTCTACCCTATAAGTAGCGTCAGTGATACTTTAGAATAATTGCTGAAAAAGAAATTTGTAGCCCTTGGCATGTGCTGCAGCAAAGCCAATTCTTCTTGTAGTGAATGTTGAGTAGAAATCTGTCATATCTGTGTAACCAGAACTCATTTGTTCTAGGAAGTTACACTTCATGGAGGTTTTCTTATGAAATAAGGGAGAACTGGACAAGCTTTCAGTTTGGAAAAGAAAGTGCAGGATGGACAAAAAGAAGATGAAAACTCTAAGTGTATGTTAAAAAAAGTCTTAGGCACAGGTTTGGTACATAGATACCTGCAGTGGAAAGATCCAGGACTCTTCACAAGAAACCCCTGTTGTTGGCATTACCACTTAATTAGTCATTGAGTATCCATTTCATCTGTAGCTTTGAAATGTTGGAGGTATTTGATACCTTATCACCCTAGAGTCAAAAGGATTTCAGTGTGGAAAAAGGGGGTGATACATCCGTGGCTGAGAACCTGCGAGCTCTTGATGTTTGCAGAACTTGGGAGTCCGCAGCAATGCTTTTTCACAGAGCCCCAAGAAACTTTGTAGAGTACATGTCTTTATCCATTATAGCGTTTTCCAGGTGTCTTTGTTAGGAGAATCTACCTACTCTTCTCTCTGTATGTCTGCTCTGAATACTCTCGTCTGTGCTCTGCACAACCATTTTAGACCAGTACTTCACAGTCTGGCTAGATTACCTCAGGCAAAGAAGACGCTATCCTTGAGCAGCAAATTAAGGAAGCAGTATAATGAATCTCCTGTCCTATATCGTGGAGGATGAAATGGGATGTAGTTATGAGGATTTAATTCCCTTTTATATGTAAAGAGCTTTGAGCTCTTCAGCGGGGAGTCCCACAGCTGTGTGATTTTCTATACTCATGGTAACTTAATAGAAAAAAAATTAATATTGTGTGGGCCTAAAGGCTGTCTGCTGTGCTTTATACTCTGAGAGATTAGGTTGTAGCAATGGTTGGGATACTAGGGAGCTTCCCACTCAGAATAAGTGGCAAAGAGACTCCTACAACTCTGTAGGATCGTGAATTTCATTCAAGGGAGTGGGAAAAAGGAAAGAGGAGGGGTACGTGCTGTAAGAGTTGCTGTATGATGAGATGGTGTGTGATTTCTCTGTTCCTTCTTTTCGGAGTCTGGGGTAAGTACAGGATACATGAACTAGCAACTTAGCCTCAAGGCTTCAATTAATTCCACTTCTTTGATTTCACTCCGGCTGTGGCATGCTGCTCGTTGGCCTTCCCTTGAAAGAGGTCCCTCCTGGGACCTGGAGAGCGTGAGAAGTGTCTGTGGGAGACTGGGGGAGGCAAAAGGCAGTGGACCTTTGTACATCGGGATAGCTAACCAGCCAGGCAGGGACAAAGTCTGGAAAGACTTGATTGCGTGAACAACCGACAACAGAAAACATACCCTCCAGAGCAGCTGAGGTTACTGAGACACAAGTTTCGGTGTCCTCCTTCGTTCAGATTCTCCTCTGGCGCCAGGGTGTTGGTTACTCATCGCGCTCTTCCTCTGTCGAGAAGCGGTTGCTTTCGCAGTCGCGTGAGCCAATGTCAAAGAGCCCTGTGCCTTTTTCTGCTCAAAATGACTACAAAGTGGGCTTTGGTACCCGCCATGGTTACTGTGATGGTAGCCAAGTGACTACTTTATTGTGTTTCACAGAGATAGAGGTCACACTTTGCTGTTCCCTGATGCTAAATTGCATTATAGAGCAGTCAGCTGGAAGTCACCGCTCAGTGTTCAGCTTTGCTAGGATGCCTATAAACACAGGAGAGACAGCTGATGTGTTATGTCTGTTTATTCCTTGAATCTCGAGTGTCTCACCATTCGCTCTTTCCATTTTTTGCAGGATCCACCCAAGTTTTTAATTTTAAACTGTGGACTGTACATCACATATGAGACCTTTCTATTTATGTGTTTTTATCATGCCTGTTGTGGGGCAATCCATGTTTCTTTACTGAAAAAGACATAACTGAGTTGTTAAGGCTTGTGAGTACTACTGGGATATGTATAAAGGTTTCTTTGCATTATTTCTGTGAGCTGTTTTTGTAACTGAGCTGTTGATATTCATCAAATAAGAATTTGAATCTCTGTGAGGTGCTTTACCTAGTACTCGATTTCACACTATGGCAAATGTGAGAGACGGAGATGAGTTACACAGCAAACAATTACTTTTCATCCCCTGTATATTTCCATGTATCTTTAAGTAATACATACTACTCGTATGTAAAGATATATCCAGATATTATCACTGTCTCCAAAAGCTGCTGCTTTTTCTGTATTATTCTTTCGGAAGTGCAACATTCTGGCTAGAAGTGCTTTTATTGAAGAAATTCACTCATTGCTTTTTTCAACAGTCATTGATTTTTTTTTTTTTTTTCCTTAACAAATGGCAGGGTGATACTGCTTTGCAGACGACTCGAGGCTGTTGGTTCAAATCCAAATCTGTAGCTGATTCATTCATAGATCATACTGAGCTGAAGTGAAATATTTCTACCTTCTATACCAGCCCTCTGTAGGAAAAGTAACCCCATATCTTTTGTTTTCTCTCCTCCTTTCGGATTCTTCCCGTTGCTTGCCTTGTTCTTCATGAGACCTCGTGCAGCCCTTCTGCATCCTTCTGACATTTCTCCTCAGGCCTTTCTGAGGCTGAGCAGAAGGGATCAAGCACCTTGCAGGTCTGGCTGCCTCTTCTCCTTGCTATATGTCAGTGGAAAATGTTAATAAGAACTGAATGGGACTGAGCTGTACCGTCTTATTTGTTCTTGTTAACACGTTATTCATGACAATTATTGGTAAATTCTGGGATTGGGAAGTACCACTTCACACTGATACAATGTAAGAAAAGTTGGGCAGTATGTGATTTCATATAATAAGGTCAATTGAATTGTGACAAATTTAGTAGGAGGTTTCCACATTTAAGCAGTTTCATAAGTCAGCATCTGATCAATAGCAGTAGCTAATGGCCCCTAATTCTCCACTGGTGACAAGCAAGGCTGGTCATGGTTGGAAGGCATGTGTTAGATATTAACGTTTAAGATGGAGTTTTACCACTTCAGATTGTAATACAGAGTAATTACTATTGCCTGTAGTGTGTCGGAATGGTAAATTTCTTTCAGGAAAATGTAAGGTCAGCTCTTTGGTGTCAAACATTTTTTTGGAGTCTGTAAATATCAAGTAATTAGGAAAGTACATGTAATGGAAATACATTTAGAAAAAATATAACCTAACTGGGGACTGGGGAATTTCTTGTCATAGCAGGTCATTTTGTAAATTTTGGTTGAGTGCTAACCTGCAGTTAGATGCAACCTGACCTCTGTAAAAGCCATTTTGCATTTTTTCACATGATTTTATTGGGCAGGATGTTTGGAACGTTTGTCTTCATCATGTAGTTTGTCTTATCTTAAAAAGAATTATTTTTGAGTTTGAGCTGAACTGAATTACTCATTTTTCTATTAGAGGATATTGGAAAAAGAAGACAGTAAATGCAACTGCTTTTGTTTCGGAATAGCAGAGGAGGGCATTTGCATTTGCAGAGTGCCATTGAATATTGTGAAAAACTCACTGGAGAACCAATGCGTAGAAATGTCCCATGATCTTGATTCAATCCCATACGGGTCACTGATAGTGTGGTGGGGGTTTTATTTAAGTGGTCATGTGTATGGTTTAGCCATTATAATTGCAAGTTTTAAAGATGGCTCTCGGGAGAGGGCATATGTGCCACAATATTTTGAGAGATTTCAGATCTTACAGAAAGGATTTTGCTTGATTGTCAAGCAGAAGAACATAATTTCTTTGGTCCTGGCTAGGTGGACCCTCCACTGTTCTGACCACCACTCGGACCACTCTGCTCTAAGTTACCTTTGAATCTTGGGTTTTATCAGCTAGAAGGGATGAGTTGTATGAAAATTCTCTGGATTCACTAAATGGAGTTGTGAAGAGGTGTAGAAAGAGAAGAGTATGTTGGTTTTGGCCAGGAAAGGGAGTGGGCACTGGAAGGAACTTGTATTTAAAGTAAGATTGACAAAAAAACCCAAAAGGAATAAGAAAGGATTTGAATCAAACAGATAACATCCACTGGGCACTGGATTGGTTAACACGTTGGAGGATATGAGTTGGGAGCTGCATTATTTTAAAGCTGGAAGAGAATTGTATTTCCACAAGGTTTCCTTGCAGTTCTTACACATTTTAATATAATTTCCTCTGAGAGGCATGTTGATACTCCTTAAAATATATAGTTCAATAAAATGTAGAAATATATAATGAAGATACTAATTTTGTAGGAGTTTATGTGAGTTAGCAGCAGAAACATCTCTTATTCTAAAAGAAGAATGTGCAGGTATTTAAAATGTGAAGTAACAGAGATAAAACATAAACCATTCTTTATCTTTACCTTCACTCTTAGCCAGCCCTGAAATAAGATTCTTAATGAAAGTTGATTGTCTTATTTCTTTTTTTTCTCTTCAATATTGCAGTGCAATAAAAGGGCTGAAATGGCACTGAACTGGCAGTTTTAGGATATTTCCCTCCCATTTTTACAGAGTTGGAGGAACCAGTATTTTTGATTTATAAGTTAAAATTTACAGAAACTTCTCCTGGTTATGTGCAAGTTTTTGACACTGTGGAAAATCACCATCACTGGCTAGTGCCTCTGGGACTTTCTGATAATTTTGGAAATTAATTGTTGCTAGACTGCTCCTTTATTTCACTCTCACTTTTTAAACATTCTTTACATCAGTGTTCACATCTGGCAATTGCTACCCTTTGAAAATGTGCTTCTCGGGAGCTCTGAGGCATTCCCATCCCACCATTTATGGCCAGAAAGAGATCCCCCAAAATATCTTTCTGCTATAAAACCACACTTGTTTGGGAAATGTTTAGAATTACATTAGAATGAGCTCAGTTTAGAATTACTGTACTAAATGAGCTCAAATAAAGTTTCACATAAATAACCCTCTGTATTTTTATGCCCCACTGTTGTTTTTATCTCTGTGTGTACTGTTCGTCATATAATCTGATTGGCAACATGTTAAAAAAATATTCTTTTAATTGCATTTGTTCTCCTTTGTATACTGAAGTTTATACTAACTAATCATAATGGTCCAACTGGACTTAAAATTTACAGCACCATGACCGATAGTATCATCATTGATTATCTCTCTTTTTGTTAACAATGGTATTTCTTGTTCTTGATGGTAGTTCAAAAAAAAAAAGAAAAGCTTAAAGCCAATCTGCTTAACTGAGAATAAATCTTATTGGCATAAGAAGGTTTAAAGACTTAAACCAATTTTTAAAAAAATAAAATATTTACCTGTCCTCCTCTTTCATCTCCTACTCCTTCTAAAAATATGTTGATGAAAAAAAGTTTCATAAAGTAGTTTATACCTCTTGCCAAAATGGTAAACATTCAGTTATGATCCAGGACAATACCCAATGATCTTAATGTATTTCATAGAAAGAGTCAGCATCATTCCCTCCGATAGAGGGTAGTTAATGTGCTCATGAACATCCATTCACGTACATTATAGCTTCTTTTACTGCTCCCTGTTCCTAGCTTCCAGCTATCTAATTAATTTGATAATGTAAGACTTGACAGGTGGTTTTAATTTTCTGGACCACTGAGAGGGAGACATGAGATTACAGTCAGGGAATACAAATATCACCAAGATATTTATCTTAATATGATTGTTTTGGATGTTTTTTTTTTGCAAATGCGTAGGGATATTTTACTGGCTTGGAGCAAATGGGGCAAGGGATTTAAGCTCTTCATAGGGTCAGGTCGTCTGGTTAGTAGGACAAGAATGTGTTTTTAAAAGAATAATTTTCCTGAGCACTCTTCCTTTCTTACGATTTTTGCTGTAAAAATATTTTTTGAAGGACAAGTATCACGCTGGAGTACTTTTTGATACACTAGCAAGAGTCTTGCAAGTTGGAGACCTTTGTGTTAATAGATGTTTCTCTGAAAAGGGGACTTAAGAACTTTAAAAATTATACCTAAATATTGCAAGAGTTACAGAAATGCTAACACCTAGTTAAAAGAAATGCTAACCTCTCTCCCATCCATGACAGTGTCATAATTTTTGCCTGGATGTCCTTGAATATGTTACGGTGCTGGAATGAAAATCTGGATAGTTCTACCTGGTTTGCTCTCACTGCTGTAATAGTGGATTGTCTTGCAGTTGTATGAGAGTTTTAACTAAAATGTGCATGAGAGGCAAGGAAGTATTTCCTACTCGCTGATAGAAAACTGAGCCACAGCAGTCACAAAATATAAACATTGGGGGGCAGTTTCAGGTGAAAGGCTCCTAAAATCGTAAAATTTTGATTCCTAATGTGTTTCCCTGTTCACTAAGCCATTTTTCTTTCCTCAGTATATATCCCTACTCTTAAGGCAGAACTTAAGAATGATACATGGAAACCTAGATTCAAAATTACTTGATAAGCAAATGTTTCCAAAGCAGCCTTATCTGTATTCCAGTCTTCTGTACGTAGGTAAAGCTCATGTGTGTTAAACTACTTAGTTTCTGACTAAAGTAAAAAGAATTGGGAGGGAAACACTGGTCATAGAAAGCAGCAGAGTATTAAAAAGGAAAAGAATGACAGCAACGTTCATGTAAGGTTTGAATTCACCAGTCTTGTCCCTTGACTGGTGACTTGGTTGCTTACCCACTGCATGTAGTTGTTTGAGTATCCCAGCCTCGGATAACCCTGGAAAACTCCTGGTTAGTCCTAGCCTTGTGAGAGAGGGAGGCAGCAGTCCTGGAGCAGATTATTTATTTCTTCTGAAGAATTAAGGAGTCAGTCAGGTGGAGGAGTGGTGCCTTGCGAAGCACTGATATGAGAAAATGCAGTGGAAGTTCATTCTCAAAGTTACAGACTTCTGTGTAGAGAAATAGGTTGGGAATGTAGAGGATTATTTAGAGAACGCAAAATCAGCTTTTCTGAGGAGTTCCTTAAAACATAGCTCCTTCAGCTGAATTATTGTAGCCGAATAGCTTATGCAATAGTGACCTCCTGAAGTCAATAGACAGCTGCATTGGGATCAAGACATCACCCTTCACGGATGGCTGCAACATCTGCGCAAGGAAATTATGTTCAAAGTGATTATAGAATCATTTAGAATCATAGAATGGTTTAGGTTGGAAAAGACCGTTAAGATCACCGAGTCCAACCGTCAGCCTAACACTGCCAAGTCCATCACTAAACCGTGTCCCGAAGCACCGCATCTACATGTCTTTTAAATACCTCCAGGGATGGTGACTCCACCACTACCCTGGGCAGCCTGTCCTAATGCCTCACAACCCTTTACGCAAAGTAATTTTTCCTAATAGCCAGTGTGAACCTCCCCTGGTACAACTTGAGGCCGTTCCCTCTCGTCCTATGGTTTGTTACTTGGGAAAAAAGGCTGACCCCCGCCTTGCTACAACCTCCTCCCGGGTAGCTGTAGAGAGCGATAAGGTCTCCCCTCAGCCTCCTCTTCTCCAAACTCAACAGCCCCAGTTCCCCGAGCTGCTCCTCATAAGACTTTTTC
This sequence comes from Aviceda cuculoides, assembly GCA_035590195.1. Taxonomy (NCBI): domain Eukaryota; kingdom Metazoa; phylum Chordata; class Aves; order Accipitriformes; family Accipitridae; genus Aviceda; species Aviceda cuculoides. The sequence continues at coordinate 18,958,119 of JAVJGG010000048.1, forward strand.
TCTAGACCCTTCACCAGCTTCGTTGCTCTTCTTTGGACGCGCTCCTGCGCGTGTTGATGTCTCTCCTGTAGTGAGGGGCTCAAAGCTGTACCCAATATTTGAGGAGCAGCCTCACCGTTGTGTCTGTTGTAGTTCGGCTAAAGAGGCGGAGCGCCATTTTCTCACTCACCTACGTTTAATACTATCGATGGTAAAATACTGCTTCCATGGTTCCATTTCTATCTGACAGCATGTTCAATCTGGCATGAGCATACCGAGCTAAGCTTTTTTTCCAAAGCAAAAATTCTTTGCTGCTTCCTTGTATGTTGGCTTTGGTTATGGGATAGCTCTACCAGTGCAATGCTTGTGAGCAGCGCGGTGAGGGTATCGCCCAGGGAGGGGTTAGGGTCAACACTTAACCAGAGTTTGGCTGTGAGATACAGACTAAGAGGGTATGAGGAAGGAAAAAACCTACACCGAGAGGTAAGTCAACAACCTCTTCAAGCAAGTGTTATAGAATATTTATAAGTTTGCTTTTGTTACTTGGGCTACTCATGACCTCCGATTGCTTCATCTTTTTCTTACAGAATAGCAGCCAGTGTAAATCTCTTGTTTATGTCTCTTTAGAATTAACGTCCTAGGAATTATCTCCTTGTACCATTCATAATGAAGTTCAGAGAGGTCTTAAGTCTGCAAAAGGTGGTGTTTTGTAGGGAATAATTTTTTGCACACTGGAACTTATTTCAGTATAAGATGTTAGCGTTCCTATATAGAATAATATAGCTAGAGTAATAGCTAGCATTAATTGGGCGAATGAAAGAAAAATTCTCCATTTTCACAAAAGAATGGAGGCAATACACTGGGACATAGATAAATGAAGAACTTTTCAAAGGTCTGAAAAAGAAATACATTCAGGAGGGATTAGTTTTCCTTTTGGGGAAGAAAAATGTTTGCATAATGAAATATCAGTTACCGAAACCAGAACTTTGGGTACATTTTATTTCTACAATTGTTTTCAGTTTAAAACATGGCTATTCTGATAATTTTAGAGCTGTTCCCAAGTCATTATTCCGTTTAAAGTCTCTTTTCACTTTGGAACAGACAGTTAAAAAAACTCCCTAGAAATCGAAGCAAAACACTGCAGAATGGCTACTAGTAAATACTTGTATTACCCTGAGTCATTTCCCCTTTGGAATTTAGGTTCATGGTCACTTTTGGTATTTCAGGTGATATTCGCTATCGTAGTGAAAAAGAAAGCTTAAACTCAGTGAGCTCAGGAAAAATATGTGTCTTTCAATTCTTTGAATATATCTGTCTTTATATATTTCAAAAGGATTTATTTGAAAATGTAAGTTTTGGAGAGCCTCACTGGGTTTGTTGCTCTGTACTGTAAAATTATTTCTTGCAGATAAAGCTGTGGAGGCTTTGTATCTTTGAAAATCACATTGCATTTTGAGTGTCTAAAAATGAATTAAAGTCTTGGTAGTCACATTTGAAAATTGCATGCATACTGTGAAAATGGGAAACCTTTTCTGCTCTAAGATGCGAAAAAGCCAAGACAATATAAAAGAATAAAGTGCAGTAGATATTTAGTGAAGCCTTATGGTATCCCATCCACATACGTTCGTTCTTCCTAAGTTTTTCACAGGCAAAAAAGGAAAAAAAAAAAAAAAAACCACCTTTGTCAAAAATGTCACCAGTATGTAAGGCCATAATCAACTTTTTACTATGTTCAGTTAGGACAGAAGCGCTACTTGGTTATTTATGACTATACCGTGCATTAGAATTCTACCAACACCACACACAAAATGGTAGAGGGACTCAGGAACTCATCTGCAATTTCGGAGAAAGGGTCCCGGTAGCCTTATATAGGTTTTTTAAATTGACCTGGTTCTGTTTGTCATACTACCTGTTGCCCTAGGTGTTTTATTGAAATATTAATCTACTATTAATTATTAATAGAGAACAAAATTGCAAACTGAAACACACATTTGATCAGTGACTCTGCATATACTGCCACTTAATCACATTTGAATGCACGGTCAGCATTTAAGAGTTCTACTGTCAGCTTCATCTCTATTCTTGCCTGCTTTCTTCCCCCTGTGTTTTCTAAAGAAATGGTTTTGTGAAATTACTTGATGACAGTCTCTTTTTTTTAAAGGTCCTACCTGGCCCTGATGTACAATGTCATATATTTTGACTGTCACCAGAGCTCGGACAAGATTTCAGTCACTGTTTATCAGTGGAGTAACTCTGTAATGTCAGATCTGAATTAATCCCTTTAATGAAATATGAGAATAATGAAAAATGAGAATATTCCTGCTTTATAGGAGCAGTTAAATGACTGTCCTAGTAAACTGAAGACTATGTTTCTTTCTAAACCCAAGAACCCCAGAATAACTCTGTTTCCTGAAAGACGGGGAGAAACGTTTTTGCGTAGAGGAGGTGACCAAGACTTGCTGACCTGCGAGTAAGTAGAGGAGAAATGGCTTCAGGAATTTTTTCAAGAGACTGAGGCCATCTAGTTCAGTAAGAAAAACTTTCTAAGGAGAATCAGCATTTCTTGGAGCTCTTCCTTTCTGAGCTATAGCGAGTAACAGATAGAAAGACTACTGAGGGACATGCAAGATGAGGCAGCTGTCTGAAAAAAAGGTGGTATGAGTAAACCAGAGCAGGCGTTTCTCTGCTGGCACAAGGTTGGGTAGAAATAACAGTTGCCTCTCTCTTGGTGAGAGGCAGCAGTGAGGGTGCAAGGCAAATGAAGCTGTAAAGAGCTCTGAAGTACACCCGGCAAAAGAAGGCAATGCAGTTATTTTGTTGGGCAGTCTGCTCTTGGACAAATAAAAAGAGTTCATCAGAAACCAGCACTGGAAAATTGTTTGGCAAATGCCATCTCAAGTAAGATTCTGGCTCCCCTAAGTTTTCTAGAAGTAAAGATCCTTAGGGAAAATTAGGTCATACACCTTTGCAGGATAGAAAGACAGTGTTTGTTTTGTCTTCAAAGTATCTAGGTTGCTGTAGACTCTGAATACTGAAGTTTAAAAAAAAAAAAAAAGTTTAAACAGTACCAACTATTACTTGACCATTCTGGCAAACAGTAGGTTTGGCAAGTAAAACAGAAGGTGATAAACTAATATAATTTCTTGACAGGAACATTAAGTGGGCTTCCATATCTCACAGATCTTATTAGTAGATGGCAAGAGATCTCTTTGCAATACGGTGTTACCTTGATTGAAAAAAGAAGGCCGAGAGTGCATGGGGCCCTATAGAGTAAGAAAAGCCTAACTGAAATTTGCAATGTATCCTACTGGGAAATGAAAATGTTTGATATCTTGATATAAGTTAGGGATAACAGGAAAAAATACAGTTATTGCACCCCAAGTATTGGAGGAGATCGGTAATAGTTTCTGGTATTAACGTAGCTCACAATTAATTTCTTGATGTATTCTCTGCTTGGGAGAGGTTCCTTCACCTCCATCCGCAGAGCGATGGGGAGGAACCTCTGTAGGGCTCTACTTGCCAACCCAAAAGCGAAAAGGGAAGGAGTAAGAGCAGAGGAAGGCTTTCGTACCACCGTTCCCAGTCTTCCCCTCCAATGACCGGGCAGTGCGGTTGCACGGCGTAGTGAGACGCTTTCCTTCGGAGGAGACCCTGGCTTCCTCCGTTGCTGCTTACCACCGTGTCTGTTCTCCACAGGTACTAACACCTCCCCCACCACCGTAAAAGTTTAGGAAAGAGAAGCTGTGACGAGAATTAACTAATAGGACCGTATCCAAGCCGTGTGTTCTCCTGTGTCTGAAAACAGGGTATATGGTAAAGTGGCTGACGAGCCTGGTGGTCCCAAAGTTTAATGAGGGCAGTAGGAATCCAAGGAGTCCTGGAGTGGATGTGGAAGGAGGAAGGGAAGGGACACCCATGTCATTGTTTTAGCTTTATAGTAGAGCTTCTTGAACTGATTTTTATGTTTTGTTTTGAAAGTTTTCATTTTGTTTCAGTTTTCTCCCAAGGGATGTAGTGCTTTTTATTCCTAGTTTTCTTGTTTCAAATCTTCTTTTACTCAATCTGCCCCATATGTTTCCCAGTCATAAACTTCTCCTATGAAAAGAATAAAAGCTTTTTTTGCTTTTTACACTGTATTCTCTCATGTTGGAAGAAGCATAGAGGTAATTAAGTCCCACCATGTGCGCTTTCTTTTTTGCTTTTTTTTTTTTTTTTTCCTGCATCCTGCCAAGACCTCCCAAGGCAGCAGGAGTGAACCTCTGATCATTTCACCTCTATGGTCAAATCAATAACAGATGGTTCACAAAAGGTGTATTATTTGCAGTTTGAATCATCTCTACCTCTGCAGTGAGTCATGTCCTCTCATCTCGGGGGCAAGGAGGAAAATGCATGGTTTTCTTTTCTCTAAAGGGACGCGTTCATTTTGCAGTTTGCTAATTGGGATGATCTTCATGATGAAGTTGAGTGTTGTCTGCTTTTAGTGTATCATTAATGTCCCCTTTGCAAAATTTAAAATGTCAGGAGGCTTTCACACAGAGAAAGATGAGCATTCTCGCCCTAGCGTGACTAAGGGCTGTATAGGGTATCTTTCTCCTGTGGTTTTATAAGCGTCACTCAGCAAATCTGCAAATTCAGATCCGAGACTCCGGGGTGGACTGTGCAGTACCTTGCAGCACACGCGTCTTGCTCAGAATCATGTAGAAGGTACTGGTTTAGTCTTGTAGGTACAAGGTGCTTTTCGTGGTTTCTTATTTCACTGTTGGCAATCCTCATAAGTTGGAAGAGACCTGAAAGTAAATGAAAGGTCTGTTTTTCTCTGGTGATGTGTGAGAAACTAGCTCATGGTAGTCTTTGTCCAGGTATTACTTAGTGTGTGTCAATATTTCTGGAAAACAAGAGGATCGTAACATGGAGAGGTGAAATCTGCTGGGAGGGCAGAACGACTGTGCTTCAAAAGCAGCCTTAGGGAGACGTGAGGAACTCGCATCGGTATTAGTATGTCTCCGAGAATCACTGCATGATGTTCTAACGCATGAGATACGACCGAGCCAGGTAATCTCCTTCTACTAGTTATTGATTCCTCCTACTCGCTTCTTTCTAGCATCTCTGACTCTCACCGCCTGTTCTGTGGTTGAAGATAAACCAGCAGCTTTGTTTTGTCGTGCTATATATAGGATAGCTTAAAACAGTATGGAAGATAGAGGTTCTAATTCTCGGTTTTACACTGAGAAGCAGATGAACACTAGGAAAAAAGATAAGGAGGATTGCAAAAAGGAAAAAGAAATTGCAGACAATTCCTATGTTAAAGTTTTGAGGCTATCTTGTATCATCTGAAGCAAAATTTCTGTTGGTAGGCAGATATAGGAGAGACAAACAGGCAGGAATTTAAGATGTGAATGATGCATATATTTAATGTCGATGTAAATGCTATTGCATGAGGAATCTGATTAATTAATACTAATTATAAAAATTGATTTCTGTTTTTTCAGTAATTAACAAGTATATAAATAATATTTTTATTTTGAGATAAATAGTTACTTAATATTGACATGATAACCTCCCTCTGTACAAACTGAAGTTGTAAAATTAATACATACTAGAAAACCATGATTTCCAGTAAACTCCTACTTTATTTCACCTTTTATGGAATAGTAGTTAATTAAGCAGTCTTTAAAATGCTTCTATAAGTCAAAAAATGTTAAAAATGGAATATTTTATACATTTATAGAGAGAAATAGTAGTTGATAGCTTCCATGGAGTTCTCAAAAAAAAACACCCAACAAAACCCAACAAACAAAAAACCCCAAGCCCTATTTAAAATATGTCTTTGTTTCATAGATGACATTTTAATAACATCACATCCAATTAAAGAGAGCTGAATTACAAAGAAACAAACAATAAAACTATAAAAGAACAGTCTAATTGGGTTATAAATTTGCTTAAAGGCTGGTTGGCCTCCCCTTGCCCCATCCCAACAATAAATTGGAAGGTATGTTTTAAAAGAACCACATGCTTACTTTCATAGTGATGTGTATATACAAAGAATCAACAAAGCTAAAACTATTCAGATCAGCTTCATCTGTTTCTTCATATGGATGTTAATAGATACATTATCTTAATAGCTCACCTAATCAACATAACGTGAATGTCTGATTTTGCCTGGTGACAATCCATTCACGTCTTCCGTGAAACAATTATACTGAGGATGTCAGGGCAACATCTTTAATTTGAATTGTGTATATGTGGCTTAAGAACATAAAGCAAAATTGCAGTGCATTATAGTGAAAGCTGTAAAATATAACAATCTTATTAAAGCAGCCTCCTATCTTCAAGTAAACAGCCCCAAAATGTTACAAAACCTAGGGGAAAGAGTGCTGCTTCACCTTCATTAGAAAACCTACCTCCATTTTTGCATTTGCAATAGGAATGTGTGGGGAGTTATTCTCTTTCTGCCTTTATTTTGGTGCATGTACTGAGAAAGGATCAAGTTTTGAGTCGGGAAATATCTTCTGCTGTCTAGATTTCTGTGGGAATTTCAGAAATGGAGGTTTTTCTTTAGAATCAAGTAAGCCATGTCTGGTGGCTTTCATTGGTAGATCTGAGAGTGTTTTGTGAACGACATCAGGGTTGTTTTTCCCAAAGTGAAGCACAGAGAAGAGGAGGTCACCAGGGAGGCCAGAGGCAGAAATAAAATTTAATTGAGTGTCCTGCTTCTTTGTGCTGATTTTTGTTCACTTGAAAAGTCAGAAATCAGAGGATAACACCCTGCACTTGGATTTCTACTCACTTCCTACCTGCGCTGACGGACCACAGTAACAGGCTTTACAAACTCCCTGTGTTGTGGAGTTGGCTCTTTTGTCACCTGGAATGGCAGATATTTTATGTTGCAGGTGTGGTGAGGCAGCTCTGTGAGAATGGGAATAAAAGAGGTTGCAGAAGAAATATTATCTTCTGTTAGACAAGTGGATATCAATGGAGTGACAAACCAGATGCCACGCAGTGACTTTGGGTCTGAAACGGAGGCAGCCAATGTGAAGCGAAATCCAGCTTTTCTGTCACTAGCCAGATTTGTTGGCTTGTAGAATAGCTCCAAGATAACAATCCTCGGTGGGTAATTCCAGCTAGATTTAGACTAAGCAGTTAGCAAACGTAACTACTTCTCCTGTGATCTTCTTTCCCTAGTTGCCCCTAACCTCCAGCAATAAGCCGGAGCTCTCCCGTGGGAATCGCGGCAGGGGATGAAGGACAGCCGTCTGCCACGGCCGGCTCTCCCACCGCGGGGAACTGTAGTGCCGGTGGAAGGCATGGCCGACAGCAGGCACTTGGAAACGCTCCAAGGCCCTGGAGTTTCTCGGGTCTTACTTCGTCGTTCCCCTTTGCAGGAGGAGAGAAATTCACGGGCAGCGCGCGGCAGCTGCCCGCGCAGGCAGGGACGGGGCAGGGAGCACAAACTGGAGTTTCTCTGTTCATGGCTTCTGATTTTTGCAGGGTGCACAGGCTAGTTGTGGCGTCCTTCAGCACGTGAGATTCTTCGGTCTCTAAAATAGCGATCAAAGCGCATTTTTGGATGCCTAAATACAGGGTTCCAGCACTGTTTTAAATGGCATGACATATCCCGCCTGACCTATGGCTGTTTTTCCTAAAGGACACAGGTCTCTTGTAGGTTCTGTATGATGACTGCAAGCCCTGAGTGTATGTCTTGAAGGCTTTAGGATGTTTTCAATGTCACTCAACACCCATATTTAGATGCTAGAATTATCCTTTGTCTGTATTGCTGAGGCACCATTGGCTTATTGGGATTTTATTTTCCTGTACCCAAGTATAATTATTTTTCAGTAAAGCCAAACAATTCAGTTCAAACATGTGAACCCGCTTCTGTGAAGCTTATTATAACAGCATTGAACCAGGGCTCTTAAGCAATCCCTCCCTGACTGGGTACCACACGGGTAAGAACTAAATGGTTTTGTGGGTGGTCATACAAGTCCATCCTGACTGAACTAAAGTAGAGACAGTTTCTGGTTTCACAGAGGTTATGAAGTTTGGAGGCTAACGAAATTGTTCGTAAAACAAAATATCTAAGGGCAGTCACTTTATATTGGTTTTACTTTTGTAGGCACTAGTACTGAAAAAATTTGTGACCAAATTTGATTGTACAGTTTAACTGTGGGTTATTTGACTTATGTAAGTTATTTGCTCTTTCTTAATTGTGCTCTGTGGTTGATTACCTAATTTACATGGCAATAAATTTATTGGCGGCAGAAACCTCTCCAACAGTAGACTAATTGCTGGCAAGTGTTGCCTGGCTTGCAGTGGACTCTAGACAACGTATACACCTGATTCTGCATAAGTAGCCTTGTTACGTGTAAATTGGCGTTTGGCAGGAGAAGCAATCATTCTCCAAATGTTTGTGCAAGCAAAAAGGAATCTCCAATTTGGAAATGGAAGATGCAGCACTTCTGCAACGACTGCCTGATGTTGGCCATTTGGTGTGTTTTCTGCTGGTTCTGGGTAGCTGCTGCTTTTTCATGGTTTGGGCTGCCTATGCATTTTTGGTTGGGGTTTTTTTTGGTTTGCTTTGGTTCTGTTTTGTTTTTTCCTTTTCACTGGCTATCTTGAATCATTTTTATTACCTTTTCGTATTACGCTTCTGACTGGCTGGTTGTCTTCCAGCTATCTTAATTCAATTTTGAAAGTACCCTTGTACTGTTTGATGGGTATTTGAGAAGTGTTATATCTAAGAGCAGCCACTGCAATGCACTGTCTTCCTGTGTAACCATCCATTCTGCCTTACAAAATATCGCAGTATAAAATTTATTTCAGTAGTCTTCACTCCTGATTTATACAGGTGTAATTGAGAAAAGAACATACATTCGTAATATGTCAGGGTGTAAACCCTCCGAGCAAATACATGGTCTGGGGAAAAAAAAAAAGGTTGGAGTTTTTGGAGGAGTTTGGATTGGTTTGCTTGTTCTCTGGAAGTTCATATCCAAACTTTCAGGGTGGATTTCTGGCTCGCTGGAGTAGATGGCATTAGTGTTAGTCAGAAACTCACCGTGAGGGCAGCCAGCACACAGCACAAGTGCACGCACATGCACACACACGCATTTATTATTGTTAGTTCTCCTTTCAGACCAGAGCGTTAACCCTAACTAGCAGATTGTTCTAAGACATTTTCAAGCCTTTGCTGGTCCCCGTTTCTCTGTATTTTTCTGATGATACCTGGAAGCAAAGGTTAGAGAAGAGCGAGACCTCTCTGGGAGCATCAGCTCCCTCCAGCACGTGTGTGCAGAGGAAGCCCCGGATTAAAACCAGCAGCCTCAGCGTGATGCTGGTACCTCTCGGATGCAACTTGTGCTTGTCTGGGAAAGCAGTTCTCCTCCACTTGGCCAGTACGGAGAAAGACAAGTCCCCTGAAGTCACCTGTGGCCTGACTCGGTTGAAACTGAGAATAGACGTGTCGGTAATCTCAGCTAGGAGGTCACAGACACAGCGCTTCGGTGGAAATTAGGAGGAATGTGAGTATTTGTCAACTGAGACAACTGTGTGAAAGTCAACTCCTCTGTTTTCCTGCAAACTGGAACAGTAAAGTGGTTTTCACGTAGTCCAGGCTGCTGTCGGACAAGAAATGGCAGCTGCTGCCAGCAAGCTATTTGGCTGTAATACCAGTTTTAGTGTGTTTTCGGATTTGGTTACAGCAGTGGGGGTTAGATCATTGCTTGAGCCAATGCTTTAGGCTTGGGCCCAAATCAAACATACAATATAAACATACTCAGAAAATTGAACTATAAAAGGCATAGATTTGCTCAATAGATCTGTGTGTCAAAAAATGAGTATTCCTAAACAGATACTCTCAAAATAAATTGCCTTTTTCTTCCAAAATGATATGATTTCAATAAGATTACCAGAGTAAAAGGTTTCTACTGGACTTTGAAACATTAGTGTTGCAATATTTGTTGTTGATTTGATACAATTCTTTTTGATCTGTTTCCCTCCGGCTTCAATATACACACAAATCTGTCAGGAATAATGTGTCCTGTGCTATTCCTTTGCATTGCATTTTTTTGCTCTGTCTTGAAGTATTAAAAATGCATTGCATCCAAAATCAATACCAACTTTTAAAAGGGTAGCAAATCCTGGGAAAAGCTTCAAATTATCTGTGGACTCGCCTCTCTCTGTGAAAAATATAGGTGAGACTTTGCAATCTTTTCCTTTGCAATTGCATTAGGGATTAGGATAATGAGCACTAGTGTTGCAGACTGTAAAAATGTGTTAGTTTTGACTAGAGAAACGGCGTGGAAAAACAAATTAATCAGCAAAGGGAATAATTGCTGAAGTCATGCACTGGAAATTCCCGCTACTCAAAAACGTGTGATTTTTTTTTTTTTTTTTTTTTGTCGTAATTATAATAAACTAACAATGTCTTCTTTTTATTTAAATACATAATAAAAAAAAAAGGATTAGTCTGTGGCTCTACCTGTGTTCTGCTCAGATGAGTCCAAGAACAGGATTGGGGCTGCAGCCGAAAGGTCTCTCAGCCCGCCTCTGCTGACGGGTGTAAGGAATCTGCAGGGGAGCTGTGCGGGCTGTACCCCTTCAAACGCCCCGGCTGCCTTGGCCGGGCACGCCGACGGAGGTATTCTCATGGCTGGAGCCGTATCCCTTCCCTCTGCCTGCTGCACACACTTTTATGCTGAGATGAGACCAGGGGCTTCACTGCTCACTTGTGATAAGTGCGGTTCTTCTCGGGAGATTCAGGGGTTGGTGGTCTCATCTGTATTTTGGTTGCGGACTGACACAATTAACCGAGCGTACTCTTCTAAAATGGAAAGGAGATTTAGTTTTCCCTTCTGTGGTTTTGAGCTGTTCTAAACAAAATCCCGTTCACAGGCCTTCCAGTACTGCTGCTCGACCTGAGTTCAGCCGTGTGCTCTCTGCTGAAAGCCTCCGTCACTCGACAGCTTCGCGCTAGGCAATCCCCCACGGCGCTCGGTCCTGGAAAGGTACCAAGAGCGAATGAGCGGATGAGCAGCGGAAAGGAATGAAATAAATGTGCTTTGCCCCCAGAAAGTATTTAGCTGAGCAGTATTTTTCTGAATAATAAGCTTTAGTGTTGCGTAAAAATCAGTATTTCCAGGCGGATTATTATTTCTGTATTATTCAGGCATTTTAACTTATTTTACAGGAAATAACCCAAATATTATGACAGGTGTCAACAGAAGAGCAATGATTTTTTCTGTCATCATAAAGTGTCTCAGGTTCAAACACACATTAGTAATAATTAATAACTGTAGTAGACGTTTTCTTACAGAAGAAAATATTTCTAGGTATCAGCTAGAATAGCTGAGTTACTTTGCAGGAGCGGGGAAGTGAAGAGGAGGCTTAACACTGCATGTTCTGCTACCGTTATTCTCTCCTGATAGAAACAGGATAAAAAAGATCTTGACACAAATAACTCCCATCAGGTTTTTCCTCAACTACAGTAAATGCAGGACGTGTCAGAGGACGTGTCAGAGCCTGTGTAATGGTTCTGCCCTCAGGGCATCGGAATTCAGGATTCAAATGCAGGCGTTGGGGTGGTTACGATAGAAGGGAGTTTTCATCTTTCTGTCCTTTTCCAGTCTGTAACTGACAGGGAATAAAAGCAACTTTGTTAGCCATGTGCCTCCCACATCACATTATAATGGTTCTTCTGGTAAAGAACTCTCTTAAAGATCCTGGTGGGTTTTTTTGTTTTGTTTTTGGGTTGGGGGGGGTGTTTACTGCCAGGGTGCCATAATGTTGGGGAGTAGGAAGGGGGTAGATTTTTCCTAATGTTCGGCCTCTCTCCTAAACAAATGCATGTTGAGCGTGGACAGAGGCTAAGGGCAGCCGGGAAACTGGCAAGATACTGGTAGTGTAAAAAGCGGGTTTTATTTTTATTGTGGGATTTTAACAAAAGACAGAAGGGGTAAGACATTGCTGAAGCGGCAGAGGTCAGGAAAGGGAAGGAAAAAGCAAATGAGAAAAAGGGAGAATGCACGGGGGGCTTGAGTCTGCCCCTTAATGCCATTAACTTTCACTGAACTCCATGATGACCCTGGCTGAAACTGTGGCTCCTGGTGTTTACAGTAAGCCAGGAATCACTTTGAGAAATGGGGAGCAGCACGGTCGGTTCAGTACGGCGTGGGGACTAAGTTGATGTGTAGGCTGATGCTCTCTGCTTATAAAGGCAGGCACTACTGCTGTTCTGCCTGCGTTGTGTGCGTTTGCCAGGGCTGCACCAATGCTCTACTGAGTTCTAGCGTGGAACTCAAAAGGCAAAAAGAAAATGTGCTACAAATTTTGTCTTATCGGCTGCTTTTGCATGGAAAAGTTGGCAACCGCAGAATACGAATCATTTCTCCAGTTACGCTCTTTAGCTCAGAAAAACTTGATACTTAAGGATTTATTTGAAAAACACTTTTTCAAAATCATGTTTGTTTATTTCTGAGTTGTGTTTAGGTTGTTATTAGTCGCTGAGAAGTTAAGAGCGATGAGGAAAGCTAAGAAACCTAGAGGAGGTCCTGGGGATCTCCAAGTGAGAATGGGAGACCCTAAAAGTAGACAGTAAAGTGTGATCTTTGCCTCCTTAGTTACATGTGTAACTAACAGTGTACGTATGCACTCATCATATATTTTAAGCTAACTTATTTAATTTGCAGCTCTGGAAATGCAGTTGCAATGGTTTGTTCATGAGCTTTGTTGAAAGAGAGGATGTTCTGCTTACTCAGCTAAAACTAGACGTTTTAAAGCTAGGTGTTAGCTAAGTATTGGTTTATCACTTTCAGATTGAGCTGAAATAGTTGAGTCCGGACCTGAACTTCAACCTGTTCAGTGTTTAATGTCTTAAAGGTAACTTTATTCCAAAATACTATCTTTTGGCTCTTTTCAACATTTTAGACACCCCGGGTCCTATGGGGATGAAAAAAATCCCACCCAGCCTTGAATGTAGAGGTTTCAGCAAAAGCCATGTGCACCATTCACATGTCTCTGATCCTTACGGTGTTCTGGACCTCTTTCTCTGTAATCAGTTTAACTCTGGGAGCCAGAACTTGCAACATGGTAAAGCAAAACATTTTCAAAGCATTTGGAAGTGGTTGAGTGTCATTCACTGTGCTTGATTTGGAAAACTGTTCACATTCTGCAGTTCAATATCTCAGAAGTTCGTTAACTTAATTAATTCAAGCTTTCTACTTTTGATGATGCACAGTGCTTGATATAATAAAACAAAGAAAATGCTGTTAATCATTGAAATGCCCTATAAATTGATACTGCTACATATTAAACATAGTGACTACATTTGACTCAGGAGAGCTAATTAGTAAACGTCTGCTATAGCCTTTGGTTACTGAAATCCTAGACTGCCTATGTATTTGCATGAACTATTGATTTCACAGTTATCGAAAGCTTCTGTAGACTCACCATTTTCTGCATATATTTTTGTCACAACCCCCAGCAGCGCTGGCTGGAACAGGAGAATTCAGTCATGCGACATAATATTTAACTCAATAAAACAGCATAAGAGGTAGAAGATTCTGGCAAATATCCAGTACGTAACTCCTGGTTTACTCCTAGCTTCAACAGAGAGTTCTCTCCATTGGGTGGGGTGAGCAGGTCTCACTGGTTATCCTTGAGAGTTTCCCTGTTTGCCACTGCTACTGGTTCCAGTACACAGGTGAGGTTTGTGGAGAGGCTTTGGTGGGCTTTGTAGAACTGGCTCTTGATGGACAAGATGGTCTGCGCGTCAACTACTCCATTTTAATAGACTTATTCATACTTACAGGAGACACTTTTTATAAAACATTGATTGCTCAGAATGATTTATCCCTGGATGTTTTCTGTTGCAAGATTCTGTGGGCATACACACTATAAGTACTACCTAAGTTCATAAAAAAACAGTCTTATTTTGGCTAAATGTACTTTCAGTCATACAAACACCCGTAGCATTTTTAAATAAAAAAACCAAAACCAAACCCCAATCAAACCAACTCCCGTTGGTGTTTTTAAAAGTATTTCCTTCCACAATACTTTTTTATAGCTAAGTCCTTCCTAGATGTCAAAACCCTCCACACTCAGCTGTAATTACTTCTGTCTCTGCAAAGGCTTCACACACTATAATTTCTTTGTTTGGATGCTCTCCAGTGTTGTCTGAAGAGAAATATGAATTTTCGGTGTGTTTATTAGCATTCTTACAGGCTACTGTGAAATTGTAATAAATAAAAAAATAAATGGCAGCCTGGCTGTTGCTGACATACGGCATATGCAGGATGCCATACAGTCCCAGCTCACGCTGCTGTTTAATGAGAGCCGAAGGTAGCTCCAACCTTGAGGGAAGTTCTGCTCCAGGGCAAAACTCAAACATTGCTGTATATCCATGCTGAGAGCTCTGTTGACTCATTTTCCAATTCTAATAAGGAAGCAAGCCCAATTAAGTGGAATAAACCAGACAATTATGCTATGGAAGATTTTAAACTGAATATTTTAGAAGGGGCTTAGGGAGCCGGGTGTCTAAGCTCCCTTACCCGAGTTACCACGGTTCTCGGGATATTGCACGCACCACCGCGCGTGGAGCAGAGCGTGCCCTATCTGTTTGGCACAACTTGAGCTTCCCTATTGAAATATGCAAACGTAGGATCTATTTCCAAGGACACGTTAGCTATTTTCCCTTAAATACACCAGAGTAGAGGACTGATGCGTAACAAGTGTGGAAAAAGAACAAGTAGTTATGTTGCTTGTTTTGGGAGTTATTAAGGCTGAGTGACTTCGATTTCCAAAGTAGCTGCAGTGAGCTACAAGTAAGTGCAATTCTTGGATTTTGATCCGGACTGTGGGAGACTGGTCACTGCAGTGGCCTTGCCAGTATTCGCTACTATGACCTTAACTGTTGGTTTTTTGGTTTTTTTTTGGTTTTTTTGGTTGGTTGTTTTTTTTTTTTTCTTATAAATGGGAACGTTTTTGTTCATTATAATCTTGTTACTGGATAATTTATTTTGCAATCAAATCCACGGGAAACTAAAATTCTGTTTTTATAAAGCTTTCATGAGAATACAAACATAATGTGTTTAAAGATTAAGGAAATTCTCCCAAAACACAGCGAACAATTGTGGATGGCACATGTATTTTTCTTTGCAATTGCCGATAGAAACATGTCTATTAACCAAGGTAATGGTATTAAAGAAAGTACCAAGTTTGCTCAACACTTTTCACTTTGGTGAAACAAACAAACAAAAAGTCCTAAGCAAAAAAAAGAAAGAAAACATTTGTGTTGCTAACATTTCCTTAAAAAAAAACAAAAACAAAACACCCCAAACCCAAAACTTACAATACCTGTAATCTTTGCTTTCTCTCATCATAAAAACAGACACAGGGGGAAAAAAAGGGAGCAGAAATAGAAAGGAGAGATCTCTTTTTAACAGTGGGTGCAATGTTCCCGTTTTTCCAGTCACCAGGGACTTCACCTGCCTGCCGTGACTTTTCAAATGTCACGGAGAGTGCCTCGGCACTACCTCAGCCAACTCCCTCAGGACTCCGGGTCCATCGCGCCTGGTCCCACCGACGTGCCTATGTTCAGGTTCCTCAGGGGGTCACGAACCCGAACTTCTCGTACGGTGGGAGGGACTTTGTTCCACCAGTCCCTGTCTTGAGGTCCGTCCACTGGAGAGGTGTGGGAAGTGCAGTACTTCTGTTATTAATGTCTGGTGAAAAATTAGACTTTATATTCCCTTCTTACTAATTTTCTAGGTTGCCTTTGCCATCATCTTAAAGTAGTCATCATGTTCCAGTCTTTCTTTTGGCTGCGTTAATTACCTAAGAACTAAGTTTAATTATATTCTGTGGGAAAGGTGTTTGTGTCACCTTCAGTAGGTGTCACGGCAGCTTCCTATGCCGCCCCGCCGTTTGCTGCATGTTGGGATAGGACTGCTCTAGTTGCGGCAGGAGTTCAGTGATTTCTGTCTTCAAGTGTAATACTTCTGAATATATTTCTAAAGCTATATTTACATACTGAAGTCTAGTTAAGCACATATCTTTTTTTTCTTAGACTTTGTTTTGGGGTCCACCACCCACCCCCCCACCCACCCTTTTTTTTTTTTCTTTTTGACAGCAAGGTAACTCAAGCAAGACCTTGTATAGTCTGTTTTCATGGCCAGACCATGCTCTAAGAAAGTGTAATTCAGGCTTCTACAAAACTTCAGTAAAGCTTGTTGGGGAGTTTTTAGGAATTTGACATACGTCTCTAGGGAAAAGCCGGAGGAGCTCTTTATTGAGACCTTTGCACATTCTTCCCTCGCTCAGACTTCCCTTGGCTGCGTATTGGGGCCCTGTGGGGGAGCTATAGGGTAGCATAGGGAAATCAGTGCTGGTTTGAATGGCTTTAATGGTGGCTATTGCAGAATTTATTTGGGGTGATAAAAACTGGCATATATACCTTTCCCAGCTATGTAGAACTGAAAGATTTTCTAGCCTTTCTGGAAAAGAAAAATAAAAAGCCTGTGAACAAGCTACCACAATACAGAGAAGGATTAACTTTCAGTATTTGTTTCTTAGATTTTTCCTGTTTTGTTTTATATTTTGCGGTCATTTCCCAGACTGTCATTTGATGTCTGGTGGATAGTCAGTGTTTCATAGGCTAAAGATTAGGTTCTGCTTGTATAACTTGTATAGTACCAATCAAAAATGTCAATCAGTTCTTGATACTGTTTTAACCATGCCTTTGTGGAAGCAAAGGTGAAAACCAGGTAGCTGTTTGGGGTGTTAAAGAATTACTGAAGTAAGTAGTCTAAGCTGTAAATATCTGTATCATATCTGTGGTTAAACTTGTCTCTTTGAACAAATTAACTTCATGTGACTAGGTGGCAAGGACCCAAGACAGCCAGAATGAACTGGGTTTTTAAAAAGTATGTGAAAAAACAGCAGCTCAATAAAAATGGACAAAATGCCAAACCAGAAGTACACTCAAAGGACTCTCTAAGGAAAATCTGAAAAGGTTAATTAAATCCACTTGTATAATGCTGAGCCAGATTCTGTTTCTTCACAGTTCTGGACTTTGCTGGTGCATAGGGAGAATTTATCAGGTGCCTGAAAGGGTGAATATTCCCTTTCTCCAATACCATTATGTAAGATTGAAAGACTGGAGGAGTGGATAGACCAGGATGTGCGTCACCTGCGGCAGCTGCTTTGCTGCCAAGGCCAGTAAAATGGCTCTGAACCAAAATGTTTGTCCGTGTGCTTGAGTGCGGCCAGGAAAGAGTAAAAAATCTGATCGGACAAGAACTAGGTAGAAAACAAATTCATGGCACACAGTTGGATGTCATTACGTTTCGCTGAAGTCCTTTGAGGCTGTATTAAAACAATTAGTACCAGACATGTTAATTCAAATAGCTTTGTATTCCTGGGCCTCGAGGGCTGGGGGAGATGGGAAGTGCTGAAGGAAATAGGTCAGGCTGTTTCTTCACCAATGGCTAGACTGAAATATTTGTGTCAAAAACTTGCGGGGAGGTATTTGTATCTTTGCAACATTTACCTTGCTGTAAGGCATTGGGGGCAGATAGGCTTCCATCCCGACAAGATTCGACACTTACAGGTCTTCCTTTCCCCTAAATTCTTCAGCAAACACGACTGGTCGGAGAAAGTACAGTTTATTCTTGAAGAAGTATTTTGTTCCCCCCCCTTTTTTTTTTTTTTTTTATTTCCATGACTAATTGCTGTCCCAAAAGGTGCTTTCATCTGTTTTATTTTATGGTTTTGGATGTTTTCTATTTTCTGTTTTTAGGATATTGCTAATGCTAGCTCCTATATTAGTATCATCGAACTGAAGTCTAAAGCTGTCTAAAACGATACTAAAAATAGTTCAGTCTCCACAAACCTTTCTGCCATATTTGTGACCTTTCATATACAGTCGTTCATATGCAAGCAGCAAACTCAGACAAATGTCGTTTATTCATGCTGCGTGCAAAAGGGGGGTAAAAATTGAGGGAAATAATTAGTAAAGAAAAAAGAGGTAAAATACTGAGTCACCTGATCAAGAAACAAGGGTTTAGGTGCTAAGAAGGTGTTTGCTAATTGATGCTAACCTCTGCAACGTCATTCAAGTCTGGAAGCGTGTTTATTCAATAAAATAGATACAGAAGGAATTATGCAAATCTGTCTGTCTCAGAATTTGCATGATCATTTCTGCAATCAAAGTATTTTTTTTTATAGAATATCTAAATAGTTTTAAAGGTAAGTTTTGTCATATGTTGCCTTAGTTCCTAATTACATTTTGTGTATAAAATTTTGTTCACATACAGTACAAAATGCAGGATATTTTAGTGCCTCCTCTCTTCCCTGCAACGTAGGTGCTTCTCTGCCTGCTGCTTCTGCAAACAAACCTCCAGTTGTTTCCTTCAGGCTGCTGCAAAACAGGCAGTCGCAGCCACAATTAAGCACAATTAACTGCCTGCCTTGGAAATTCTTGGGCTGTGTTAGCCCTTTGCCTAGCTTTGGGTTTTTTTTTTTCATTTAACAATAGATTCTTTTAATTATGTTATAGAAGATCCACTTTATATGTTGGGAAATGATTCTTTTTAATGGGACCTAAACTCCAGCACAAATGGAGTAGTCTGGACAGTATTTGTGAAAAGATAATGTATGAATCTATATAAATGGAAAAAAACTCACATATAGCATATATAAATACACAAATTCAACTTTCATGCTTTCAAATGTTTCTCAGGTATTACCTAACAGTAAGAAAATTAAAAAAACCCCCACAAACAACAATAATTTTTTTTCTTCACAACTGGTAAGAAAAGTATGCATTTTATATCCCACACAGCTATCAAAAATTGCATCTTTATATTTTCTAAGAAGCAGAATGATTATAGCTGTGTCTGAGAGGCAAGCTGTTGTGAAACTCAACCAGTTACATGTACTCTCTCCTGTGTTGCACTTACAATTTATAGCCTCTGTTATTTGAAATTCACAATGGATTTCTGATTGAGGCTTCTCATCCTAAACGTGCACAGGTCAACAGGTATTCCGAAATGATCTTTTGGAACAATATCTAGAATGTTTCCTGAAAATAGTTAGTAATACCTGATGTCTGCATCTGTTTCATGTTTCTGATCCCTTTCTCGAGATTCAGCATTACCTTTAAATTGAGTTATTTCGTGATTTGTTCCTCTGATTGGCTGGACACAAGGCAATATTCCTCTGTAAAGCCCGGAGCAGAAAGGTGTTTGGAAGGAGTTCAGCAATTTTGTCCGGCAGCGCCTTCAGTCAGACACTGAGGTGTAGGAAAGCTAAACAGGCATCAGCCTTGATCATACCTCCATTTTCTTTCATTGCTTTGATTTTTCCTTTGAAAGACAGGCACATTTCCTTATTTTTCTCTCCCTTCTTACATCCTCAAGGAGAACCTGTGAAGAGAATCAGATGTTCCCTTTCATCTCTGTAGGCCTCTCAAAATCGTGTGAAGGCAAGTTTTTTTCCTGTGGAATATATTTACTGTAGTTGCTGAATATCATTCTCCAGCAGAATCCTGCTTGGTGCGGTGTGTTCAGTAAGGGCAAAGGAAGTACAAGAATAAACTGAAAAATAACCGTGCTGGACTGTATTTGTAGTCTCTTTCTCCCAGTCCTGGGCTAGATTCACTACATCCTGAAGCAGATAATTGCTTTTCCCGAAAGTGGTGCACTGCCAGGAGTACCACTGGCTGCTTCTCTGAAAAAGGCTCAGAAAGGCAAACATCATAAGAGGAATGAGAAAAGGAAGCCTACTTTCCTTCTAGCAAAATTCTGAATTTGCCTCATGAATTTTTACTCACTTGGTTGACATTAAGAGCTTCTTCGCCTTGTATGTTCTTCAGTTCTTTTTTTTTTTTTTCCCTCATTGCTCACACCATGATGTGCAACTCCTCCCTTCCTTCTCCCTTACTCAGTCTCAATGGACAATTAAACTTTTAGCGTAGCTTTGGGGAAGAAAGTCTTATCTGGAAGCAAGAACCCTCATAATTTATGACAACTGTCAGAACTTCAGGTACAGTGGTTTTAAAAGACTTTGCTGATAAAAGCTCCCACTTACAGTAAGGTCTGACCTGTGTGAGTGGTACAGTGCTTTTTTGAGCTTCGCTTCCGTGCCTGAGGGGAACTGCAGTCGGAGACTCCTGAGAACAGGAGGACGCGATGACTTGTGCCAAGGGACTAGGCCGGCAGCTCGCGCCGTTTGTGGATAAATCTCAGCTTATTGCGAAATGTCAAGCCTCGTAAAATGCCAGACAGAAAATATTTTGGTGAAGTCAATTGACATGTTAAGAAACCGAATGCTTTTTTTGAACCCATTTGTTTCTTTCTCGATAAGAACTTACTTTTGCAAATGTCTTGTGGTCCTTGTGAGACGTTGGGCAGGGCATGTACTGGGGTACCTGTGGTCAAAGCCAGATGTGTTCATCTCGTATCGGTGGGATGATGGGAAGAGGGCGAGGGCAACGCCTCAGTGCTTTACTTACTCTCGTCGTAATTCCTCACTTGCCTGAGCCAGAGTCCGCTGTACTGGAACGACCGGATTGCTGCAGCCATGGGTATTTAGGGCTAGGAGGTGGAGAAGAAGGTTGTCTCTGTTGCAGGGCACTTCGTAATGAATCAAGCTTAATGGGTGAAAAAAAGTACTTTGTTTTTAAAAGGTATTTCTTCTTGCTGCACGTGCAGTGGGGGTGTGTTGCTTAGTTTAGTGATGGACTCTGCTTCAAGCCTCCTGTCAGTGGGCCCAAACAGACGCGCAGGGAATTCGCTCCACTTTTATTGTTAAAACCGAAACCCTGTTTTTCTTGCATTCATACTTTTCTTGATTGCAGTCAGTAGCCCTTAGGATTTCTGGAATTAGAGTGGATACCTTCACAGCTTTGGTGTAGTCCTAGTTGCTGTTTCCCTAAGTAATCTGTACTAAGCGGTTTGTACTATTTTTAATGTAATGCATTTTTCTGCCAGGGCCTTCAGATCTAATCTTAAAAGCTTTCTTTTAACGTCGACGTCGGAAAGATGTTACTGTAAGGGTAGTCCTGATACAGTTGGCTACAATTTCTCTGCTCCTATTTGTGTTCCAATGCATGACTAAATTCCACAGTTTTTAAATGCAGTTCTATAAAGTAATTCTGGTTTTGATTCCAGAAGCGATTTAAAGTGAAAGATGTGTGTGGAGACTTAGATATCAGACCTTGAAATACACACTTTGAAAGCTGCCTGACCTCTTGGTGTTTCGATGTAAATATTAAGGGTAAAAAATCCCCAACAAACAGTCTTGTCTCTCACTTAAGAATGACTCGAGACTTTCACTGAGAGTTGTGAGATAGCGATGGATTTCCCCACCTATTTTATGTATTGGGCATCAAACACAGGAGGGCATGTCTTCAGTTCATTTCTTCCAAGAACCTCATGGTTGGAGAATTCACCTGGAATACAGGGGACAAATCATAAAATCCCACACGTACTTGAGGAGACTTGAGGACTGGGCCATGTCTTTCACTATAGTGTCCTAAATTCCAAGTAATGGGGTATTTCATGGTTGGCGTTCTCTCAACTTCTGCTGCTGAAGCCATTACAGGTCACATGAAAAAAATTGCATGTATATTTTAGAGTGAAAATAGAATGTGTACTTTGGTAGAAAGTTTACGTGGGAAGCTTATTCAATAATGGAGGGAGAGCTTGGTTTCTGTTTTCTGTTTCAGTTCATTTTAAATCTTTTTATAGAAAATGCAGTGAAGGCAACTGGTGAGATGGAGGAATGCATCTCGATTTCTAGAAGAGTCTATTCTGGGCTTGAATGTTGGAGAAATAACTCATCAGGAAAGACAGAGGTTTAAAAGTAACTCAGATCTGTGGAAATTGCTTTGGCCACTGGGGCATTATGCCAAAGAACAACCCACACCATTCAAATCAGTTTGTGTGTCTTGAGCGGTGACACTTTCCTTAACTGGCGTCTTTGATGTTAAAAATACTCTGTGCATACATAAAATATTTCGTTGATAAGCATAGCTGCTAGCCATAAGGAATCATAGTTTTCTTGAAATCATTTTGGTTTAGTGCAAAATTATTGATCCCAAGCTAGGAATAGGGATAGAGCTATATGCTCCCCCTTTTCCTTTTTCTCCTCCCTCCATTTTATTGAAAATATTTTGGGCTTGATAAACAGCTGCACTGAGACCCTAATGGCTGAATGCACAGAGCAGCCTCATCCAGGAACACAAGTCGGCAGAAAAAGAGAGGATGAGTTCCAGACACTGAAGCCCTTATAAGTGTCAAACTCCTGACAAGTGATTTCGGTGCCTGATGCTGCTGCATGTGAAGTGATGCTTTAATTTGCAATTGAATGACAAAGTCCTCAAGTCATCCTTATCTCCTGAGTAATTGAAGAAAGAGTCTGCAGTGTAAAAACTCATTATGATTCTTCTGTGTCATTTTGCACCTTTGGAAGGGAAGTTTTTATCATTACATCGCTCTCTGGCATATTTTTATTAGCACTGAGCTGCAAAATATGAGATACACACCTAGATTATGTGCTTGTATTTACAGATGAAATTGAAGATTAAAAAGAGAATTTATATTGCGTCTGTGCTAATTCCGCAGAGCCTCTCTGCCATTGATCTTTACACTTTATAATAGTTTCTTTCAAGCTCTGATGGGAAAATAAAATATAACCATTCTTTGTAAGTGTTATTTGTTGCTGTCCATACCAGAGGAAGAGTTGATTTTATAGTCATTTTACAAGCGGAGATTAATGAAGTAATTACAGTAATTTAAGATAAAATCTAAGATCAGAAACTTTGAAATGGAAGATGGAATCTTTTCTACTGTCTGATGTGCTTCTCTCCATTTCCTGGAGCTGGAGAAGGGTAATTTTTGGAGCACTTGCTACCCTCTTAGAACTTGAAAGCAGAGCTGGAAGCCTTTGAAGAGAGGGATTTTTCTCTTCTGGGAGTTTGGCAAAGGGGCATTGGTCACTGAGTCTTTAATTTGTAGAAAGTAGATTAGGAACTAGCCGGGCAGCTGCTACAGACCTATCTGCACATGCAGTGGGCTAGATCCACTGATAGGCTGTGAGAACTTTGTGCCATTTTGGCTAAGCAAGGGAACATTTGCGATTGCTTTCTTTTTTCCCAGAATGTCTGAGAGAACGTAAGACATACCGGCATGATCTGTGCATTATTTATGATATCATTTTACAAGTTACCGTAGGGATATAGCACACAGAGAAATGAGACTCGCAAGGAATGAGGAGGAAGGTGAGAGAGCGTCGGGGCCAGGAGGGTTCTGAGGTCCTTCTGCTGTAACGGAGCTATAATGGCAATGCTCCACGGCCTGATGCACCTCGAGTCTCAACCTGTGGCTGGATGCATCAGAGGATGAATTTGAAGGAGAATGTGTGGGTAGTGGAAGCACATGAACCACTCTGTGTCTTTGTGGATCATGAGCTGCAGAACAAGTGGAATAGATCCAGCTTTGGGACAGAAGAAAAGCATAAATTGGCTCTAAGCTGTTTTGACCTCTTGTTTTTTCTCTCTTTCTAGAGCTGGCCGTTGTCCTATCTCTGCACAAGGTGTTTATGCTGGCCTCAGCCCTGAGACTGCTGAATCCCAGATGTGTTCCGGGTAAGTCCTCTTTCCCTTTGCTGGAATTCTTCCTTGGGGGTACAAAACCAGTAGGTATTTACTTTAGTTCGTAATGGTAAATTATGTACAGAAATGAGTCTCCTGACTTTTTGCTGCTTTTAGCAATCGACTATGATTGGTTTACACCACGTTGTGTTGTTTTGTGACATAAGGCATCATACCGTGGCTTCTCTGCATTCCTTAGGGAATTTGGTCTACAAGTCATCCCCCGTTCTGGAAGTCTATATGTAAGAGTTGTTTTGGTTGCTGTTGAGACTGGGGTTTTCTCCTTCTCGGGGACTTCTTCCTGGATGAGTGAATTATTTTCAGGTCTGTGCTGCATTCGTCTATTTGCGCTGGAACATACAAGAGTGAACCGACAGTTAAAAATGTTTCAAGGTAGTTACTGGTTTGAGTCTGGTATGTCTTCAGAGTTTTGTGGGGGGTTTTTTTGTCATTTTTTTTGTTTTGTTTTGTTTTGTTTTAAATTCATGACTGCTGTGAACTGGGCTGTGAGCATGCAGCATCTCCAAAACATCGTTCAGCAGAGAGGGCAAGCATTGCAACGGAACAGGAACCACTTTGTGACCCTAGTGACATTCATACCCTCTGTGTTGCAGATGCTGCGAGGCATGGGAATTGGGTTTGTTTCTCTGTCCAGCAAGTGAGACCTCAGTTCCCCATCCCTAGGAACTTCTGCTTGGAAATAGCCTGAGGCATGGCCAGTTCAGAACACTGCCTATGGAAACGAATGCATGGCTTTGTAAAACGCCTTGTTTCTACACTAAGCGTAGCTGGGGATTTGGCTTTTACCTTATTTAGTGCTAGAAAATGTTTGGCATCTGGGGATTTGATAATCCAGTTGAGAACTGCACTATCTGACTTGCTGTTTGAATTTCTATTGATTTTCTTCTCATGCTGTACAACGAGTTTTATTGTTTGAAGGGGGGTTAACTGTACCTTAAATCTGCAAATCATGCAGACTAAACCAAATCAAATTAATTTCTCAATTCTGTATTGTCTGTCTGAGAGTAACCAGTGTAATATTTGCCTCACAGGAATGATAGCTGTGCGCACAGCTGCCACAGCACATACTCTTTTTGGTAAATGTGGGTGGTTGAAAAGTGTGAAGTAAACATCAGTATATCGTTAACTGTGGACACACAATCCTTCAGAATGAATAGTTTCTGAAACATGAACAATGGGGACTTTGGAAAACAAACGACTCATGCAATTGCACACTTAAGTTTGGAGAAAGCGCTGCACAAATCTTTGTCTCATCACTATAGGGCAGAGATATATGCCAGCACCTTCAAATGATGGAAACAAGTCTTGTGAGGAATTGATTAAAAAGTTGCCACTGCTGTAAAGTCTTGTTCCCAAGATAAATGGTGCAGGAGACAGAGTCTCTCCCCTCTGCCACAGCGGTAATGTTAGAAGGATGATAATTTGCCCTCAGATCAGCTCTTCTGGGGCAAGACCACATTCCTGGTGACTATCTTTGTTGTGTTTTCCACCCCGCTCCGAGGCGACGCGGGGAAAAGGTCGTTCTGACTTGGGTCCACCCGTTGCTGACAAAGTTAATAAAGCAGCTAAAGGTTGTGTCGTGCAGCGCTGTGATTTGGGTTGAATTTCAAGAAGATGGTGCAAGTTAATGAATAAATTTGGGAACTCGGCGTAATTACAAGGGCATCTTCAACCTGGGTGCTCTAGATTATGTTCTGCTAGAGGATGCTTCTCGCAAGTGATTCCCTGGGAGACCGTGTCCCTGTGCAAGGCACCCACGTTACATGCCTTAGATTGAATGATCTGGCCACCTCTGCAAATGTGCTATAAGGAGGGCTGAGTATAACTGGAGATAGATATACCCTGCATGGGTGAAAAAGATATTTATTTTTAGGTTTTGAGCTCTTTATCCATCTTTTCATACGTTTCTGAGACTGTGAGCTGCCTCATGCGTAATAATTGCTATGGTACTATAAATAGGAAGGAACTGTTGTCCCCAGAAATTACAAAATTGTTATTATTCCTGAAAAGTTGTGGTTTTGAAAAATCAAAGGCCAGTGGAGGTATAATGGATAGATCTGGATAACTTTATTCATTTTTATGAACTTAGTTTCAGTCAGGGACAGTGATCTGAAAGCTGCAAAACCGGTGAAATAGCAGTGTCTTGCTGTGTCTCCAGATTGCGTTTGTATATGAGGAGCATTGATTTATACCGAGAATTTCAGTCCAGCTTCAGTCGGGTCATAGACTCCTCTTGTCGCTCAGTAATGACTTCCTTATCGCAGAGGGCCAGAAGAGCCCTTGTCAGTATTTTCAGATTTCAGTAGCCTCTGGTACGGTGGGTCACCAGACAGCGGGGCCTCCACCGGGTGGTTCTGCTGTCCGCTTGGATGTTCTGGACCGTTTCTCGTCAGAGAAGGTTGGAGCTGCCTAAATCTATCAGGGAGCTCTCGTGAGGCCCTGCTCCACTTACGGACAGAGATTTTAAGAGTCGCTGATAGCCTCAATGCACTTTTTTTTCCCCCCAATATTGCCACTTAAAGATGTCTTGCTAAAATTTGGCCCCTGTTGCTGCTGATAATAGGCAGCAACGTTCTTTTCACTCGCTTTGCAACAGGAGCAGGAGTGACATGTTACAGATCTGTTCGCTTGGGTTGTCAAAAACTAGTCACTCAGAAGTGACAGGTCTGGCCAGCGGAAAGGCTGGGGAAGGAACGTGAGGGAATTCAGTTTTGGTATGATGCTCCGTGTAGGGCAGTAACATACATAAATATACATAACCAAGATTTAACATGAAGAAATCATTTTGCTTTGTGTGCGATAGCATGTTCAGAAGCCTATTTCTATTTAATAAACTGCAGTGTTTAATGCACCCAGTTATGTTTTAAGGGGCTTTTACAAGAGGCGATTGGACCTGTATCAGTGCTTCAGAAGAAGTGCTTCACCTATTTCCAGGTGCCTCCCCGACCGACTGCTCGCCTCCAAGCGATTTCTGCACAGCACGAGATCTACTGCTGTCTGGTCTACAGGAGAAATCCAGGCTGTTTCTTGTGTAGGAGATGATGTTATGGGGAACATAGAGGGGAAAAAATACTGATGATTGCAAAGGGGCCAAGACTTAATCTCGGTGAGTTTTATGTCCACGCGTGGGGTTCCCTCGCTCGGGAAGACTGCTTGGCCCTCACTTTCCATGTTGTATATTCATTGGATGCTCACATGCTTGAGCTCAAGGCCAGACTGTAACAACATGGTTTTGCTGAACTACTTGAGTATTTGACCGACTTGTCGAAAATGCAGTAATTATTATAGAATAGAATCACAGAATTGTAATTACGCAGCCTGACAAGGGAATATGAGACTCTGCTCTGGATTCTCGGCTGGGTTTGCTTTTTTAGCTATCAGTACAATTACGCATCACATCAGATTTTCCTTGTGGGTCAAGTAGTTTAGGAGCATGCTTGATTCCCAGGTTGTGCCTCCCATATTTACAGTTGGTTGTCACGGCTCTCGTCAAGTCCAAGGAACAGAGCTTTAGGCTTAGACGCAGGAGGTCTCGGTTGCATTTCTTGCCTTTGGCACCGCCTTGGAGATGGAATTTATGAAAGTAACCTCTGCAATGGCTGTTCCTGACTGGGGGAGGAGGTTCCCCATTAATGAAGGCACGGATCTCTGGATGTGATGGAGTGAGCTGCCACGGCTCAGGCGAAAGGTTTGTGGGGGGTGTCAGGAATGGTCCCCCTCCCAGCGCCATGGGGCTCACGCCGTGCCTCTCGCTACGTGTGCACGGTGGTTGGTTTAACGGGGATCTGGTCTTGGCTGCTCTTACCCTCTTGGGCACTAAGGTGATGTGAAAAACAATCACAGGGTCTTTTCCTCCGAGAGCTTAAAAAGGTGTTTCTTAAACACTGCGAAAGCTGACAAGAGTGTCTGTATCTTTGTTCTTGGGGCTTTGGTGTGTTGGATGAAGTTTTCTCCTGGGACTTGAAAAGGCTCTTTTAGGAAGTTAGTTTTATAGGATTATTTTAATCATAATGCAGCTTTCAAGGCACGCTGGTTGTATTTATTATTTTGGAGTACGTTTAAGGATTTCTATTTTCCTCTTGTCCGTACTTATTTTTATCATGTGCTGTATTTAAAGTGTCTGGGATGCTTTCACAGACAGGTGCTACATAAATGAAGTGTATTATTATTTTAATAAGCTGCAGCAGGACAGCAGTTAGAAAAGTCCATATGTTCATATTGTCTTTTTAATCGTTGGTATTGCCAGGATTTACTATTTGGGGAGAAGGGTGAAGTGGAAAGAAACTTCCATGTGGGAGAGAGAAACTGCTCTTCTCTCCCATACGCCCACTGAAGAAATCTTTCCCTGAAGGCATTGAAATAGATACAGTAGGTTATATTTTAGGATTATGTCCAATCTTTTTCTTCCTGTTTCTTGCAACATTGTGGAAAGGGTAACGAGCAACAGTGAAAGCTTTGGCTGGTAGGGGGGGCTTCAGGACGCTGGGGAGACCTCAGCCCCCCGTCCTTAGCGATGGCAATACAGCCATGCAGGAAAACGTGCAGCCAGCTGCGCTCAAAATGTTTGTCGTGTCTGCACAAGCAGGAGGGTTTCCACTGTGCCTTGCATTAAACACCTGAGCCAAATATTTCTGAAGGGTCAGGAGTGTTCCGTTAACCGCTATTCTTGCGGTGATTTGCTATTGCTGCAAACCTCTGTACTTCCAAAAGCAAGCTGGTCTTGAAAGAAAAAATATCAAAATAATACTTAAAAGATGAGAAGAAAAAAACCCACACAGTACTATTGGCAGCTGGCAATAACGACAGAAAAGCTAGAAATCTCTTGAGAAACACTGCTTGCCGGCTTTCCAGTGGCGGGTTGCGGTGGTGGGAAGCTGGGGGTGGCCGAGGGCAGCAGCCGGCACGTTAGGGGGGCCGGGGGCTGGCCCGGGGTCGAGTCCCGGCTTGGCAGTGGGACCGCTTCACCACTCCTCGCCCTTTTCCTTTCTGGACCGGCGACTCTTCCTGAGCGTGCGTTTGTATGAACCCGTGGTAGGAAGTGACCACCGTCTAAGCTCGACCGGAATTCAAATAGTCACTCTGATGTTTAACTACTGTTAACTGTAACCATGAAGATGTTTTTCTCTGGAGACAACCTATTTTGAGTTTCTGACTCGGTTTGGGATCCTTTTTGACTTGCAGTGCTGTAAATCAGACCAGACCTTGGTACTTTGTACACAGAACTTCTTTTTTTGCACAGTGTGAAACTAGAAAACTAGATAGGGCTACTTAAATTTTATCGAAATCTATGTTACTGTACATTGCATTTTGAAAACCAGCCAATTTTTTACATGTAGTTTCTACGGTGTAGTAAAACATGCTCATAAACACGCCTACACAGCAGTTCTGTATTACAGGAGTATATATTTTATTTCCACTGGAACTCTTGCAGTTTTAATTGTAGGCTTTCTTCTTCTTCTGTTTTTTTTTTTTTTTTTTTCTCCCAGTCGTCAGAACTTGTTACACTAATTCTGTAATACTTATTGTGTAAAGGGTGCCTAAGGCATTTTGTCGCTGTTGCAACCTGAGAAATCAGTTATAGTCTCACCAGAGAACAGAATTTGTTTTTGTTGCTGGAAGATCGACTCCTGCTTGGAGGTGCACAGCTAGTCTCTTGCAGGAGGTCAGCCCGCCTGCCTGTTGGGGGGGTCTGGCTACCCACCAAGGAGGAAAATGCATTGGTCTCTTCATGCTGGAACCAGCAATGACATACCATAGCTGTTTCCCAGCACTGGGGCCTGCTTTCCTCAGCCAAGCTCACCTTACCGTCTTAGGAACTTGGGAGAAAGGTAGGAAGTACAGGGTCCCACTGGAGTATGTCATACGGCTGGGACCTGGGCCACTTCTCAGTACAGTTTACTCATAGCCTGAATGGAGGGTAGAATTGAGTGTTTGAGGAGCACAGTCCTATATTACAAAGCTTGATTTGTGAAATACTGGATTTTTGTAATTGGTTAAAACATGGGGTTTAGTTGTGGTGTTCAATTTGTTTTCCTTAAGTTTAGAAAATACAGGGAGACTGCTATATATTTCTTAGCACTATTATAAAACATTCTTTTACAGATATAAGATTTCTTTTAGCTCTACGTCTTTGGAACTAATTGCTTGCCTACATGCATTTAAAACAAATAATGGTTTAACTGTAACTCTTCTTGTTGTACAAACAAGGTGGGTCTGATGTGCCTCACGCGCCAAAACAGTTGTATCACTGCAGCATCTTGTTGTTGGCTGGAGAAGTTGTCCAAACACAGAACGAAAACCTGGTCATGGCTGGGTTTGCAGCTGAGGTGTAAGCCACAGCTGGCAGATAGAGGCAGATGGGAAATGCAAGCGGTGCTGTTGGTGAAGATGATAGTCAGGGCCCTCAGCACAGCAGAAGCTTAACCATCGTTGTGTTACACAGGCATCGGGAAAGGCAGTGCTCTCAGGAGATGTGGAAAACAGCAATAAACCGGGTTGCAGATGTTTCTGAGATGCTGGAAGGGGGAATGGGATGGAGCACAGAGGTGGTTGTTTTAAAAGTGAACAAGAGTTCGGTACTGCCAAGCCATCCGGCTCGTTTTTGATGGTGCAAAATGGGAGAAGCCTGTTATCCAAAGGACCAGTTGCCATGCTCTCTCTTTTGACAGCCTCCAGTTGTTGTCGAACTTGTGCCGCTTTGTAACAAATATCTGTAGGACATATAAACTGTCTTTCTGCCCAAAGGAGAGGTAGAAATATAGAGAAAAGACAGTAAAAACAGGTTAGGAAAAGAAACATGCTGTATCCTCTTCAAAATATTTGAGGGGCAGGGGGGAGAGAAGATAGTAGGGAAGCAGCAGAAATGGAAGAGAAAATTGTTGTTACGCTCCTGGGATGTATATAGCTAAGTAAGCTTAATGTACTCAATTTGTTTCCTGCACCTTCGAGTGCTTCCTTGACCGTGCTTTGTGGCAAACAGCCGTTTTACAGCACCACATCATCTTAGGGATCATCCCAGTGCTGTCCTCTCTGGCACAAAGGTTTAGCTTTGGCTCATCTTCGGCTTTTTTTTTTTTTCCCTTTTAATCAAAATTAAAAGTCATTCAGTTTGAAAGGATGAGCCTATCCTTGTGAATGAAAAAACAGTGCTGTATATTATATCTTTCCTTGGGCGCCTTTACATGTGGGGCTTATCTGGCATTGGTACCCTCTTCAGCATGTCACAGGGATGAACGGTTACCTCCAGGTGACAACCTGCCATGTTCTGGTGACAAACAGTATTGTGTCATGGAAGCTTTGGAAGCCCAATTTAGCAGTGTTCGAGGCAATGTTTTATGAAATGTAACTATAGCAACTAAACCTTCACTGCCAGATGATAACACAATCTTTGTTTTAAAAGAAGCCAAAAAACACACAAAGCATCTCCTCTCCTTGGTCCCACACCTACACATGCTACACAGCAATTATCTACTAGCTGGCTAGCTGCACTCCTAGGTATTCAGAGTTTTTAAAAGAACTGAACGAGGCGTATAGGTGTAGTTGCTTTAAAAAAGGAAGTTTTGTGCCTTTTCATAGCAACTTTCCCTCGCCAGCTTTATCTGTGTCACTGCAGATGCTGCTCTGGTTGGAGTGGCTTTATTTTGGGTTTCCCAGGTGCCACACGGTGGTGCTCCTCCCTCCACATTGCTCAGAGCAGTTAGAGATGCAGTGCGTGTACCACAACTGGTTTCAGAGGGAGGGCTCGCGCTCAGTTCTGCGGTGAAGGTGCATCGTGCCGTGGGATGGGCGACGTTCTTTTCTCCCAGGACTCAGACACTAAGTCAGATATGGGAAGGAGCTGAATAAAGGCAGCTGAAAAAAAATCCTCAGTATTGTGCACATATGCACGCACACACACATATTCAACCTCTCCGGCGCTTGCTTACTATGTGAATTTTGCATGCCGGCTTTGTTTGGGTAGCTGCCACCCCTTCCCATTTTCTCTGTTTGATCAGAAGACGGCTCAGGCAGGTTCACAGCTCGCTGTCCTCCTGGGAGCAAGGCCAGCACGCTCCTCTCCAGCTCTGATAAAAACGCAGAGAAGCGAGGCAGAGGAAGGAGAAGGAGCACTTTCTCCTCCATCTCGGGAGGAGCCGGTACAGGATCAGGAGCTGCCTGGGTGGCCCCAGGTAGGATCCCCAGACTGGAAGGCAGCCTGCAGCGGTGCCGGCCTGGCGGCAGTTGAAAGATCCCTTTTCCTCCTCGGAAAAGCTCTGTATCTAAGTGAACATCCCCGTCTGTATCAAGGCTACAGCTCACCGAAATCGACAGGAGTGATTTCATTGACTTGTACGTACTCGGAATCTGGCCCTGTGAACTGCAGCGTTCTGGCAGTTAAAGTTTAGCCGTATGCGTTTAGGAGGTCGCTACACCTCCCACTGAGAGTTTCTGAGAGCTTTACTGAAAATTGGATCAGGCATTTAGATATTTATGTGAGTCTTGCCTTTAAAGTGTGGGAAGCCATCTTTTTAATTAATCCTTATAACAACAATTGAATGCATGACCTGCAAGGATAATTACTTGTGTTCTGCTTTGATTATTTTGTGAAAGTTTCATTGGATTTGCATAGTGTACTGTGCTGATATGTGATCTAAAAGGGGAGCTCTGATAAAGTCCATGTACATACACTACAATATGAACTTTTTAGGACTGGCAGTCGTATTGTCCATATAAACACTGTATTCTGGAACTTATTAGCATAACTTTTTAAAGGTTTATTTTTTCTGTCTGCACGTTTTTGGATTATTTATATAATATATGTAAATCTTCCATAAAGTCATACCCTGACTATTGGAGAAAATGTCCATGGCTTTAAAAATACCTTAAGTTAGTGTTCAATTTATGGACAAACCCAATAGCCTTATGTGATGGGATCCCCTGAATCTGAGGAAGCATGATTAGTTTCTGACAGATTACTAGTGCCACTACAGCTTGTTATCCATTGTGTGTGGTCTCTATCGAGAGCTAATATTAAGCAGAATTCTTTACTATTATCAAATATAATTGTAAGTGACTCTCCAAATAGGAGTAAGTGAAGGTTACAGACAGAAGCTGGTCTGGAGTGAAAAACTGAGACATAACTAGACATCACGAGGAAGCACCTCTCTGCCTTCTCGGTTGTTCTGACATATTTCACCGGGAATGCAGTTCTCGGGGTCAGCGGTGGGAGGTCTGGCCTATATTCTTGCATATATTCTGTTCTCTGAGTACTGAATAATTTTTCTCTGTTTGCCTGCCTAGATATACTGCACTCAGTTTCTCCTTGATTCACTGCAAATGGACTATTGAGGGCTGGGATAGAGGGGAGGTAAAAGGGTAACGGTCAGAAGGAGATAAGTTGTCTTTGCTGTTTTCTGTTTTTCACTCCTTGCTCTCTCGATACACCTGCCTTGCTGGATGTCTTTGCGTTTTAACTTATAATGGTATTTTTCATGCCTAGATGGTCTCGTGTACTTTCTTCCACTCTTTTTTTTTTTTTAAGTTTACAATATTAAAATAGTACATGCTGAAAACATATATTCTCCATAGCATCTGTGCGGTTGATGATCTCCTGTGCAATACTAGTTTTCTAAAGAGATCACACAAAGGCATTTTACTGAACCTATTTAGAACAGATGGAGAACATTGATATTTGATATATCTGAGTGAGTGAAAGCCACATGTCTTTGTCCAGTATTTATTCTTGGGGTTTGTGGTCTAAACTGGTGTTTTTCCCTTAGCTCCCTTGCTCTCATTTTCCAGAAAGGGAGTATAATCAACCACTAGATTGGATTATATTTGCAAAAATTTAGAAGAAGGAGTTTGTGTGTGTGTTTATGTGTGTGATCATAGCTTTAAAAATGTAACAGTACAATAAAGAATGGAATTCCTTCTGCGTGGAATGAGGTATTGTCAGATAGTTCCCAGGTGACTGCATTTAATTAAGTTATGGTATAGCTAAGCTTTGCTTATCCCATCCTGTCTGTCTTCCTGCAATTCTGAGAAAACATTAAGTAAATTCATATGAAGTACTTCAGACAGGACCATACGTACAAGATAACTGTAAGTCCTCTGGCCAGTTTGAGCATCCAGAAGTTTCTTCTGCTCTGTTGTTGAATGGAGATGTTTTCTGGATTCTGTACGTGACTCTCAATGCCATAGACAAGCAGCAGGCAGGAAAGTTCCGTTAAACTGTGGATGTTAATTTAGAAGGTGATTCACTTCCATGAATTAACGAAAAGCGGCAAACAAGGAGAGCTATGAGGTCTGTGGGTAGAGGTTTCCTAGAACACCTTTGCAGATGAAGAAGTCACCATTAGATGAACCATTAGTCAGGGGACGTACACTGTGAGATGCTTGTTTTAATACCTAGAAAGCATGAATTATTCCTTTTTTTGTGGTAGTAGTAGTAGTGTTAACAACTTAGGATGTCTGTTTTTCCACAAAAATGTGGTTTGAAAGGAAGCTAACCATGCACACCTAACCTCTGGGAAAAGTGTGGAAGCCGAATGACTAAACTGGGGCTTCAAACTCACACAAATGTACTTAGCTATCTCATTTGGGATCTCCAGGATTTTAATGTTTAGCCGATGTGACTACTGTATAAACCAGATAAATGCGGCATCAAGGGAAGAAAATAGTGCAATCTGTCCCCAAACCACAATACTAAGCAACTTAAGCTACAAGAACATATTTATTGTTTTCAGTGATAGGATTAGTGTATCTGCTTCTTGCAAAGCAGTTACTTGTTGGCAAACACTTCAAAATCTGGTGATTCTGCAGCAAGCTGAATATATTTTTAAATATTTCATCCTCCTACACACATGTATATTATAAATATGTCTTTCTCTATGGCAAGTTGAAAAAATTCTATGTGTGTGTGTGTTTGTATATGTAACTATATATGCAGATGCACAGACCCATACAAATGGACATTTAAATGTTTTGGTCAATGAAATATGTTTTTGAATCCTTCCTGATGAATACATGGGACTAATAGTTACGTTTTAGGTTTGCATTGCCTTAAATGTATTCTTTTCAGCTGGAGGAGTTTATTACTCAGTAAGAAGGCTGTGCCGTCAGCTCTCGAGTATCTTGATAGCTTCAATTTGCGAGGGGATGTCATTCACAGTCACATTGTCTTTTCTGGTATGAAGTTCAGCATTACTGTTTGGTGATGTGTAAACAAAGCTTCAAGTTTTATCTTTCATTAATGAAGTTGAAATGAGTTAATATAAAGCAAAGTGAGAGAGCCAGAACCCGCCAATATTAATTCTTTCTTTATTGCTTCTGGGGTTGGAACGAATGAAAATGTCCATTATCATCAATTTGTTTTGATTCCCTTACTTTCCCCAGTGACAATTATTTTTTAATCCAATAATTTGTTTGACATTGAAAATGTCTATAATTAGTACAAAAATAAATGAAGAGGTGGTCGGGCATAGTAAGTTATAAGCTTAATGTAGTTTTGTTGTTTCCAGAGAAAATGCAAAGTCATCTAGTAACAGAAGGTAGGTCAGGAAGACTGCATTAGTATGTTGGTGGTTAACATTCCTGGTTTTAAAACAAACACTAATTTATACAGGTTTAATGGTAAATATTTGTTACCATTTAATATTCATGGCAGTTTATAAGAATGCTTGAAATAAATTGAGCCCATTAATGATAAGACATAAATCAGTCTTTGGCTTCTGCTGTGAGGATTTTGTCAAAGAGCTTATTCCGAGTTCCTTATTTTTCTTTGGTACCAACCTCAAAGCATGCCCAGCTCTTTTTCTGCTGCAAGTTCAACAACGGCCTCAAGTCCCCCCTTGAGAGAAGCCGTCGCCAGCACGTCGTGAGAGGCTGGTCTGACCGAAAACCCAGCCTGCCGCGAGGAATTCCAGTGGTGCTGTGCTGACGCTTTTGGGAAATGGCTCCGACGTCGTGTCCTGCTCCGTTAGTACCCGAGCGCCAGGTCCGTCACACACAGTCTTAATTAACATCTGGCGTAAAGGCTTGTTGCAACCCAGATGTTTGCAAATAACTGAGCTATGAAGCTTTTTCACTGCGTCTGTTTGAAGTGAAGTGAAATGGCTGCAGTTCAATGCAGGAGGCTAGGTTTGTACTTTGTAAAGCCCCGTCAGTCTTGGTATGGTTTTTCAAAAACAAAATGAGAGATGAATAGGATCTTGTCTTCAGTGTATTCAAAGCACAGAGGTTCAGGCAGGAATAAGAGGAGGAAGGAAAATCAAATAAAAGCGTTCAGCTTGTGACTTAGTCTGAGTTATAGCTTTTATAAAACTGAATTTTAATAATTTGCTATGACAAGATTAAAAGTAATATTATTCTGTGAGAATTTGAGAGAAAAAGATATATTTTAGAGAAGTTGTTTAATCTCCTTGCATATCTCTCTCCTCTGACAATACTGTAACTTTTAAGCTTTTTTGCTGGCACCTGTACTTTACAAACAAATCTTTCTGCTCATTCTTATAGTGGTCAGCTCCAGTGTCTTGTCTTTGGAGTCCCCAGCGTGAAATCCGTCCAGGTCCCCACCTATCTTGTTAATTCCATTGTTGCTGGTTCCACAGGAGCATCATTATAATTTTTTTTTAATCAATAAATTATTGTTTCATGTTGTACACCTTCCATGCAGATTGGGCACCCTCGTGAAGAAAGGGGAAGTGGTGGTGGGTGGAGAGTTCAGAAATATTTGAGGTGAACGTTTCTGAAGTGAATGCCCTGCCTGATGGGAGAATGAGACATTTAGGGCAGAGCAGGTAGTTTTGTGTGAATGCAGGAGAATAAATGATCCGCTTATAGCAGTGGTATCTTTCTGACAGGAACGTATGTCATACCTAGTTTATAGAAACACACCTCCAACATATTTCACTCAAAGCTGGTTTGTGTCAGACAGCAGCAGTCAGAAAGCCAGCCTTTGGAGGAGTGTGAAGAGCTGCCTGCCAGGCTGAGAGTTTTGAGAGATATAAGAGGTGACAGATGTGGCACAAATATAGGTAATTGAAAATAAACCGGTTATGCCTCATCCGCAGACCCAAGCAGTGTAACTTCTTGGTATCACTGCTGTATCTCACTTTAGTGAACAGCTGAAGGAGGTGGCAGACTTAGTAACGCGTGAGTGGTTTTTTGCTCGTGGGATGATGGGAAGTGCATTCGGTGACCTTCGAGTGAAGGAAGGGGAGACGCTGCACCTTGGAAAGTTGGGGACACGAACAGTGCATTGAGGTGAAGGTCTGGGGAAGGAGGCTTTAGAAATCTCTCTTCCTTTTTGATGTCTGTAATGTAAAATTTATTTTCCCGAGATCCTTCAGCGTGGGTATTGGTGGAGTAGAGTTGGGGGTGTTTCAAAGTCTGATACCTGAAGTTGGGAGACAAGAGCAAGATAATAAAAAATACCACAAACAACCCACCAAAAAATGGGCGAAATTTCTTCACTTTGATGAGTAACGCAGCAGCTATCCAGAGCTGTCGGTGAACCTCCAGCCTCCAAAGCTCTCCTTGGCGCTTCTCTCAATAGCAGCTCTCATTTCTGAACTCTTCTTTTGCTGCTAAACAAGCATGAGAAAACAAAAGAATTTTCTTCACTTTGTTCCTCATGAGCTTCACCCCTTTTGGGTTTATTGACTCTTAGCATGTTTTCAGTATTAAGGCACTACAGTCCCTAATTTGTCCCTGAAATGTTTGCAATAACTCCAGCACCAAATAAGGAAACTGGTGGAAACAACTATTCAGGCTTTCCTGCATCTCTTTGCTTTGTGGGAAGATTTTATCTTCAAATAAAAAGTCATTATGTTATTGTGCCAACACTCAGGCTCTGTTTAGTGTGAAAAAACATTGTATGATAATCCTGGAAACATGTTTTCTTCAATTTCTCTTTTCCCATTTAAAACATTTGAATGACGCTATAATAAAGAGCAGTTATTGTTGATTATTGCTTTTGCTAGCTGTAATTTGAGTGTCACAGTTGCATTCAAAGAGTTGTATTAGAATAGCACTGAAGAGATTCTTCCAAAACAAACGTGAAAAACTAAACTTGTTCTTACCTAGATGAACTATTGTTACTCTCTTTGTTCTAAGCTAAGATGGACTACTCCTCCAATTCGTTGTTTAGAAACTGTTCTCGTATTATAAAAATGTAAATACCACCCACCTTAAACTTACAACCTTATAGAAAAGTGGAAAGATTTACTAGAACCCATCGGTTCACCACAAAAAACATTTACGAAGAGTTTCGTATCTGAGAGAGTATTTTAGAAGTAATAAATAAAGAAATAAAGAAGCTTCAAAATAAAGAACAACTTGCCCATTGGCCCATATTGCTTAAGCACTCTCTACGGTTCTTTCAGTAAAAGTAGACATAGGCAAAATGACTTACGTATAGAAGTGACAGTGTCTGCTACAGATTTTTTTTTTTTTTTGGGTGCTTTATATGCATACCTGAGTTGTAGGACTATTTGAAAAATTAATTCACAGGAATGTTTCCCTTTTTATTTGGTGACACAAAAATGAAGCACAAATAAAGAAGAATGAACCATGCACTCTGGTAGCAAATAGCCTGTGTTCCTATTTGCTACAGGTTTTTTGTACCAGTTACACTAAACTATTGCATTTGGCTTCCAAAATTAAGACAGCTAAAAAAGCCACAAAGGTGTCTCTTAGCTAATCGGGCCTGGGACATATGGTAAATAAAATTTTACAACAGGTTGCAGAAGGAGTGTGCTTAGAGAAACATTCTTAAAAGAATAAATTAATTCAGAATTTACCATTACTTAAATATTTTAAAAAAAATATAAGAACATCGAATTCACCTACTGCAAAGTATAAGGAAATAAATTACATACAATTTGAAGTAAAAAAGATTTTTTTACCTAAAGATGCATTGGTGTAAATCTGAAGTACTCCTTTATTTGGGACGGGATTTCTCAGATGGCCAGTTTTTCTCCAGATCTGGACATTGAGTAGATTTTGATTGAAAATCTCGAAGGACCTGCACATGTTTTATCTTCATAGCTCAGTGAGGAATTATGAACAAAATTAGTTTTCCCTGTGTCTGTCCTACTGTGAAGACAGTACATAGCACGCAGTCTCCCATTCAGTGGAACTTGAGGCCCTAAAAAAAAAAAAAATCATTAAATAGTTTTGAATTTAAAAAAAAAAAAAAATCCTGGGGTTTAAAACCAAAACAAAATGGAAACCATGAACATTGTAACCAAAATTGCCCCACATTACACCACTAACAAATTGGTATTAGAATATATGAAACTCTATTGATTATACCATGTTGGATGCTAGGCTGATATAAATTACTGCTACCAAATATTTGCAACATCTACAGATCTACACTGT
This sequence comes from Aviceda cuculoides, assembly GCA_035590195.1. Taxonomy (NCBI): domain Eukaryota; kingdom Metazoa; phylum Chordata; class Aves; order Accipitriformes; family Accipitridae; genus Aviceda; species Aviceda cuculoides. The sequence goes on from JAVJGG010000048.1 coordinate 18,997,126, forward strand.
CACCTCTGGGAAAGAAATTGTCAAAAGTTCCCAGGAAAGTGAATCAAAAAATGGGAGAAGAGATGAAGAGGAAAATTATAGTAAATTATATCCTCCCTAGTGCAAATGATCTGAAACCAAAATGAAAATTGACCTCATCCCCGATCTATACATGTGGCTATACAGCCCATGCAGAGACTCACCTGGGCTTTACAAACCAGCAGTTCTTTGCATTTCGACTGCATGGCAGGGATGCTGGCGTCCGTCCGTCCCCCCAGATACGTACCTAGATGGTAGGTAGCACTCGGCCTGCTGATAGTGTAAAAGAAGCCTTCTTAATGGATTCATAACTCTTACACAATTCAAAGGGCAAGAGTTACAAAGACAGACATGCACAAAAAGTAAGGATCTTTAATAATAACATGGGATGGAGAGAGTAAATTATTGAGAGCAATCAGTAGGGTCTCAACTAGAGTTAGCCAGACCATTAAAAAAAATCATAATGCGCCCGTGATCCAAAAGATAACTAGGTCAGGACCTCAGCATGAACTCCTTATGCTTTTAGGTGAAAAGTTTTCGGCAATATGCTGTGTACTGTGTTGGATAAGGAGAGATTTCAGTGTGATCTTTGATGTAGCTATGTGATTTCAGTGTGATCTAGGATGTAGTGTTTATGACTGAATTGTTTGGCAGCATTAAAAACCAAAGAAACTTGGCAAGAAATCCCATCCCACTTACGTCACCCGATCTGGTAGGGTCAGCGAACCTGACAGATGTGTAGACAGGTAGGATGTTTGTCAGTTTGGTTTGTATTGGACCGGAAAATAATTCCGCTGAAAAACGCATCCTGACGGTTGGCCTGCGGGATGTCAGAATAAGATTTTTTTTGGTGAAGGTCTTCTGACAAAATTGGTTGGTATAAATAAACCTTCAATTTATAAAGTTACACATTTCTGTTGCTTTTGCGTACTCTGTATTTGGCTATAACTTTCGATGTGGATTAAATCTCCCAGTTTTTATCTACAAACACTCAACATCCAAGGAAGAGAAGAGGGGTGTTAAGAGCTGCATGCACATGCTCTGGTAGGACACTGGAGCCTGCCCAGTGACTTTCCAGTAACAGCTCCTTGCCCATCAGCCCCCAGGGGAGAGGAGGCTGCCAAAAACTCTGCAGAAGAGGCTGACCGTACTTGGTGCTGATTTTAAAATACGGTGTGCTCTCCCGTTTTCGGATGATCCCTGAAGCGTTGAGTTGCTAACTTGAATCTTTACGAAGTAACGTGCTGCTGTGAAGGATGTACGTAAAGTAACGGGGAGACTTAGGGGGGACTTGCTGCTCTCTGGGGAAGCCTGGCGAACAGTATTACATGGCAAGAGAACTGTTCAGGACCCTGACAGGCACCCGCTTCGTGCAGAGTTTGTTTTCTCCCCAAACCAGTCCTCTGTCTAACGTAGGCTGTGACATAAAATTCAGCTGGTTTATGCCAGAGTTGCTTAAAGGTGCAGTTCTTTACCTCTTGGTTTCCCACCCAAATATATCAATAACAATGAAAATGAACATAATTGCATTTCAATTATTCATAGCCAATCTATGAGCTATACTAAGTAGTCTTTATTTCCTGCGCTGTAGCTTTTGCTATAGAGTAAGCTAAGTTTAATCATCTTACGTTGCTAAAAACATGCACAGCAACATTTACCACAATAACTTGTCTGAGCTTTAAATTAAATTTAAACAGCTTTCTATCTTGAGAGTTGTTTATATTCCCATTGTCTTGACTGCATGGGAATATTACATTAAAGTAAAATAAATATACAATAATAAAATACATCTCTCTTTCAAGCTGCTTTTAACCTCTCTCACTTAAGGCTCATTTCTCTTATGCCGCCTTTAAGGAATTACCTAATATACTGATTTCTATATTAGGAGAATCTACTGGGGTGGCTTAGGACATTGGTTTAGCTGCAGCTGGGAAAGGTCTCTGCTTTTAGTCAGATGTGATTGGCATTCATCATAGCTATGTCTTTACTGTGTGAGAGAGAAAAATAGTCTCTGACCTAATGCAGGTTGGGTTTTTTTTTCTTTCTCTGTCAGCACCACAGCAATACATGGATGCTATGGGCATTCATGTAATATTCCTTATTTGTTTTTTTTCCCCAGTACAAAGCTGTACAAAGTACAAAACATTCATGAAATATTTCAGGAATTTCAGCTGTGGGAAATGGACTACTTGAACCATAAACTGGTATATTATCAGCCTACAGTGAACAAAGAGAAGATTTTGATGCAAAACCAGTACATTTTGTATGTACATAATCAGTTTGATCCATAACTGACTGTGAAAGCGTAACCATATCCCTTTTTTTAATGCATGAAGTAGGAAGCACAGTTTAGCATTGTTGTAATTAAGTCCCTGCTGGTTTAATTGCCAGCCAGTTCTCTGTGGGGCGTACTGGAGTTGTTTAGAGCTGCTAAGTCTGTGTCAGAACAAAAGAAAAAGGTTATGGGGCTGCAGAAAATATCTGCTAGGAATACAGTTCATTGCCAAATATCAGTACAGCAAGAGTCCTGACGAACCCTGAAATCATGTAGCAAAGCTCTCTTCAGTACATAGATTCAAGTTAAACCTGACTGATGCACGCTCAGATTTATGAATTCTTTAAAGGTCCAGTAAGTTGGAACTTATTTGCAATTCAAATAAAGTGTTATTTGAAAGTCATTCTCTAAAAGGGAAAAAAAAAATGAAGAAAGAAGAGCTTTTCTGCTGAAGATACTCAGGCAATTAATTAAACCTCTTCTGGAAATAGCATAAGAGCTTACAAATAAATAGTGGTTTATTATCAGGAACAAGAGCAACAGTGACAGGACAGCCACATTACTTTCCAGCAACAAATTAATTGATTTTTTGAAGTTGTTCAGAGCATAATATTATAACAGCACTGGATAGTTTAATAAGGAAGAGACCCAAATTGTTTCATTAGCAGACTGGTTGCTACTGTCCATTTCTTCTTGTTCCTTTTATCTTGTTGAATGGAAAGGCTACCTCTTGCTCTAATAGAAAGTAGGATTTTTCAAGGTTTCACTTTAAATGACTTCACAGGGAATTATTCCAGAAAAATGGATGCGGAACCTGTTTACCCGTTACCTGTATAGTTTAAGATGTAGTACAGATGAAGATATTCCTACTATATTCTGATGAAAAAACATGGGGGGACAAGCGGTAAGTAGCAGAGCTGTCCTGTGTGCTCGCCGTGGTGAGAGCTCCGGAGGAGGAACACCGAACAGCAGGTTCTGCCACTGACTTGCAGTCCGCTGTTGTAAAAACTATTTCATCGCTGTTTTCTTAGCTTACTCGCTTTCCAAAACCAGTAGCATCGTGTAATTACATCAAAGCACCTTTGATAGTGACTGTGGTTTATTTTTGCATTGCTCGATTCACGGAGCTTACCGGTGCCCTTTCAGTGCTTTGAATCAAAAGTTTTGCGTCACCGCAACCAATTCCCAGTAGGGTTCATCACACTTTATCTGTCTGATAAGTTAGATGTCTAATCTGCTTTATTTACCCCTACGGTAAACAGGAAATCGCTGTTATTTCCGTACTGCCCGTATTAGACATTTATGCAGAGCAGAATAAGTTGCTGTAGGGAGGTGTCTCTCTCTCCCACTGTCTACAGAAAGGGCCTAGACAATTAGCTTAGACTAAACATGTCACCTTTAAACTTCGTTTGAGATGAATACCGTGCTCGGTTCAGGTGAAACAGCTGTGATGTCCCGAGTGCTTTTTGTCGGTGTATTTGGAGTGCATTTTGTTCCGTGGCTGTAGGACCTGCTGATCGCTGCAAAGCAGACTTTCTGTGTGCCCAGAGGTGAAGGTATATGCCTGCTCTGCCTAGAGAAAATCTCTACCTGGATTACTCACAAGGTGTGAGATTGCACCAGGAGTTTTGGTGAGAATGCACTGCGGTGGTATGGAGAATGGAGAGCTGAAATGAAGAAATATGTTTTCCATCAGACAAGAACTCCTTAGCTTATGAGTTTGCAGAGGCTAAGAATGTTGTTAAGCCCAGGACCATAATTCATTGGTAAAAATTGGTTTTATCTGTGAGATAAAACTTACGAGGTTTTCTAGAACATGTGTCTCCTCTGTCAGGATTTACGTAGCAGCTTTATACCTTTTACTTTCCTAATAATGTAACTCTTAACACCATCATTTCTAAGAAGTCCAACCTGTCTTTTAGATTTAGTCTTTATTAATGTGTTGGCCCTTGTTTTCATTATCTTATTAATTTTTAGTACACTTTTTTTCATTTTATTGTATTTAAGCCTTAAATCAATAAAAAGCATAAAAGCTGTGTCGTTTGAGATTGGGCGAGCTGTCCAATTTTACTAGCCTCTTTGATGATATGATCTAAAACATAAGCTATTATTACCATTATAGCTATAAGAATATTTTATTTTTTTGTTTTTATGGTGTGATGCTTCCTTATTTGGAGAATGACTGTTAAAAAATTCACTATGTTAATGTGGATTGACAAGCTTCATTTTGCAGTATTAAATTCAATTACATAAAACCTAATTTTTCCCATTAGAACTCTAGGGATAACATAAAGTACTTTTAACTTTGATGTCTGCTGTAACTCTTGATGAAACATAAAAGTTAACAGTTTAAGTAGGCCTTTTATTTCTTTAAAGAAATACTACAGCTTAGAAGAATTTTGCGAGCTATTTGTGTAAGCAGGAACAATTCATAGAATTGTACAAACCAGCTGATTTTGGGGTAAGAAAAAGCCTGTGAGATGTATGCTTTAACAAATACACTAACTCGTCCTTTTTTTGCTTAAAAGTTAATCAAGAGCTATTGCAAAAAAGGAAAAAAAGAAAGATTGTTAAGCAGTTTATCAAACAAAATGCCTGACATCACTTGACTTTCTTTCCCGGTTTTGCTGCTCAGGTGTACTTGAACATTGGGAAATACGGATGAGGAATTCACCCAGTCAGGAAACAGGAACAGCCAGTTGGCAAATGGTTCGCAGTGCCGCTGCACAGAAAAGTGCCCCTTGCAATACCCTCTGCTTCTGGGGACATTAGCAGACAATTCGTTGCTCAAAAATGGGGGGCTTTCCGTGAGGAGCGGGGATGTAACAAGCAGTTTAGTGTCTCTAGCGCTCTGTAGGTTTGTCCTACTAAATGACTTCATTAAATCCCTTTGGAGAGCGTAGAGTTGGATTTCAGGTACAGAACACGCATCCGGATTCAAAGCAGAACATTACAGAAGCTACGGAGTGCTTGTTCGAACAAGGCTTCGGGTCAGGTTAGTGCTAGGAAGCAGAGTGCGTAGGTCTGAATCCTATTTAAATCTTCCTCAAAGTTTGGGACTTTTGATGCCTGTATTTTTCTTAAGGTCTGTCTGGATCAGACAGGTACTAACATAAATGCTTCCAAGCAGAACGGGTAGAGCCAGATGACAGAGCGCACCTCCAAACCTGAGAACCATATGCCTATCTGCTAATTTTGCCACGGAGGCTACTATCAGGATATACCTGTCTAGATGACAGCCGAAGTAGTGCACTACTGTCTCTGAGTATTTCTGCTGATAAAAATGCTCAAGTTATTTAATAATTTGAGAATGGTTTCTGAAAATCACAAAACATTTTACTGTATTTGGCGTACCTCTGGGTGATTTTGGGGACCCTCTGTCTAAATAGTTAAAGACTGAAAGGCCTTTGGTGTCCGGCAGTTAACAAAAGCTGGGAGGCAGGAGTAGAGTGTGGTGGAAAAGAGGTGGGAAGAGCTTCCCCAGATCTGCTTGTCTCTTCGTTCTCTTCAGCTTTGCCACTAAAAGATCACTATCATGACCAAGGCATTGATTTATGTATGTAGGAAAGAAGTATTTCCAGGGCAGAATATTCCTATTCCTTTCAGTTGACTGTGAGTAATAATCCTGAAAATAGCTGCATGCACAGGACAATTTCCCATCATAAGTAACTATGCTACTCCAAGCTTTGTTTGGATTTCCAGTTCTTCTTTATTTTACTTTATAAGCAGCAGAATATTTCTTTTCTCCTAGGTGCTTTAAGTGCCTTTGTGCTAAAGGTTTACCTGCAGGAAATTCAGTTTATGTTTAATCTCTTCTTGTAGGGAACAAGTTACCATGTCTGGCTATGTCCCCTACATAGTGCAGCATAAAATATTACTTTAAAAATTTTCTTTAAAAAAAAAGATTAGATTTGGGAGGGGGGGAAATCCTTTCTAACCAGGTCTAACCATATCTATATCATTCCTTCTGGTTACTTAGTGATCTGTAGGGAGAGGGAAAAAATCTACTTGGCATGCCCTGTGAAAAATGCCTGCGTGACGGACCATTGAGGTGCAGAGAAGCTTTCGGAGCTGTGACCAGCCTCTCCCTACCCTGAGTCATCTCGCTGGCTTGTGTGCACGTGCTGCTGCTATTTTGGAGTATCATGATGCTGTTGGCAGTTTCATCTGCATTTGGCGATAGAATTTAGGCTTTCATGTAAGCAGCGTGAGCTCGATGAAGTGGCTGCTCCTCAGCTCCACGTCTTCATGAACTCCTCATACGTTCCTGCCCATTGCCAGCTGAGAATATCTGCACGGTGGTACCGAGAGCGTTAGCACGCCGGCACGCTGGCGTTGCAGACGTCAGCAAAAGCTGCTCGGGTGGCCTTTTGCTCCGTGGTGTTGTGGGAATCCAGCCTTGAGCCAGGCAGCCCAGTAGGAAAGCTTTCTTAAAGGGTCTCAGACACTCTTCTGGAGGGGCTAAGTGTGCTGAAGGTCTGGTTTCTTAACATCTGTCACTGGCTGGGTTTTGTTTTGTTTTTAATTAAGAAAATGGTGTTCAGGCATCGACAGTGCCACGGAGATAGTATTGATGGTTGTATATAAATGCCTGAGGTTTATTTGGTTGGCAGTCATGATCTGTATGTTATCCTTTGATAGATGATGCTACTCTTCAATCCCCAAATATGCCAAGAGTATGACATACAGGAATCCTCAGTCTTGAGTCTTACTACCTTGTCAGACGTAATCACCTTTCTTTCACACAGGGGAAATTAATATTTTTGTAGTAAAAAGCTGACCCCAGCAAATGGTGAAAATAATCTCCTCAATAACGGTACTAAGACTTCCAGGGAGGGAAAAGAAGGGTCATAGATTATCACATTAATTCTTATGGCTTAATTCTTGTTGGACAGATTGGATTCTTAATAGTAAAATGAGTCAGTGACTGCTGATTACTATCTTAACTCTTTTTGATCAGGTAAGACTAAATGAGAACAGATTTGCTTACTCCTAAGATAAGTATTTCAGGTTGTCCTGGATTAATAAAAAAAATGGATAGCTCTTTCTATTCACTTATCCATATAAAATATAACAAAATATAAAAAATTAGTTCTGCACTAAGGTTGAGCCCCTTCAGAGCTGGGCAGTAGCTCACTGTAAGAAATCAAGGTTGTCTTGAGACCCTGAAGATCCAGTGCACTGAGATCTGATTTTTGTGCCAAGCTGTGGCCAGCCGTGCAGCCGGTTCAATGCCCATGGTATTAAGCGGGTCCTTTCACAGTAAATTACACATTTGTGTAGTGGATGCAAACCAATATTTCTGAAGCAGTAAAGGTGCAAAGGAGGCCTCTTTTCCAGGAGCTGCAATGCAGGTGTCCTCATTCTGTGCCCACAGTTCGGCTCCTTTGCTAGTCCTCTGCCTCCAGCGTCCCCCAGGCTTGTCGCTTGGTCACGCACGGTTCGGCTTTTCCGCCGGAGTCCCTCGGAAGAAATGCCCTAGAAGTACTGCACCTTTGCAGATATCTGGAGAGGTGACCTGCTCACCAGCTTCTTCTCCCAAGCAGCTGCTTTGCTGTACTAAAGGAGATTACTTTGTAGAAGTTGCGTTCTGGGAACCTCTGAAAAAAACTAGGTTTACCCACCTACTTGAGGTGCCTGGAGCGCAGCACTGCTGCAGATGAAGCCTGCGAAAATGTAACCAAGCTAAGTTTAAATTACTATATGACTTACTTCTAAGTTAAAAGCTGTGCGTTATTCGAGGCGTGAGTTTGTGCAGACAGCAAAAGCTCATTTCTTTTGGCACGTGTGTGGTGATGGAGGAGCGAGGGGCTCGGGTGCCTCGCGCCACGACGAGGTGGCCCAAGGAGAGCAGTGTGTGACCTCCCAGTAAAAGGCTGGCAGTCGTACGTGTGTGCGGCAGCAAAAGGTGCAGAGCACGGAGCCATCCCCTGCGGCTCTGGGAAAGGCCCCGGCACGCCGGGGAGGACCTGGGGCAGATGCTGCCTTGTCGCTTCGCGGTTCTGTAATGCCGTTTGACCTGGAGCCGCACGCCGGTGGCCTGTAACTTCCTTCTTGTGGTACCTGCTGCGTTTGATTTCGTCGGTATTCATCCGTTTTGTTTAATTAGAGTGGAGGAGTCCAGGGGACCTGTGTGGAAGGAGAGGTTGCCCGTCTCTCGCGAGGCAGAGGGAGAGGCTGTAAAAGTCTCAGCAGAGACCTTACGGTCAAGCGCAGAGCCTGGGAGCGCAAGGAGGTCCTGATGGCAGGAATGGCACGAGGGCTGGCGGCTGGAACAGGGCTTGGTACAGCTCAGACCATGTTCGGAGTTACTGGAATGAAGACGGGAGCAGTGCCTTCAAGGATAGGGAAAAAAGGAGCGGTGTAGCCACCCTTCTCGTCTGTTCGGTCTTTCCTAGTCGCTTTGAACTTTCTCTGCTGAAGAAGTTAACTATTCTAGTTCGTATTCTTATAAAACTTGGGGGTTTTAAAGTTTCAAAGTCTTCTCATCTTCTCCGAGGATCTCACTGATGTGAGTTCCTGTCGTTCTGCTCTGTGACGTGAACGTAAGGTTTCAGGTGTTTACAGCTAAGAATATTATCGTTGTTGGTAGCTGTGTAGCACCAGAAGTCAATTATCATAAGATGTAGCAAATTAGGGGTAGAAATATGTTCCCTGCGTTGTTAATCTTCACTGTATATTTGAAGTACACAGATGAGCAGGCCAGACTTGTAAATCTGTTTTGTAAATCTCCAGCATAGGGAGAAAATGCAAATTAATAAGAACATATGGTTAAACTGCTAATCACATTAAAAGATTTGAAAATACTGACAAATTTTATTCATTTACTTCTGGAATCTGTATTACGAACTTATGCTTAAGTGAGATGATTGATTGGCAGTGGGGGAAAAAAAGTCACATCGTAAGCTGAAGCAGTGGCGAAGAGAACATACCCCACCTTACAGGATTCTCGATGGTGGGAGAGACATATAATCGTTACTAACTGTATTGCCAGGCTGAACAACATCAGGCTGGAGATGGAATTTGAGGATCAAAACAATGCAGTTTCCCTGATCTCACCTAGAGGAATAGTGTACAAGTGGGAAGCTGAAAGACCTGTCTCTGAAGCGATTAACATATTAAACATCTGAAAAAGCACTTAGCAACAGTTTTTTAAAAAAACTATTAGAAACCCATGGAGCTGTGTCCTGTGTTTTTCTCCCCTCTGCATTTAAATGAATATGAGAAAAAGAGAAATGTTTATAAAGCTTTTACTGGAAGACTGCATGGCAGGGTTTCTAAAGTACTTTCTACATGACCTGCCATTTAGAGTGATTGCTTTCCTGTATGTGAGTAGAAGAACTTTACAAAGGATAAAGGAAATAAAAATGTCGTCTAACCTATATGCTTGAGATATAAGAATAAAAAAAGCCAATGTGCATATGCATAGATAAGGCTATGGGTTCTCTTCCACTGTGGTTCTTCATATGCTTTTAGGTGTTCTCAGCCAGAATATTTCCCTCTGAGTTGTAACTCTGAACTGTGATTAAGGATAAGGTGCAGTAGCATGTCTTTTAATGTGTGTGAATGAGGCGACAGTCAAATACGTATTATTCAGGGTCTAGGGGATCTTTCTTCTGAAGTTTGTTTTTTGACAACTGCTAGAAGAGTAGCTGCTGACAGTAACGTTATAAAGGAATAAATATACCTTTTGGTGTTTACCTGGGGCTAGTGCATGAATGTTCATAAAGGGCAAGAAGTGAGGAAAAGCCTTCTAGAAGTATGCAAAGCATACAGAAGCAAACACAGCCGCTTCCTTTCCCAGTCCGTTGTGGTGACTGTGGGAGGAGGGACCCGTGTCCCCGTTCTGGTCCGCGATCCGCTCACGCCTAAGGGAGCCGAGACACGTACTCAGGTGCGTAAGAGCAGGAGACACATTTCAAACCGTTCCTCGCTGCTGCACAGCTCTTCGCGTCCTGCCCTCAGGACTACATTCCTTCTTTATTTAACGGCGCGCGACTCAAAAGCTACATAGAGGCTATATTTGCTAAGAGGTGACCTTTGTGGTATAAACAGACAGAAAAAGCAAAAAAGATCCTCCTCTTTGCAGGGGACCTTGCCAGAAAGAGGCAGTGCACAACTAAAGGCAGGCAGACTGAAACATGGGGGGACCTGGAAAGAAATGGGTTCAATGTGGCGGTCCTTTACAGGGGTAACGCCTGCGACCTAAATTCTGCTGGCCCAGTGGGGCTTTAGCTTCGGAATGATGGCCCTGAAGGAGAGACCGTGATTTTCCTCTGCACTTTGACATGGGAAATGTTTGGATCTGGGATCTCACGTATTTACAGAGATCTGCTATTTATTCATCATCACCTTGGATCTGTCTAGGGTTTTACTTCTTGAGCTACAGAGGCAAGGCTCTGGTCCTCCTCGCTTTTGGGGCATTTAACTCACTGAGATGAAAATGTCACCAAGATGGAAAACGAAGCACTTAATAAAATTAACTGTCTTTTTATTTCTCTTCCGGAAAGTATTTAGCTCATTACAAATAGCTGCAGAAAGATTTTATTGTAGATACTTTGAGAAATATGGTTATTGCTTGCAATTTACTGTTTGTTAATTATTTTATCCAGAGTTCTCTAATTAAAATCTTCTGTCCTTTTTCTACCTCTAGTGACTCAGATAAAACAGATAACAATAAAATAAGTTTTAATGAAAAGTATAGAATCCAATAAGTCAAGTGTACTTCACCACTAAAACAATGTGATAAAGACTAGCCGAGATAAACATTCACTGTGTTATCATTATGGTATGCCCAGAAGGACCAAGAAGATGAAACAACACCATCTGTTTATAGCTGAATTTTCTGTTATTAGAAAAAGAATTGTGGTGACCCCAAGGTCACAATAAAAAGAGGCAACACAGAAAAGTTACAGTTTGCTCCTTCTACTACTTCAAGCCTTGGCTCTTTCAGAGCCTACAGAAAAGTGTCCCTTACTTGTATCCTCTTACGGTGTAAACCTTACCCACAGGATCACATTGATAATCTGCATTATTGTATAATGGAAAGGGCTCATTCTGCCCCTTAAAATGCACCAGTCAGTGAAGTACTCTCATAGGCCACTAAATCATAATATACTGTCTCACTCTCTTCTCCCTCTACTCCTCCTTTTAATAAGATGTAAGTATGTAAGGAGCTGTGCACCTATATAAGGATTCTCTGTAAAGGATCAAGAATTGGGGCTTCTTCACGCTCGGTCTGTAATCCAGTGTTTGGTGTCTGTTTTCCTCTTGCTTTGTTTTCTGTATTTATGACTAATAATGAACTTATCAATTACAGTGGCTTAGTGCATAATTCCACTGGCATAAATGGAACTGGCAGGTACTCCTAATGTAGAAATGTGTGAGTGATTGTAAGATCAAAATCCAAAGCCTTGCACCGTCTGTGCCTGGTTAAAGCAGGCATACCAACTGGAGGACAAATAAGAAAGAAAAAACTCAGCTTCAAAGTTTCCTTGATATCTAGAAGGCCAGAGTTTCTTAATTTTTATGTCATATTTCTGTTAGTCCCAAATTAGAAGTTCATATAGCCTTTTTCCTAGTTGTAGAAGCAGTTTAATATGGAATCAATTCAAACTGTAAGAAATAATCATGACAGATTGAAGAATCTCTTTTGTTCTCTGAACTGAACTTTCCAAGAATGGAGTTCTTGAACATAAAAGATTAATATCAGCCGTGGGATTATTATCCAGAGTAGCAATGTCTGTAAAAGTAATTTTATAATTAAATTTAGCACTAGCTAGCACTCCCTCGGAGAGTAACTATAAATCTATATATAGACCGAGATTTATTATGATCAACTTAGAAATCCTTTAGTTTGTCTCTCCCAAATACTGTTGTCATATCCAGAAATAATAAGATGACTATGGAGATTTTTTTAACCTTTATCTTTTTCTATTTTAATCCAAGATCACTCTGAATCAAGAAAATGATTGACAGGGGCAGGGCCAGAAGGGATGTACTGGAGGTGGAGAAAGGACAACTATCTCCCCAACAGTGAATCTCCTAAATGTCTGTCTTGTGAAAGTAGTTTACAGGAACATTTTCAAATGACGCTTGGCCTGACATTTAAAATACATAAGAGAAATCTCTTATTAAGCCTAAACCACTAGAAATACTAAAAAGCAGGTGTTCAGAGTTTCCCTGCTCTCTATCACGGACCGAACGGTTTGGAACAGCAAAACTGGTTTCATTAGTGGTGGCAGCTCTGACCAGGAAGAGAAAACTCTTCCTGGTAAATACTCTTAGGATAATATGCTGGAGCATTAGTATCGGGAGAGGTAGTGGTGTCAACAGCACAAGGAACAAATGGATTATAACCTTTCTGCCGAGATCATCTCTCTGGAAAGGTGCAGCGGGACAATTTAAAAACCAAAACCAGTTTATCCCTTTCCGAGTCCTTACCTCGCTTCAGCTCCCAAATCCTTCTCTTCAACTTATCCTTTACTCCTACTACGTGGAGTGGCGGAATGGAGAGGTCTTCTTGAACAGATTAAAATGGGATAAGAAGGATTTCTGGCTTCTTTTCACTCTCAGTGAGATCAGGGTTTTCTTTCCTGGCTCAGAAAGCTTAAAAAAAAACCCAACAAGAAACCCACATTTGCCCAAAGCAATCCTTTACGTTCTTTTTTCTGAGTCACGAAGCAGTGCTGTTGTTCGGGAGGCTTTTCTGTTGCACCTTGAATAACGTGTGTGACTTCTAGGAGGAAAATGAAGTAAAATTATACAAGCCAACACCACATCTAAATGATAAGTAGCCTTGAAAACTTCTAACTCAGATAAATGCTTATAAAGGTCTCAATAAAAGTTAATGCTCCTGGTGTTTGATTCTGATGGAAAAAAATTGTAAAATGCCAGCCTTGTAATAAATGCACTAAAGGGTGAATGCCACATTTAAATAAATAAAACCTTATGTCTGAAAAGCGAGAACACTAAAGTTCTCATGAGTACGTAATAAGAATGTATTAACCTGATGGGCCTCATCTGCTCTTGCTCAGGATTGCGAAAGAGGAGTAAATCTGGAGAACAGGAGAGAGTTACACACACATGAAATAGTGAAGATTAAGTGAAATGACGTGTAGGAGCTACAGGTTACTTGGACATCACCAACTGATGTTTTTCACCCAACTGTAAATGTAGAACAGGTTTTCTTTCCTTATTTTGTGGTGTGTTTAAACATATGCAGGGGAACAGTTTTTCAGTGTTGTTCATATCACTGAAAACATTTAGATTTTCAGTAAAGCGATAACTTTTGCTAAGGTATGTGCAGTCAGCTGATGATGTAGAAAATACCGTAGTACATGTTAAAAGTTTCTATAGCTGCTTTGTACAGCGGGATCACAACGGTTTCAGAAATCACTTTGTTATTAACAGTTGTAAGGTTCATACATTTAGACTGATGCATAATCTAACAGCATGATGTTGATGAATATCACAAGTATATTTTGAGATTATATCTCAAGATTTTGCCATTTGAAGATGTGCTGTTTGATACTCAGTTCACTACATCTTGCTTGTCATTAGTCAATACAAATGTCACCCTGCTGTGGTCAGTTTGTTATACAACCTCATCGACATGTAACAGGTTGACAGCGGATATTAATTTCATTTCTCTGGCTGTTGACTTACATTCATTTACTCTTCCCACTACTAACAGCATTTACTACAAGAACTGAGGCATGAGGACGTGGTGACAGAGATGTATTTTCCAGCCTCATAGAGGAAATGACACTTTCTTCTTCTCCGGGCAATGCAAATGCTGCTGCCAGCATTTGGTGTGCCTTGCTAGCCCAGCTGGGTGTCCGGTAGATGCCGGGTGGTTGAGGTGTACAGCTGTACTCCGAGGAAATATCCCCCTCTTTCAAGGCTGGAGAGTCCCTCTCATTCAGATCCTCGGGAACATGCCGAAAGAGTTCCCACGCTCGCTTGGCTGATGCGAAAGGGGCTTCTCCTGCGGCGTTGCTCGTCAGCACTGAGCGTGGCCCTTGTCTTTAATTTTATGGTGAGGTACGGAGCTGGTAATGGACTTCCAGGGCAATTTCTGGAATAAAGCCTGCTGCAGTTATTCTCCAAGGCCGGTTTTCCCTACGAGTCACCTGGTACACTGCGGGTGAGATGCCTTTCTCTCCCTCCCCCTTACTCATGGCTTCTCCCTCTTCTCCGCCAAACCATTAAAAACTAAGCCTCTGGGAGATAGTGTGGCAGCGGTCCTTTTGAGAAAAATCAGAGAGTGGAGTCGTATGGAAAGCAAGCGAATGTGTTCACATAATATGATATGCGAAGATACAGTAGCATTAAAGTTTTTTAAATGTTCGTGTTTTACCAAGTATCCAGGAATAAAGCAGTTGGGTACAACAGAAGGCAGAGAAAGAGTGTGACTCTTGGATTTTTAGAATTTGCGTTCGGGTACCATCTTAGTTGCTCTTCCCTGAGTAGCAAACGGTTACCTACCTGGCCTGCGTGCTATGTCAGGCGTTTCTGCTTTTCTGAGTGAAAGAAACTGGGTGGGACACTTGAGAGATTGCTCTGCCACCTCCTCTCCCCTCCTAAACTTCTAACCTGAGCTTTATGGCATTTGTTGACTTTCAACCTGTTGATATGACACGGAAGCTCATAAGGTGGAGGGGATTTATTGTATTGGAGCGTGATTTGTCAATGTGCGATTTTTCTTTCTATCAGTAGGTTACTTTATTGAGATCATAAAATGAAAATCAGTTTTTCATTTCAACCTCCCACTTGTTCCCCCTTAATTTATTGAAACAATTCTGCAAAGAGTAAAAGAGATTCATTTTCAGTGTTTTTAAAGTAGGAGAGCAGTTCTAAGGATGAGAAAATGTGTTTTACAATAAAAATGGAAGAAAAGTTGAGAAAATGGAAAATTGAATGTCCTCACAGTGTTTTATTGAATATGTTCAACTTTGATGAAGCACAAAGGCATTGCTATGTATTTTGAGTTGGCAGGTAATAAATTTTGAGGGACAAAACAAAAGACAAAGTAGAGTAGTTACTTTTTCCCTTTCTGATCTGTTGATGAGGGAAACCTAGAGTGGATGTCACTAAAAACTGGACATTACCCATTCACAGTAATGAACCATGGTGTTTATCTGGTATCTGAGGCTTGGAAAGAACAGGAAGAGTGCAGCAAAAATAAATGCTTAATGGTGCTATTTTATGCCTAAACGAAGAGATTAAACTGCAGCTAGAAATGCCAGCTAATTATGTGACCATTAAATAAGCAATTAACTATGCAAATGTGCTATCGTTTAGTCACCTTCTTTGTAATGTGAAAGGCTCCTGTATAGGTGCTCTTTCTGATGTTTCTATACCGACTTCTATTGATAGGTGACATGTCAGTGATCTCAAAAGGAGAATGTAGATGGAAACAGTTTGGGTCCAAGGGCTATCATTTTACTGTGTTTGCATGATGCCTAATGTAACGAGGCAGTTATTTTGACTGGAGTTGCTGCTATAACATAAACACTATTTGAACGAGAGACCTACCCTCATCAGTGTGCGTACACAATCTAGATGGCAGGAAGTGCGTTGGGGAGCCAAGCGAGTCTTTCGATTTTTGGAAGTTAAATTAAAGAATTGTTCTGGTTGCAAGGTAGAGTGTCAAAGGAAAACTCAGATGGCTAATAAAGTTGTTGTCGGAAAAATATCTCCAGTAGATTTTGCAATGGAAACATTTCTGAAAGCATAGCCAGATGGAAAGAGCTGCATGATGCTGATGTCTGCAGGACCTGAAGGAGACAGATGGTCAGCAACTTAAAAGGTTGAACACTTTCATATATACATGGGACAGAAAAAGAGAGAATGAGAATCCAATGGACAAATAACCCTTGATGATCATAAGTCTCCAACTTATTTGAAGTGTGTAAGCCACCTGAAAGCACTTCCATTCAAACTAAAAGCTTTCATGAGAGGACCCAAGGCTCACTAGACAGCAAAGATGAATTGGAAGCTCAGCTGCTGCTCATAAAACTGTGCATTTGTAGATGAAGATGACAAGTTAAAACAGAATTTTAATGGGATCATACCTCAGAGACAGATGAAAACCTATTAACTGTAGATGGCCTGACCCTAGAGAAGGAAAATAGAATAGAATGAATGCACAGGACTCCTTAAGAGCTAATGAAAGTACTGAAAAATGCCTGTGAGAAGAGCAAGCATCTGGATAGTCACAAACATGAACATAAGTGACATAAATGCTAAGTGGATGAGCTTACACTCTGGTAAGGATGGAAAAGTAGGAGCATAGAGAAGGTGAAGAAATAGCTGTTGTGAGTACGAGTTACGTGACTTAAATTCAAAACGTGTAATGTACAACTTGTATAAAAGTATGTGCAGAGTGTATATGTGGCTTTTTATTTACTTGTGCAGATCTGATAACTACAAGATCTCAGAAGCAATGGAGTATATACCAATGCTAAAAAGTAAATTGGTATTTTAATCTAGGGTATCGAAACTGGAATTGGCTTTGGTATAAGCCATGGAAACTGATGTGCATGGCACATTCACAGAATGAAGAAAGCTAAGATAGCCGCAAGGTTTTGAAAAGGTCCCGAGTATTTTGTTTAAATAATTTATATGGATGCCACCCATGGTCAGATTACTGAGATGGGAAACATTAGCTCGGTGAGTGGTAGCGGAAACACAGCCAAACAAATAAGAACAATTATGATGTTCTAGACAGGCACCAGAAGCTTCACCAGCAGCTTTGAAGGACAAGTTATAACTGTAAAGATGAATCACAATCACTAGACTAAATTCTAAGTTGCCAAGTCACTGACTTTCAAAGTCCTCCTCGGCTGTTCTTGGGAAGACTGAAGTTGATGTATAGACCATGAGGAGATGCTCACTGTGCATCTTTTCTTCTGCAGCAACTGAGATTGTGACAGATTCTTCCAGCCTCGGGACCTGAGGAACAGATGTCACAAGGACTGAGAGAAAACTCTTGTGCTAATCTGATGATGACTTAGAGTGCTCTTCCCCTCTCAGTGCCTTCCAGTTTGCACAGTTCCAAACTAAAGGCCCTTTCCAGTGGACTTGTCACCCTCAGTGAGCTCACCTCAAGGTGCATCACCAGGATTGCAGCATGGCTCGCTCACAGGCTTAGTCAGCAGGAAAAGTTAATTCAGGTCCAAGTAAAAGAGAGGTATCCTTTGTGACCCTTAAAATCTTCATCAGCAATAGGACTCTAAGGATGCAAGGAATATATATGAATCATCTGTTCTCAGTGTAACTGATATCATTGTTTTTTGGACTATGGTACCAGACTGAAGCATCGCTCCTGGGACATCAGTCCCAATGAACCCACAACAGATACACAAGCAGTGAAAATTCGCAGATCATGACTTCTTCAGACAAAAGGTGTTTGTGCATCTTTTTCCTGTTTCCATTTGTTTGGGTGAGATGTTCAAACAGCTTTATGAATCTTGGCTTTTTTGTCATATTAAAAAAAAGAACAAACAAAAAACAACCAAATAAAAAGGAGATTGAAATTTACTGGGCAAGCATGTGGTGTTCCTCTACCCATCACTTTTAATCGCTCACAAAAAACTCTGGGCAAAAATTAAAAATTGCACAGAAAAGGAAGAACAAAAAATATGCCATGATGAAAAAAGAAATTGTAGGCTTAGATCTGCTGCAGAATGCGTACCCTGTTCATAATTTGACAGGCTGCCTATTGAAGCATGGTCATATGAGGTGTTGGCATTTCTTTTGCAATCCAATCTTATAGACTAATTGATTTTTAAGGCAAAAAAAGGTGGAAAATTAAGATAATTCCATCAGATCTTCTCCATCTCATTTGGCAGAAATCATCACCCAACAACACCATCTACTAACAACATCCTCTCCCAGCGCCACCACCCTTGCCAAATTCATATACAGCTTGATTAGACTGGGTTTTTTACTTTAATTTTTGTTTGTAACCTACAAGATCTGTTAAAACTGCAGTGTAATTTTGTGAATTTCCCTGTTAATTACAGCTTTCAAATCTCTATTAAGTAATCTACCATCTTTGCCAGTGTATTACTAAGCTAGCAATTTTTAACTTATGCCTTCAGTGCTTAGAAAAATTGAGACCTCATTCTCATTTATATTCCTACCAGTCCATCATGTATTTTGTCACATAAAGAAGATCTGTAGTGTGTTTTTTCTATGCATCTGACTCTTCTGTGGGTCCCTCATCTTCATACAAAACCACGACGCTTTAAACTTAGCAGAGTTTTGGTTTTCTTCCTCAGGATTTACCTTGCAGACTGACTCACATTTTTAAATTTAAAAAAGTCACGAAACCTATTATCAAGGTTATTTCCAAGGCAATTACACTGGTGCTAAAATTAATACCTCCAACAAAATGGTTAATGGTTAAGTGGTAAATTCTACAATAAATTTTGTCTTGATAGTTGTTAAGACTAATTCTCTTAATTCTCAAGCTGCTATCGCTTTTGCATATGAACTTCTATATTGCTAGTGTGTCCTTGTATTACCGTATATTATTACTTGATTTACATGAATTGTGGAGTCTCATCCGAGAAAAGCTGGTGCTTTGTCCTATGCTCTTTCTAATGTCCAATAAATTATCTTTCATTTTTGTCTGTTGGGGAATTATTTCTAAACGTTCACACCAAATTTTTCAAACGTATTTCCAAAATATCCTGTCAGAACTGCGTTTTCTCCCCTCTTTCTTTGAATCTCTCAGCTGTGGCCATAGAACGGTAGTAATTTAGAGAGTCCGTGTTATGTATCCCAGGCCGTCTGGTCTAACTGGAGGAAGCTGCATCTGAAGCTGTGGTGTTGATAATGACTGGTTTAGGAGAAACGTCAAGGTTGAGCTAATCAAAAAAGCACACAACTTCCATTAATTATTTAAGTTTGAGAAAATATTTATTCCATTTTCCCCGTTCAAAGCAGAGAGGGCTTCCTTCGTATCACGACTATAGGAAGATTACTGGTCTGTCCTATTTAGCTTGCTTTGTGGTGACTGTTGTTCAGATTTTTAATAGCTCATAGTCCTGCATAGCGAGTGCCATGAAAACCTGTGGTTTTCAGGTCAGCACATCACGAGAAGTTCATTCTCATCTGGCACCTTTTAAACCTGTCGGCCAACGTCAACCAGAATTGGCAGAAGAGTCAGGGACACCGATAGCCTACAAATGCCGTGGATCGGAGAGAGACCCATTTAACAGAAAACGGAGAATCCTTATGGAAGCCTGGTCCTGAGACACAAATCCCCAGGAAAATGAGATTGTAGTTCTGTTGCTTGTTGAACGACTTGGTAATTAGCAGAAGAACACATCAGAGACAGACCAGCTAAGCTGAGTCCCTTCGGTTCACGGCAGGAGCAGTCGTTCTTCGTTGTGGTAAAGCCAGCTGCTGCGGCAGCGTTATTCTGACACGTGAGTGACGATTGGTGTTGCTTTTTGTGAACCATGAGTGCAATTGTACTTTTGTGGCTGCACATTGTTGTAGAAAAAAATTTAAAAATGAAGTCTTAAAACGTTTGGGGAAATCTGTGTGTTTTTTTTTTTTGTTTTGGTTTGGTTTTTTTTGTGTATGTGGTTTTTTTTTTTGTGGGTTTTTTGTTGTTGTTGCTTTTTCAAATGCCTGTTAGAAAACTAAATGAGCATTGTGTTGACTTGATTTGTGGTACAGTTTTAACATGCTAAAAATGTCAGACCTTAATCTGTTGAGATAGCCTCCAGGCTTAACAAGATTTTTTCCCTAAAGAAAAAATACAGGAAAAGTTTGAATATGTATTTGCTCTATGGAATGATAATAATTCAGACATCATAGCATAGGAGTATTTTTTAAAAAAGCAGATAGTCTAAAGATTCAGAAATTGAAACATTTTGGGGAAAATTACCACTTTTCTGATGAAATTAGCTTTTTGTTGTAAAACCTGCATTTTTCATTTGTTTCTTTCCATTTTTGTCACAAAATAAAAATGACAACTGAAAAGAACTATCTTTAGCTCCAGCCCACAGAAAGGACACTACTTTATCAATTCATAGGAAAAGCTGTTACACTATATTTCATCAACCCAAATTCCCAAAGTTCCTTTGTTCTTTTTGGTTTTTTTTTTTTTCCTTTTCTTTTTTCCAAATTCACTTTAGAGTCTCAGTTTTGCTTTCTCGAAATGTCAATATTCCTGCATGGGGACGCACCAACTCATTCCCCTGACTTCATTTTTTCTTCACTGGGCTGTGGATGTGCTCCCTATTGATTCCTTACATGTACGGAACTGAAGAAAATACAGATTTTGAATTGTATCAAGTAAAATTCAGACACAGAGAGTAACTTTGGTCCTTAATATGTAGAGTCATGTTGGTGTGGAGTGGAGTGGTTTTAGTTCTGCTTCCTCAAAAGATGCTGAAGTTCATTTCTCCTTTGAGTGGTAGGTTTTTCTTTTCAGTTTCCTTGTGACAGATACTAGATGACTGCTGGCACATCTCGCGTCCCCCTTTTTTTGTTCTGTCCTCTTTTTTTGAATTCCCTTTGTTCTCCAGTTTTTTGCTTTTCTTTGGTATTTACTATTTCCTCAGTTAATTCTTCCAGTTGAACTAGCTCCCCACTGAAGTGCAAATACAAAATCATATTGCTTTCAAATTTGAGAGTTTCTTTGCAGTAAAGGTAACCTTTATCTATTATTGCTTGTACTCTGTGCAGTGCGTCTTTAAAATCAGAAACTGCAAAATGAGCCGGCACATTGTTAATAAAGATGTAGCCAAAACCTGCTTAGTCCCGAAGAGCTCAATTTTCTTGTTTTTGTGCTTTGTTTTACAGAGCGTATATTTTCTCTTTCATTTTTTCTTTGACCTTTTCTTGACTCCTCTTAGCAGCTATGTTTCTCTTCTTGATCATTCCTTGACCAATAGTGACAATTGTGCTTTTTCTCTGCCGCTGCTCAATTGATCAAAAGAGAGGTATGGGCAAAAGACAGCTGCTAGTGCTACTGCGATGCTAAAATCATGGCTTACTTTGCAAGGATGGAAGGCAAAAACACTGGAGTGGGAAATAAGTTTTTATTAGGAAAAAAAGTCCTGATGTTCAAAATATTAGGCATCTGAAACAGTCTCCTGATACACAGATCAGGAGTACACAGTAATTTAAAAGTTCCATTGTACACAATGAAGTATCTTAGAAAGCCTGAACTTTAGGCATTGTGTTTGAAAATGCAAGTTTGTCCTTTGGTTGCATTTTAATTTTTTAAAGCATTGTATTTTTACTTCATCCTGTATGACTTTAAGGGTAGAAAGGCTGTTTTATGACAAGTTCTCCAAGTTACCAGTGGACAAGCAAAGGTCTACTTTAATCATTGGCATCCTAACTTTAGGTAGTGGATTTAAATAAATGGTATAATAAAAAAAAGGAAAACTTTTAATGCAACATAAAAACTTTAAATTCTGAAAAGAAAGCAAAGTTGTTCATATTTTCAATTTAATTAGATTAAGTCTTGGTCCAGTTACGTATTTTCACAAAAAATCATTGTTGGGATGCGTACGTTATTGTCTATTTTCACTGCTATACTACAGATAAAATTTGTCGCTACTACTTTCTTCTAATTACTTTGACTGTACTGTTTGAACCTCTGCCTTGATTCACAGAGTAGTGTATAATGGATTTGCTAGTCATATGGTTCATTGCTGTATGTTCCTACTATTTCTCATGTAATTTTGATCCACTCGTACATTGTAATAATTTATTTTAATATGGGTAGGAAATAACCATCTGTATTCACAGTTAACCCAGGTTACTAGAACAAATATTTGATGGAGACGAAGTAATGAAAAAGAATAATCTAGTACACAGCTGGTTAACGGTTGGTTTTCAGGATAAACATGAACAAACCCCAAGCTCACATAATTTGAGGGATTTGTTGGACAATGCTGTGTCACGCGGCACTGTCATCATTGCAAGTTTGGTCTCCAAGTTTGTTTTCTTCCTGACTGCAATGGGAAGTTGGCTGTCCTTGCTTCAGAAGGGCTGAGATACTTTGCATTGTCTCTGATAACACAAAGCAGAGGAAAGAGGCGCTCACTTCTGTGCTTTCCCTGCTTTAAGAGTAGATAGCTTTTTCTGCAACTTTTCAGGTCATTATTTCCTGGGAGAGAGGATTAACGTGCTTGTAGTGGCAACGACTCCATTCTTCCAAAGCTGCAAACATTAATCCCAGTCAGAAAGACTACCTTGAAGTCTACCTCTCCAATCTAACATCACTGACGTATTTCATACTAACAGTGGTGCAAATGTTAAGTTGGTTGTGTTAACTTTTTTCCCCAGTTACGCCTGCTACATGGGATTAGAATGGTTCTCCTTTACCCTCCGATGTATGTAGCTTCACATACTGCTTGTGAGGAGACCTTGGTTGTAAGCTCCGTAAGCTCTTGGGTTTCTTTAGTGCTTCTCCACAAGTACTGGCAGAGTGTTGTCTTCCGTAAACATCCATACAGATGCGATGACTTCTTTTCTTTGTCGGGGTCTATTGCTTTGCCTGGAGTTTATTCCAGGGCACCCAGCACACTCCTGCGGACAGACTTTTTCACCCCCAGGTACCAGTCATGGGATTGCTTATGAGGAATCCAATCAGTTTTGAAAACTGTGAAAATGGCTTACCAGCTTCTTACCAATCATAGATTCTTCATGCTTTCTTCTTTTTCTTGCTGATTAACCAGATCTCCTTAATTTCATTTTTATCTGGCGTGTAGTCTTACACTTCTGTGATTTAGTCTCGCTGTGGGGTTCCTCCCGACTGTTAAAAACATAAACCATTTCACAGCTTGCGTCCGACTGTCTTCCTCTTTTACTCGCCTCTTCCCTGCACATACAGACTGAGTTTTCTTTGTCCCATTACCAGAGTTTTAGCTTTATATTTCAACAAATAACTTTCCTTTTGATGGCTTGCCTTTGGGAATTAGGTAGCGGTCATCAAGCACTTGGAGCCCAAGAGCCCCGAAGTTCCCCTCGTTCTGTGTCTGAGCGCTGGCACTTCCGAGTGAGTCCCAGCGCTGGAGCAGGACAGTGTGACACAAACCTCTGCAGAACACAGCAGTGGTCAGGCGACTGTGTGCTTTAATAACGATGCTGGGTCCTCAGCCTTTTGCTGAGTATTATCTTCACTGAGATCCTTAGTGAGCCACCTTGTAGAAAAAGCAGCAAAGTGAAAAAAACCCCCACAATTAATGTTGCGTGTGCATGAGTATAGCCGATGCCGTATGGCAGTGCACTTCTTTTGCTGGAGTAACTCTGCATAATCCTAGGAAAAATTGTTCTTGCTCATGGTACTCAGAAAAGAGTTGGAATCCATTGTTAAAATTAAAAAAGTGTCTGACAAGCAGTAAGAAAGGTGATTTCTGTTACGCAGAAACTATTCCCCTTTTTCTCTTAAAGTTGATTGAGCATAGTTTGTAAGCATGTATCTTGGTACACGAGGCAAAAAGATTTTTCTCTGCACAATTAATAAAACTTACATTATGTTCAGAGAAAAACTTTAGGTAAAGTTTACGTTCAGATCGATTAATTTCAAGCCTACATTTGGAGTGCCTGGCAAACAAGCAAACAAAAACTTCTAAGAAAAAGTGCTGGAGGGTAAAACAGGTCTGGCAGCTACCCCTTCCATAAAAGCCTTGGGGTAAGATTTGGCAAAGAGGTTAGTGTACTACCAAAACTTTGTGCTGCTGCTAAATGCAAGTGGGGAAATGCCTGAGGGAAGGCTGAAGTACGGAGCGGGAACTGCAGGTGGTGACGTGATGTTAGTTACGAGGGCACCGTGGCCTTGTCCGCGAAGGATTCAGGAAGCCGTGTAGTAGAAAATGTGATTTATACGGTACTAGGGAAGGAGGTGTATGGAGGAAAAGTGATACCTCCACCAAAAACTACATTTCTGTTAAATTAGTCATAGCTTTTTCCAGGATGAGAGACATTTTCATCAGCCTAGACGGCAGAGGTGGAATCACGTAGAACCGTAATACTGAATAAATTAATACACTAATGATAAGCCACCTCAGTGCTGCTGTCGCATTTGGGAGTTCCTACGCGCCCCTCTGTACATACTTCCTCCACGCAGGCGTTTGCATGGTTTTACTATCCCTTTAAGTGGTATTTTCTTCTTTGAGAACAAAATCAAGAGGTACTACTAGAAGGGAGCTAGAGTGGTTTGGAGTTGTGACTCCACACAGTATGTTTACTAAACACGGGACAAAGCAATAGCAACACTGATGAAATCAATTGGAAGAATACTCATGTCCCGCCATGCCCTTCATATATTTCATTATGTAATCAGTGGGGAATTCCTTGTTTAGAAAAAAATGTGTTGTGCTCAAGAATACCTTCTCTTCTCAGGTAGAAGTCTTTTTTCCTTAAGCTGCTGTGGTTTCTGAGTATGTTCTTTAACCTCACGCAGTGAATTTCAAGTCTCTGTAGAGCCATACTGTTACCAGCATTAAGCATTCCTTTCATTTTACTGTAAAAAATTGACACTGTGGAATTTCATACTTAGTCCCTTAATAATTTCCACATCACAAATGTGGGCATATTTTATTTCCTCTAGCAAAGTAGGCTTTACCAATCTTCTGTGCTGCTGCCAGGAATAAAACAGCCCAAATTATGCAGAAAATCCAGAAGTAGAGAGAAAACCTGATGAAAACACCATGGTTAAGCATGCTTGAAACTTGGAGATGTGCAACACAGACCAGCCATTTGCAAATGTCCTTTTTCTCGGTGGCCGCTGTCGTACACCTCGGGCCTGCTCCATGCCTGGGGAGGTAAATTAACCAGAAGACCTCCATTTCCATCGCTGGGTTTTGGCTCAGCTTGCTGTACATGCAGCTCTGTGCACATGTGCGCTGATTTCTAATCTGTCACTCTCAGATTTGGGATTTTAATCTGTCACCCTTACATTGGGATGTCGAGACAAAAAGTGTCTTTCCCTTTTAAGAACGGTTATGTCGTAAGCAGTATCCTACCCTTCACAATCTCTTTTTTATCACCTCAGGATTACTGGCAAAATCCTTGTGAGAGATTAACAGAGTAAAGCTGCCCTTGACCTGTACCTTCATTCTCTTTCAAAAGATGCCTAACTGGCTCATTTAGTCTTAAAAGCAGTTTGAACAATCCTATTACTTAATCTATTATTGGAAATGTGTGAAAGAGCTTTTAAATAAAGCTGTACAAAAGCATGTTTTAATGCTCTGAATTTTTAGAAGGAAAATGTCTTTCGAGAGTCTTGCTTGATACATGTCCAAAGTGGACAGTGTAATAGTTTATATTGGAAAAGAGAACGATAATGCTGCGTGTGACAAAAGCAGAAGATGTAAGTAAGCTTACTTGGGTTTTGGGGCTCACGTAAGAAGGTGTGGAATCAAAATAGGTGGTGGGAGGGAAAAAGGCGTGGGGTTTAGGAGTAGCCCCAGTAGGCAGGAGGGAGAAGGTCTGAGGTTTACCTATACAGGACAAGATGCTAGTATTCCCCCTGTTGTATTCTACAATTTCTTCTGCAAAGAGTTTGTTCTTTGTTCAGCTTAAGCCCTGCAGCTCTAGCTCTCTTTCTTTTCTACCACTGGACTGGAGTCCTTCCAGACCTTGGTATCTTCTTTCAGCTTTTTCCTCTCTGGATTTTCTCCAGTGCCTGAATGCACAACCTAAATGGCACTTGAGAGGAAAGATGGCTATGATGGGTATTTGTACATAAATTTGGATTTTTTTTACTTCTGCCTGCTAGAATTAATTGCTCTTGTATTGCTTTTTTTTGCTTCCTAGAGCAGCAAGCTGGCCAAGTGGGCTTTTTTTCTGACTGTGTTGAGAAGTTCCACTTCTTACAGAGCCACTCCTCAAATTCTCTTTCAGGTGTTTTTGTCCCTTTGCCTTTTTCAAAAATTACATCCTCTTGAAAGAGAGAGAACATGGGCTTCGTTTTAACCCAATAACTTTTTAAAGTAATTTTCCCACAGTACTTTTACAAATTGTATTTTTACCAACTTCAGAATCATATTTACTTCATGAACTTGTTTAAGAGATTAGATCAGCACTGCAAGTTTTATTGTTTTCTTGATTTCTTTTTGGTGGTAATGTAATTGACAGGAGCTGATAAGCCTGTAAACTCAAAAATAAATATTGCGTGTGCTTCCGAGCTAATAGCCCATTCATCTTCATCTGCAGCGTTGTCTGGTGTCCCTGCGAAGAGCGGCTCTGAGCTAGCGGTGCGGTTACGCCCGATACGAACCCTGTCCCCACACCTACGTACTTTTACAGGATGATGCGAACAATTGCTCTTCTTGCATGTTTTCCAAAATAAGACTTTACCAAAGCATCATACTTCTCGTTGTCATCTTTACCAACATTCTGGGCCCCAATGATCAAAGAATGACTTTGTGCCTCTACCCAGTTGCATGGCACTATACTGTCTGCAGGGATATTCTTTCATAGGAAAATTCTTCCTACTTCATCAGACTTCACCCTGTAGTCCTCTAAATTTTCTTGTCCTGCATCCCAGCACAGCATCAGAATAGTAAAGATGACTGTGTTTTCTATAATTTGTAAGCTCTTTTTGATTGTCATAAGCCATTATGAAAACAAAAACCTTCCAGTTCTTCTCAGGGCAGAAAAAGTAGCCAACTTATTTTACAAAAATTAAGTATATCATTCCAGGACAGTGCTTCAAAGCTATATTCCATCTTTCTTACTCTCATTCTTTGTGGAGAAAGCAGTGTTTAAATTTGTTGTAGTTACCATCTATGTTCCCAAAGGGTTGAGCGGAATGGCGAGCAGTCTTATTTGAGCCCCCACCTCGCAAACCCGAGGCTGTGCCAGCGCGCTCACTTGCTGGCGGTGACGGCAGCCTTCTGCCCTCCTGTTAAACCAGTCCAGCACCTTTCTCTCCAGCTGCCTGCTTGTGTGCCTGATCGGGAATGGATCGCCATCTCTTTTTACTGTATTTTTTAGGTTCTAGTAAGTGTCTCACAGATAGGTTTGTCGTTGGCAACTTTGACAGGAATCTGTCAATCACTTTTTTCATGTTTGATCTGTTTTAGTGTTTTGTCCTCATGCTGAGAGTCGAAATTAAACTGAAAACAGTGGGAGAAAAAGTGCATGCTTACCATAAGAAAATAAACTAATTGCAATGATCGGAGTTCAGGATTTCAGAGTAAAACTAAGAGAAGTCTGCAGTTGTCTCTTCGCTATGGAAAACTCTTTTAGAGACTAAGCTGTCGGATAGTTGCATCTTAATATATTTAACTCTCTTGCCTCTTACAGTGCTGACACTCTTAGGCGCATCGCTCTCGAAGATTAATTACAATGTAAATATTTTAAAATACAGTAATGACTGTATTCTCACATACCGATTTCCTGAAGGCAGCTCCTGGAAAATTAGACCAAGAGTAATTCTAGTTTATAAAAAGACTATCCTGGTGTTTATGATATTGCACAGTTGCAAAAGAAGGTTATCACTGTACTTTAAACAATCATCATGGTAAGTGCAGAAAATAAATCATCCTGACTGCAGAAACACAATTTTATAGCTATAAATTATTGGACCATAAATTATCTTCCTGGAAAACATACTTTTAGTCTGGAATTCTCTTACAAGGAATCTTTATGATCTCATTAGGTTTCCCCTTTGCAGCAGAAATTTAAATAATTTAGCTTTTGATTACTAATTCATAGCAAAGTAATTTGAGAATGTTTACATTCCATAAAGCTCATCCATTAAATTATTTATCATCTGATATAATTTCAATAGGCATTTGTTTAATTTTTCATGCTTTACATACAATGCCATTAGCACAATACCCCACAGCGTGGAGTACTGTAGAGCACCTCCCTATTTTTTAAGCAGAAAGATACAAATGAATATTTTCAAAGAATAGAACGTAACTTTGCTTTGTCCCTTCTGCTCCTCTCTCCCCACGTACCTTGTTGACAATATGTATTGTGACCTTGTACTACGTTTACCACTGGAAATTACTAGCGGTATGGAAACAGAATCAAATGTGTATAGTACTTCTGACAAGAGGGATTTATAGTGGTTATTTAATCTTGTTTGCAGCAGCAGAGGGGAGAAAACTCTGTAGTAAACCTAGGGCTTCTGCAGTTTTCCAGGTGTTTGTTTCAAGTTCTCCTCAGGATGCACCTGGAATGTTTGCCTTCAATCCTCAAAGAGATGGAGGATGATTTAAATGGCACATATACAAGTATGTGGATGTGGACCTAAGGCTTCAGTCCCGAGACGTCCTCCTCTTATTTGAACTTCAAATTCTAGGGAAATTTTTAGACCCAGATAACCTTTTAAACCAGGATATAAGGAGGAAATCTGAGAGTTTGTCATTGCCCTAACTTAGTATTTTTAGTCTTTACGCTTAAATGCTAGGGCATAGTGATAACGTTTGCTTCCACCAGAGACCTATGTGCTATCTCTGATTGTAACTGCAGTTGACAAATTCACAGAAAGCAGTAGATTAATACTTGCTTGCTTAGGAAAAAAAAGCTTTATGGAACTAACTTAAACCAGAAAGTAAGTCTTTGATCTTCCAAACGTTCACAGATCTGATTAGTTTTAGCCATGTGAACAGTTGATATGTCTGAAGAAAAGCAAAAGGAATTTGTCTTTAACGTTGATCTGTTGTGCCCATTTGTGGTCAGAATCTGTCCCCAGAGGTCAGCCGAGTCATTGAATTACACGGAGTTTGGATTTTCACTGGTTTGGATTTAAATGAGGCCACTACTTTTTGCATTCCCTGCTGCTTGTATTATTCGTATGGGTAGGAAGAAGAGGGTTGTCCTGCAAACTGAAGAAAATGATTGAGGAGATCTGTTTCTCTGTTTTAACTAGCAATTAGCAAGGTGATCTTTCACAGAAGGATTGCTAAATAAAGCTGTCATAAAGACTTATTTTTGAGAACGCTTACTTTTAAGTTGTTAGTGGCATTGTGAGAATAGATACATGGTGAGGAAAAAGCCCTTGACAAATGATGCTTGTGTTGCTTACTTTCAATTAAAAAGAAGAACCTGGAGAATAATTAAAAGCCAGAAAAGCTTATTCTAAGCTAGATCAAACCAAGATGAAGACATGAAAAGAACACCCAAATATGATTGCGTTTTAAATGCTTGCTCTGCATATATCTGTACAAGTACCTTTTTTAGGGGGCTTTACCCTTGCCAATTATTGAATCAGTTTTTACATGTGTACACAGAAATAGCTCTGTCTTGCCTGTTGAGAATAGTTCAAAAGGAGCTGGAGCGTCTCTGCTCCCTGCGCGTAATTCCCTGGCGTTACAGGGAGGTCATCTCGGTACCTACGCTGCGAGGAGGCTGTTCTCTGAAAGTCACGTTCTCGCAGCGCTCCTACTGCCCTGGGAATGGCCCGGCTGACGTGTTTTCTGAAAACTCACCAACCCTGTCGAGCGGGGAACAACCCCTCTCCGAACGAGCAGTGCTCGCTCCTCCGCCGTGCTGCTGGTAACGCTCTTCCTAGACTGCTGCGTAATTGTTTCACCCTGCAGATGGAGGGCTTGGATGTGTCTCTTTCCTGAAACCATGGAAAATGCAACTCATTTCTGGGAGGAATGGGAGGGAAGCTGCTATTCTCTGCAGTAAACTCATCGCTTTCCCGTGTCAGTCATGATCCGAGAAAGCCTCCCGGATCCATCCTCTTAGAGGAGGGAGTCTCATCCCAGCTAGGTTTTAGTGCCCAGCTGTTACAGCTCTGGATAGGAACATAACATTAAACTTCTCTTGGGTTTAGGCTCCTGTATAACCAGCCTGGTACTGAACAATTATGCTACAGTTTTCAACAGGGCAACAGAAATCCTCCAAGATGTCAGGGTCTGTGTGCCGTCCATCATCACAGCCCAAGTATTTAGCGGGTACTGAGTGTACCTCAGGTGACGGGTTAAAACATGCCAGTTTCCTTGCGTGAAGTGCGTGGACAGGACATGGAGGTCAGGATTGCTTTTTTGGGCAGTTGGTATTAATTGAAGTCCTTTGTGATGCTACGGCTGTGGCTGTGAGAGAAAGCAGTCATTTCTAGGGTCCCAGGGGAGACGGCAGAGAAAACATTGAATCTAAGAGCTACTGGGAGTGCCTGGATTAGAAAGGGAGGGTGTGCTCGTGGTGTGTTTTAGTTCAGATCAGGAGTGTGCTGTTGAAATTAACCTCCTGATGGTCCCAACTTACTGAAATTTGACCCAGGTTATGGAGTTCTCTTGGACTGTGTGAAGGAAATTCCTTTGAGAACTCAAAAATGCAAGATTTGCTCCAAGAGTAACTTGTTATTCTTCTTCTCCTAGCGGGCATTCAATGCATGCCACCAGATTTGAGCCAGCAAGAAGTGAAAACCTCCTGAAATAGGTACCGTGCAGTTCCTGGCTCTTCGGCAGCAACCATTTCACTCGGCATCTGCGGCCATTGCACCACGTTCTTGCGAATATAATCGGCGTGTGACTGCAGGAGAGGGCCAGTCCTGCTAGAATAGAGGGCACAGGCGGTGATTATTGTGCAGGCCCTTTTACTGACATGATCTGAGAGTTTTCCCTTGCAAGCATTCAGCTCCTCTAGAGATATAAAGAAACCAAGCTGCTATCGTTGTTGTTTGTAGTCTAAAAAGCAATTAGTTTTACAGAGTGAAAGCCGTCAGTGCGTTCAAAGTTTGGATTAGCTGTTAGGATAAACTGCTTTACTGGAGGGATAATTCAGCACTTCAACAGCATCCTTCCATCCCGTAGGATTTCCAGGTCTCGGTTAGAGAGTGTCGCGGATCTGGCTTTCCGCCGCTCTGACGCTGGGTTGGTGTATTAGCTTGGGAGCTGGGCGGGAAAGATGGAAACCTGGGGAAGTTCCAGCTAGGCTGGCCAGGTTAGAAGCAGGTCCTGCCTGGAGAGCTGTTTCTGTTCTCTAGTGCTGGGTTTTACTTACTGATTCATTTTTAACTCGCAGTTCTACACAAAGGCAGCAGCAACTAGTCTTTCAATCTGAGCATAGATAACTGTCTTAAAGAAAACTAATCAGTTATTCCTCTTATAAAACCAGTCTTCCATCATTTTAGCTTTATGCCTATGCTGTAGCTCTAGTTGTATATCTGATTGCAGAGAAAATATGAAGCTGTACTTGGTTTATACAGTTTAACGGGAGTGGTTTTTACCCCAGGAAGATCTATCTAAAACTGAAATAAATTACATAAATGAGCTTTCTGTATGTTTCACTTTACCTGTATTTCATATAGATTCTGTACTTGGGTCACTCTTCAATGCTAAGAGACGATACATCAGCATTTTTGAGACTGTGGGTAGTACTCAGCCTTTATATGAAGGCATAAGTGCCATTCTTTAAGTATTTTTCCTAAAGCTTCTCAGTTTAGCTGTCCTATGCATTTAAAATTCAGCCCCATTTCAAAATGTTATTTTTTGTAGCTTGAGTCATACCTTTTCAACTTTAAGGTTTGGAAGTACTTACTGTTTGACAGCAAGAAGCAATTTATGAACTTGATATGTTTTAAGGTTATGGAAAGTTTGCTAACAGTCCAAGTGGAAGATATTCTTCTAAAAGGGTAACTGTAAGACTTCTTTCATTTACTGTTTGCTTTGTAAATAAGTAGATTGATCTCTCTTCCATCTTCTTTAAGAAGGAAATGGTGAGAGGAGTTTTTTTTTAAGAAGCTGTAACTGTTCTAAGTAATCCTTGAAAAGCTGAAGGGTGCGGATGGCCCCTTTCCGTCTGGGTCCCCTCGTCTTCATGGGCCTTCATGCAGAGGAGTTTGTTTTGTTACTGTCCTATTTATTTTAACTAGATCTGGGTAAAGGCGTAGTAGACCAAAAGCAGTTGTTCGGAAATGAAAACCGGAGTAGCTAAGTTTCACCGAGTTGAAAACCATCATGGTTGGGGTGCAACATCACATAACAGATGAGGTGGGCCTTTGTCAGAGGACTGGGGCAGCCCTGAGAAGGGCAAGGTAGAACAGTGAAAATTTAATAATGTCATCATAACCTGCTGCTGCGGGGTTGTTGAAGTCCTAAGCATATTTATGGGAAAGAAAGTGTGCAGTTGATTTCCAAGTTTGAATGATCATCTCTGACTAAAATGACCTTATAGCACAGCTAAAATGATGGCAGTTATTTAAATTAGTAGTCCAGTGTTGTTAAAGATGGCTTTCTCTTCTATTTTTCTTTTGGTAACTTCTCTTCTTCACACAGAAATAAGCAATTTGGAAAGGTTCTGTTGACCTGAGGTTTTTTGTTTTGATACTGAAGAATCTGCTCTTCCTGCAGAGGTAGTTCAGTCGGGTACGAATGCACGTGGATACACAAATGTACTACTCAGTACAATCAGTTTGACCCGTTCAGCCGACTAAGTCCACTGATAACTATTAAAAGAAGTCCAAAAAGCTTGCAGGTATATTTCATTGGTTTTGAAGTGGTCAGAAGTGAAACTGTCTTTCATGCAAGACCCTGTCTTCCTAAAAATAATCTCTTTCCTGCTCTTAACTGTGATGTGAGTAACTGGGGCAGTAAAAAAAAAAACCAGTCCCCAGGCCAACCCCCCAACCCTGCTTTACTTTCATATGACATTTTACCGAATGAGTTGACAGACCTGAGCAACCTTAAAATGCATAAGCATTTTAAGCTTCTCTGTATTTGATAATGATGATGCTTGATTGCTGAATGAGTGCAAGGTTATAATCATCTCCCTTGGCTTTTTTGTCATTCATAAACTGCTCGAGCTGCTCTCTGCTAGCTTATGACATTTCCAGGATCTCTCAAGTGGATTATAACCTTGTGTGTGCTCAGTGAATTCCAAGGACTAGTCCTTCTAAATGCACTTTAATGAGATGAGTTTTCTTCCTCTGTTATTTGAGAGAGGATTTCATGCCATACATTTTGTTTCACAATGTCTTAAAATGCTCACAAAACAAGGTTTGTGAAAATGAAATGAAAAGTAATTTGAACTGTCCAAGTCCTCTGCTTCTTAGAAATTTCATATCACTTTATATATTTAATGATAACCCAGCAAATACGGCTTTAAAAATAGCTTTGGAAGCTTGGCCTAAAATATCTTTACTATTTTCTCGTTTGTGCTAACCTCTATTTTCAAACCGTATCCTGGTTTGTTATCGGAGCACTTTCCAACAAAAAACAATATCTGTTCTCCTTGGAGTAAGTAAGATCGTCTGAACATGTAGTTTCTTAATTGTTATTGATTTTTTTTATTTTCACCTAGGAATCAATAGAGTATCATTCCTATTAATTGATGGAATACCACTATACGACCCTTAGGTATTATAAAGATATCCAATACTTTCCTTGATACCATTATTACAACATACTGATTTTTATTGTGAGCAATATGTAAGCCAGCGTTTTCAAAATAACGGCAATAAAACATTTGGTTAGAGTAACGTTCTGCTTTTGAACGACGCCCTTACGTGCTGGCGCGTGACGTACAAGGTGGGACGAGAGGCCGTGGGTGAAGGCAGCGTCAGCTTTGCGCCCAGAAGGGAAGCCGGCAGCTTGTTTGACCTTGTAAAAGCCAAAAGAAATCACCAAGGGCCTCGCGGGGAAAGACGGCTTGAGCAGGCTGCGGAGAGAGTGCGCTGCTATAGCAGATGGAATTTGACAGCATCTTCTGTGCTGTTGGAAAGTCATGGCCGTGACCCGTCCTTGGTTCCCAAGGAGAGAACCTCTGTCTCCCGGGAGCGGCGTACGTGTGAACAGCGCGTATCCTCCATGTCTTTCCTCCCCCCCGTCTCGGTAAGATCGGTTCCTTTAGACAACATCAAATGACACGTATAATCCTGTGATGGGGAATTTTGGTGACTTTTTTTCTTCCGCCTGTCACTTTCAATTGTTCCTTTGTGCTTGGCTGTATGCCACTTTATCCCAGGCAGCTTTGGATATTAAATGGCAGTTACATTTAGCCTGTGACTTTAAAGGTTGGTTTGAATAAAAACATGTGGCAGTTGCATGAGGCAGATTACTTCTGCTGGGCTAATTAAGGGTCACAGGTCAAATCACTCCTTGTGTTAAGTGGGTTTGATTCCCTTGGATTTGGCCCAGGTGTGCAAGCAATGGATTTGTTTCTCTGTATCTGCTTAATCTTCATGTATTTCACTCTTTTTTTACAATTTTTTTTTCTTAAAGTTGCCTTTTCTCTTTTAAAGGTATATCCCTGCGTCTTCTCTTCTGCTTTGTATTTATTTCCTGTTACCTGTTTCACAACTCCACGTTGTCTGTCTGCTAAGGAATAGTATCATTTTGGACAAAATCCGTTAGCCTTGTTCTCTCTGTCTTTTTTCCCTTTTGGCCACGTCTCAAGCTGCAGGAGCTGAGAGAGTATTTGAAGCCAACATTCAAGAATGGACAGTTGCCCTGAGGAAGAAAGACTGCCTGCAAAGGAGAAACTCCTCTCGAGTGCAAAAATACTCCTTCCTAAACAGGCTTTGGATAATCACGTCTGAACACGCTGTTCATGTGTTTTCTTCGGGGCATGCATAACGAATGGCTGATTTCAGTGGTCCCACTGCGTATGCAGAGGCGCTTGTCTATATACTTGTAGTAATGACGCTTGATATCCTCAATAATATGTATGGAATTAAGAGTCATTAAGGCTTATGGGCTGGTTTTTTTCCTGCTTTGAAAATTGGTTGGCAAGGCGTGGGAAGTGCTGCTCCTCGGTTAGAGCACGGTGGTCTGTACACCTTTGGGCATACACTAGCTGCTAGGACAGTGGCTCGAGGGACCTTGGATATTTGTCAGACCTAAAAGGGTGCTAGAAGCCTGCCTCCCTGGTGACTGAGGCTAGAAGGCCTCAGGACTCACTCCCAACTCTATTTTAATTGTCAATAAATCAAATTTTCCTCAAGTTGCGTCTCCTTTACCTATGAAAGTAACTGGTGAGTCATCTCCCTGTCTTTATCTTGACCCATGAGCAATTTTATCTCATTTTCCTCCCCTGTCCTGTTGGGGAAGGGGGGCTGGCTGGGGAGAGTGGCTGGGCCAGCCCACCACAGGTGATGAGTGAAGTTTTCAATTTCTTCACTAAACTTGTTCTGGTTTGGTTTTTTTTTAAGGCAGAACTTGACCATACAGGGTTTTTGTAAACGGCTGGATTTGCATCAAATTCCTTTCATGCGCGTCATTGGTTCTTTTGGGCTACTTAATAGCACAGAACCAGCAGTGTTGCTAAAGATAGCTGTTACATGAAGGAGAGCAAAGGGGCATGTGAGCCCCCCTCTAATGCAGTGGTGTCAACGTTACATACGAGTCCATGTCAATTTTTTACTTCTCGGCAGAGCCAGGTTTAGCCAGACAGCTTGAAATCTGTATTGCCTGACAAAGTGTGATTTGGAACAGGTTGAGCTACTCTGACAGAATTATGAATAGATTTAAGACCTTTTCTGTGCTCAAACTATTAGGCAAACATTAACTTTGAGGAATAGTTTAAGCTTACAACGCTATCTCTTCTTTCTTGCTTGGAAATTGTATTGCTTGCTTTTTGTTTCTTGTTCAGAAGGAACGGTGACCATAAGCCTTCCAGCTTAGAAGTCTTCGGGGCAGAAGAGTGCTACTGCTATCCCCCTCACTCCATGTAGGGGAAGTTTGGTGTAAATAACGTGCATCTTGCAGAGAAACTTGTCCAAGGAAAGCCCCTGTTAGCAATTCCAAATAGCTGCTTGTGCATCTAGCAGTCAGGGCATCGTAGCTCCACATGCACATCTTATTGTCCATGCGTTGTTGGAAGGTTTTGGGTCTAAGACATTTCAAATCTGAGGGACCAAAGATTTTGTGTTAGCAGTGGAAATGCACCCAGTGTTCAGAGAAGTTGAAGTTTGACTGTAGCTATTGCTGTAACTGCTCCACTCAGAAGCCTGTCATAAAGGAAAATATTAATTCCAGGAAAAATGTATTTTTGGATCAATTCCACTCACAGCACAATTATGTGCTGAACCTATTAGCGGTCACACTCGGGCCGTGGTCTGATGAGAAGAACAGTATGTGTTGAAAAGTCTGCCTCAAGCTACTGAACAGAAGTTGACTAATTTGATGACCCAACAAAAGGGACTGAATGAAGCTAGCTTGGAAGTGGAAGATGAGTCATTTGGCCACTTAATGTTACATTAAGAATTAATTCTTGCTGAATATTGCTTGTTCTGGAAAGAAAATAATGTGTGATAGGTCAAGAGAGACAAGGATTTTAAGCGTTTCTTTATATTGGCACAAGAAGCTGTATGGTAAGTAGGCTACAAAGGCTTCGCAGAAGCTCTGCAGTGAAACCGAGAGACCATGTCTGAAAATGCTGTTTTCTCCATTCAGATAGAGATCATTAACGATTAGAAGAAAGATCCTGACCTGAACAAGAGCATAAACATTGAAGCAAGAAATAAGTGGAATTTGCCTCCAGATTTACAGTTCCCAAAAGTCTCTTTAATATCCATTTAACTCAGAAGATCATCTCTATTTACAGAAGCAGTTTACCTTAAAGATTCTAAATATTGTAATATTCCACTTCTGTGTATGTCTGTGGCACTTCCAGTGTTGGCCAGGTAGAGTCTCTTGCCGTGTCTTGCATCCATACCTAACGGTGACCCGGGAACTAGGACACAGCCCTTCTCTGGGCACCCCTACCGCGTGCTGGCAGGGCCAGGCTTTGTACAAAACCCATCGAGCCTCGTCGTTCCTCTTTAGGAGAACTGGAGGGGCTGCTGATGGTGGCATTTTTTGGTGTCGGTTTGGTTTTTAAGTAACGGCTGAGAAACCAAGCGGTTTCTCTGGGTTAATTTCCCTCCCCTGACTGAAGAAGCTGAAATGTAAATCTCTTCTTCCAGAGCATGTCCTGCCACCGTGTTGCGGCCTGAGACGGCGAGGTCTTTGCCGTTCTCGCCCCTCTTGGGTTGGGTTGGGTTACTTGTCCTGGGGTTCAGACAGTAACTCTGAACGTATCCCTGCGAAGAAAGGCAGAGCGTGTGGAAAGGAACGTGTTTTACAGGATTGGGACGCACCTCCGGAAGGCAAGGCTGAACTCTGGCTCTTGCCGCAAGGGCGTCCTAAGGTTTGTTGGGAAGGAAACGGGCACTGGGAATAGTATCTAGGAGCTCGGACTTTGCTGTAAGGTACAAAATAACCAGGAGAGGATTTATCTTGGCTTTTACCCTTGTTGACTGGCTTCTCTAACCTCTTACTGTGTTAAGAGCTCTGTGCTGGGACACAGTGAACTTTTGTTTACCTCTCACTTCACATCCTCTTCACCTTGTACTTTATTTTTATTTAAAAAAACCAAAACACATGCAATACCTGTTTCCGGAAGAGAGTTTATAATCATCGCTTGCTTAATCGTTTCAACTTCACGGGAATAATGTTAAGACCTTTATCTAATGCAAATCAAGCAGCAGCAGCTATTTCTTGTTGGATGTGCGTGTCGAGTGTGACTGAACCTCACGTTTCCTCAAGGAGGTAGTTGCATAGTCCTGCTTTATCCCGTCCCCAGTGAGAGCAGGAAAACAGCAGTAGCTTACACCATCAGCTTCCAGTGTAAGGTTTCACCAGCCTCACCCTTTCATATCACTGCACGACAACGTAGACTTCTAGGTTCCTGAGGGATAAAGAGTGGAGCTGCCTCAAAGGAACATCGCTTTTAGGAACTTTGTTGCCATAATTTGCTATTTATCACAAGTGGATATGGAAGCACGATGGCAGGAAGCAGTGAATCCTTTCAAGGGGAAATGTAATCTGATTTTTGGTAACGGATGCCTAGACCTTTTCTAGTTCTTTCATTTCTTCTCTGCATTTGGAAGGTGTTTTCTCTAACAGGGACGTCTTTTCAATTCCTTACTCCCTTTCTCAAAGAAAAAGCACCGCTTAAAAGATCTTACGATTTTTTTTCCTCTTTAATTTAAATACAAATGAGGGTCAGAGCTCAATTGTACTCAATGAATAGCAGAAGTAAGGAAAAACCTGCCTCTTGGAGTGTTCCCTTTTAATAGTACTGTGTTGGAGTTGCTTCTGAACTGGGTAGTGTTTTCTGGATATACATAAGATTCCAAGGCATTAAAGGTCCTTGTAAAGAATACTCATAAATTTGGTGGAGCTCAATGAGACTTAGTGCATGCGTGAATAAAAATGTTTCAGTAAATGGGAGTTGATTATTTTTTTTGTTTAACCAATGGTTTTCTTTAGTTAATCTTGTAGTGCGCTTATAAATTCGTTCAGTTACTGCAGGACAAATAGGACACTGGGTATCCTATGAACCAATATTAAATGGAATATTCTAGTGATCCTTGACCCTCATCCTCATATCTGTGATACCTTCTGATTTTTTTCAGGGAGAAGCTGTTGCTAAGTCACCTTGTTTGTAAACCAAGAGTAGCTGCAGACCAGTCAGGTAGAAGAATATTAGAATTTCCATACTAGTCCCAATATGAAAGCCTTTTAATCTTTTGTTCTGCTCTCCATTGGATCCTCTATACTAATTTTTGAGACATTGTTATAATGGATTATTCTAGCGTAAGTAATTTCCTAGCACTTTCTGATCCTGCATAATTGCAGTTCTGTTGAAAAACTCCTATTTATATCAGTGATGCAGGATCAAGCTCACCGTTTGATCCCATGATGTTAAAAAATAAAAGATGTCAGGATGCAATTAAACTAAAGAAAAAATTAATTTGCAGTTAAGCTTTGGCGACACCTTTCTATTAGGTTCTGAAACACTTACAATTTTGCTTTTACAGAAAGGCCATGTTGCCATAGTTCATTTACTTTTAAGGGAAGAGCACTAGTCTATTTAGGTTTCATACGTATGGGCTGAACTTCAGCAGACAGGTGTCCGATTGCCACCCTCCTCCTCCAGACCTTCTAATGCAGCTGCTAATTTTTGAGACACATTTTTAGTATGTTTTTATTACTTAGTTTTATTGATAGCCTGTAATGAAGTTTTTTAAAAATAAAAATCCCCCAAACAAAAGATTACAAAGAAACAACAAAAGAACATGGATTTCCATAGCCATGTAGTTAATCAGTGTAGGGTCATATATATTCTTGCAGCGCAGGTGGCTGTGCTTTCTCCTTCGTGGTCGTGTTTTTAACGAACTCGGCACTCGGCTCCCCTTTAAGCAATTAAACTGAAGGACCAGGTTGCGGGGACTCTTCCGAATCCGGTGAATGCAGCAAGGACGTGTTGGACACGGACCGCTTTGTATTCTGAATATCCGCACGCTTTGTTTAGGATCTGCTGCCTCCTCCCGTACGGCTGAGTGTGTTTTCTGGGGCTTGCGGATGGGGTACCGAGTTGAGAGCTATCGCTGTGCCGTAGTTTTCCATGGCAGCTTGGGCTGTAAGGGTTGGATTCTGGCTTACACTTGAAGAATGAAGCTCGTTCTCTTACATGAGATGTAAGTGCCTCTCCAAAGAAAATTCTTTTAAACATGTTTTGTGAATGTGGCACAAGTAAGATTTGACTGGAAGTGTTCCTTTCTTTACCTGTATGAGTCTTTTTTTTTTTTTTTCTTTTTTTTTTTCTCT
>JAVJGG010000048.1:19037062-19051933 GCA_035590195.1 Aviceda cuculoides
GGCTGGAAGTGTTCCTTTCTTTACCGGTAAGAGTCTTTTTTTTTTTTTTTTTTTCTTCTCTCCTCCCTCCTGTTGTGTGTGGCTTCCTTTTATTGATGGTAAAACGATTCATTTATAGTACTTCTCACATTGAGAGGAGTGTGACCTATATAGTAATATTTAACTAAAATTAAATTCTTTCCAATAACCGCTAATGTAACAAGATGCTCTTGCCCTCTTTAAAACCCTGGGTATTATGCACTTTTGGTAAGCATTACATATTTCAAAATACTCTTAATTCTTCTTTCTAGGCTGAAGAAATTGATTGTTTTCAGTAGGATGCAGCAGAAATCAGATATCTTTCAGCCATTTTTCAGACTTATAGGCGAATACTAGATCTTGATTTTTTTTTTTTTAATTTAAATTAATCTTCAAGGTGATACTCGAAAAAGAAGAACGCCATATTTTATAGCCAGGCTCTGTTGAACTGACTACAGATGAAAACAATAGGTCTTTAGGGTAATTTCTATAAAAGCACATATAGAATATCTATAGAGTATATATCAAATTATACGGCTATGATAGGGATACATCTTTAGAGCTGCAAGTGCAATACAGAAATATGTGATTATACGTATGTAAGACTGGGCGAGAACATTAAAATGTTGTGGAAACGTTGCACGAGGGAAGGAAGAAGGGGTTGCTAACTGTGGTGGTCAAACTGTAGCCTTGGTGGGGGGAGGAGAAGAGCTGAGCTTAGGGCTTAGAACCGCCGCTGCAGAGCTGCCGTGGGTACTCTGGGTTGTGTCAGGGGGGCCTCTGGGAATTCGGTGGCCGTAGGCACTTTGCAATTTCTAGCCGAGTTGGAAACGGACCCGAGGCTCTTGTTCTCAGACTTTTATGAACCATATGTCAGGATTGTTATCTGCAGGAACTGTTTGACTTAGAAATAATGGAGTACGGCTCCAAGTTTACAAAAATTTTGGTTCTGTGCTCGTAATTTTCCCTTTTGGGGTACTTTTTTTTTTTTTTTTTGTAATTAAGATTTTCTTTAAAGTATGGAAGACAGGCCAAATCATGGACTAGAAGAACTGTTGCTTTATATGGATGCTTTTTTACTTTAAAGGATGGTATCTCTCGGCAGTGAATGAACAAATGCAAGGCATGATACTCAGTGAGAAGGTTCTGGAGATAATTTTATAAGAAATGAAATCTCTTCTCAGGAATTGAATTAGAGCTACATGGAAGAGGGAGAGATTTATATAGGGTGTTGCCAGCTATATGTCTTACGCTGAGTGGTGGTGATGTGTTGTCATTTTAGCTTCTATTATTTCACTGATATTGCAGAGCCAAACACAGCTCAGACCTGCAATGTTGATTTATCCAAGAAACCTTTGTTCATGCAAACTCTCAGGCTCATGTAAAAGAATCTTTTAATTCAACAATAGATGTTTATAAATCTTTTGTTTCCAGTCTCATTTCTTTCAGTTCAATACCATTACAATTACAGAAAGTAGTTGAAATGAGATTCAGCTTGTCACTTTTTTTGGTGTTGCTAAGCATTGGGATCTGCTAGCGAGTGCTTTTTAAATCTGTGGGCTATTGCAGATCTTACTGAATAATACTAATTGTCTCCATTAATATTTAAATGAGGGAGCAATTAAGGGCCCTGCTTCTTAGTAATTGTTAAAAGAATAAAAGTTATTGCTCAAAGCACAGATAAGTTACACGGCTAGGTTTTTGTTCATTACATGAGAAATTTCCTTTAAGACGTACTGCAAATGCAAGGGCCGGGCTCTTGGTTGCGTTGCAGATGTGGCAGAAGCAATGGCTGAAGGCATGCAGTTACTGGGAGAAAGTCGAGGGAGAAGTTCCTTTGGAGTTAAACTTCAGCTGGAAAGGTGTAAGTTTGGAAACGGAACAAACAGGATCTGTCCCTTTTTGTTTTGTGCAGGAAAACAGGGCTTGGTTCGTGCCCTCCGTAAACAGGATTACAGTGACTCAATACCTTCTAACTTGGATTTCTTTTCTTTTTTTTTTTTTTGTCTTGAGGTGGATTCGATGCTAGTTCAGTAGAAGGGCCTTGAGGCAATGCAGTTAAACATATATTTTTTTCATTTTCATTGTGGCTTAGTGGTTTTCTTTACTAGGGGAAAACCTTGTGTTTGTGAGACAGCTCACGTGAGCAAAGCTTCCCTGTTGGGATCTGTAGACAATAAAAGAAATAATTCTGAACTCACTTTCTTTCTGTTTGCTTCGCTTCCCTAATCTGCCCTTTCCCAGTTGTTGGGGCCCTGCTCCTTAGGAGTCAAACAGCTGGCACAGATCACCAGGTCAACTTTCGTTGTGTCCGCAGAAGTAAAGCTGAAGAGGACTGAAATGGGGATGTGGTGCTTCCAGACTGGGAGAGAACCTCTGACCACATGCATGTGTTACCGAACCCCAGAATCACTGCTGGAGCAGCAGCTGGGATGTGTTGCTCCACCAGTGTGCTACTGTCTTCCAGACGTGGATATCGGGACACATCAGTCTAACTGTGCTTATAGCTTTGAGGAAAAAGTGGTATTTTGCTCGAGAGTTGCAGTTTTATTGGGTGAATATCAACAGCCTAAACTAGTAAGAAATATTTGATCAATCATATCAGCCTAAACTACTAAGAAATGTTTGATTAATCCAAGTGCAAAATGTCTAGTGTCAAAAAGCAGAGAAGAAATACTTGGTCGCAGTAATTCCATTTTCAAGGACTGTCATTGGGAAGGAT
Organism: Aviceda cuculoides; assembly: GCA_035590195.1. NCBI lineage: Eukaryota > Metazoa > Chordata > Aves > Accipitriformes > Accipitridae > Aviceda > Aviceda cuculoides. The sequence goes on from JAVJGG010000048.1 coordinate 19,039,803, forward strand.
CTGCAGTATGAAGATCAGCGTGGGTGGATGGGGTGAGAGTAAATGTGAGCAAATGCTGAACATACCTTGGGTCTAAGAAGCTTAAGATTTGAGGATTGTTGGAGATACAGAACCAAACTTAACTAATGTTCTGTCTAGAGCTAAACTAAAACATGGCATTTACTATTGTGAGATTGAGGATACAGTTTCAGGTCTAGTTTTTGCAGTTTGTGCAACTTTTTAACATTTTGCCTAGTTGTTGTTTTCCTCATCTACCTCAAATTCTGTGCAAGTATAAAAACCCTTCCCAATTCCATATCAGCTATGTAAAAATTGGGGAAGCAGTTGAATGGAAGCAAAGAGAAGCCTGGTAGAAGAGATTGAATCCAGAACACAATGCAGTACGTTATTTTCATATAGATCCTGTACCTGTTATACAACTTTATATTCTGTTCGCTTTAGGAATCAGATACTATCCTGACAGATTCAATGATATTTCAATCATGTAAGCCCAAGAGATAGTAAATTAATTGAAACTTTGTATTCATCTATTCCCTAGATTTATTTTCTTAATAGAACCATTGACTGGTTTTATTCCTGGGTGCCCCCCCCCGCCCCCATTTTCTTCAGTGGTGGTAAAAGACAAGTAATAAATTGCTGGTGATTTCTTGTATTATATTACTCAGATTGTTGCCCATAATAGAAACCATTCATCTCAAATTTGCTAAATTTAATTCTTTTTTTTTTAAACTGTCAGTGCTAAGGGGGGATGGCAGAAGGTAAATACCACAAACCTAAGGAATATAATGCTACTTTATTCTGTTCTCTAGTAGGATAAGTAAGGAAATGTAAGGAAAAATTATAAAAAGATAAGAATAGCAATATAGTCACCTAGCTACGTATCATGTTCAGTAATAAGGCTTTGTTTGAATATGACTTATTTAATCCAAAACTTAATATAGTCTGAAATCCAGGCTCTGGTGCTTCCCTTCCTTTACTGAGTGTTTAGATATTGGGCTTAGTGCTCTGCTTTTTGCTCTGCTTTTCCTCTGACATAGCTAAGATGTAATGAATCAATACAATTTTTTTTACTAGTGGCTGTGCCTCTGGAACTTTAGTTTTCAGTATCAAAATCCTGAAATGTATCCGTTGAAGGTTTTAATGTGATTTTTCTTTTCTAAACCAAACAAATTAGTCTCTCTTGCAGTGTAGAGTCTTGATCTTGTAACAAACCCGGTATGAACAGATGCTTATGCCCCTACAGAGATGCACCACAAAATAAGTGTCAAGTTTAGATACGATGTGGCTACTGAAAAGGGAAGTTAAGACAGGTTTGTACGTTATGAATTCACTTTATCTAGTGTAGCATGTTTTGGAGGAACCTGTCTGTAGGCTGCATAATGAGAATAAGCGGAGAAGCAAAGAACAAAAGATAAAGTTTAGTATTTCATATCTTAACTTTGTTGCTTATTCTTTTTGCATCATTTTTGAAAACTGTTTCAAAGGAAGCAAGTCATGTTGTAATCAATGAAACCTTTATATTGCCCTTTGTGGGAAGAAGTTTGGCCCACTACAGCCTGTAACTGTTAGCATCCATCCTGCCCAGCTAAATACTCAAAAAAAAAAAAAAAAAAAAAAAAAAAAAAAAAAAAAAAAAAAAAGCTGTTTGAACACCCTTGCTTTTTAACTACTTGAGTTATGTGAAAACTGATACTCTTTAAAGGCCCTTAATGCCAAATTGAATATAATTAACATATAGCAACTATTCCTCAGATCAACAGGTTTATTAAAATTCCAGCTACTGTGACTTTTCTTACAGCCAGTGTCCTTCAGTGTTTTCTTCCCTATGGAACAAACATGTTTTGTGGATCTTCTAACACTAGCCAAACTGTGTGCTAATGCAATTAAAGACTGTAAGAAAGCTGAAAGAACTTGCTTCAATTCTTTTTTTTTTTTTTTTTTGTTTTTCCTGCTGGAAGATGAGTACTTGTTTTCCTCTTAGCTGTGGCGTCCCATGATTCACATGTAGCCAGTCTGAAAGGATCATGGTAGATCCTCTTCTGCTGGAATACCACAGGTGTGATGGTACTTTTACAGCTTTGCAAATTTTAAATTTCATGAAAATTAATAAAGTAACAGTGTAGTAAAATTGACATATGTGATAAGGCTCAACATGTCCTGTGAAAAATCTTTTTCTAAAAAAGATAAAACAGAAGCATAACATTTGGGCTACTGAATAACATTTACAAAGGCTTAGATTTATTTGCCAGTCCTTTACCTGCAACTTTCAAGCAAATCTGAAATGTCACAACAATTATATCATCTGTTTGGGAAAGGTGATATTTTATGAGGACATTAGCACAGTCAACTATTACAGTATTAACCCTTTAAAACAGTTAAGAAACATTGGCAAGTAGAGTAATGCAGACATAGTTTTGATTTTCTCTCTTTTTTTTTTTTTTGGAGTGATAAATAGGCTTATTTATAGAGTAGGTGAGCTTAAGAATTTTAACCCCCAAAAATTGCCCTTTACAAAAATTTGCTATTTATTTATTTTTATTTAAAAGTTGCTAGGTTTATTTCTGGGGTTTCTTTAAGGTGTCATGGAAAGACAGTTCAAATATAGGTAAATGAATCAAGACAATCCTTAGTACAAAATTCAAGGGAGTCTTTGCTGTGGTTGAGAACGACTCAGTTTATGTATCCTACAATAAAACCTAACATAGCTAGTGGCATGGTCTCAGATATACTAGTAATATATGCTGAAGGAAAAAGGGAGTAAATTTAAAAATTACATGTGGAGGAAGAGTAAAAGATTGATAAAAACAGACTACTGAATTGTCTGGTTATAGAATCAAAGGTGTCAGGTTGAAAGAATCTCGGTTTCTGACTGTTTTAAAGCAAAGCAGAGGGAGGAGAATTCTTTGGGTATGGAATTCAACAGAAGTTGAATTCATAGTTTGACTTTTTTTTTTTTTTTTGCCATAAAAATGAAGATTTGAAGCCTCAGATGTCTAGGCAAAAAATGTTTCTCAGTTCAAGCAATAGTTGCAATTAGAAAACTTGTGGTGGTAGTGACCTGGGAAACTCAAAGGGCACAGTTTCCATGATACATACTCTAAGGGTCAGGAGAAGTCAATGAGGCAGAAATGAGATCTCTTTCTAGCAGGTAAACTTTTTCATATGAAAAATGACCTTGAAAAATGGCCCTTTGACAGCTGGATGCATATTGTAGTGTCCAAACAGGTTGTCTTGAAAGTAAAGGAGTATGTTCTTGCACAAGTTGTGGGTTTTAAGTATATGTTTTTCTCATATTTTAAAGGAGAACAGAATAAAAGCTATGGAGTAGCAATACTTCAGTGAGTGCAAAGAACAGTGTAGAAAGGATTCCACGTAAGATATTGCAAAAGCAACAACCAAAGAAAACAGAGGCAGGATATAACACTAACATCAGAACGACTCCAATCACGGTCACAACAACTTTGGAAAGAACAACATTGAAAATAACTGTTTAGGATTTAGAAGGTGAAGTACTCAAAAAAAAAAACAAACAACAAAACCAACAGTGGCTTTAATGTTACTAGAATATTATTGCATACTTCCACAACAGTATTCTTGGTGCAGGAAATTATTTTAATAATTTTAGTCTTCTCTCTTTTAACTTTACATTTTCCAGTCTTCCCTGACCGTGTGCACCTCCATTTGCTTAATGTTTTCTGTTGTGTTAAACATGCCGCTTTCTTTCTGAAACCTTATTGCATTTAAAGGCTGAGTGATGTTATTTGAAACAAAATCCTCCATCTTTCAAACCCATGCAGGTGAGGGAGTTCCGAGTCCTGTTTCCCGTATCTCCTTTTGATTTCAAAGAAAGGCAGAATTCCTCTTCCCTGTTTCCCCTGCCACGTCTCGACTCTTACCTCTCCTTCCAGGATGGATTTGCCTTCGCAGTCGAACTTCTCTTGCCTTCCTCTTGTCTTAAAGCAAAACCCCTTTGGCTTTGGCTTTGGAGCATCCACCTGGGATGCCCGACCCTGGCTGCTGGTCCACCGAAGTGGGAACGCGGTAGTTGGAACCAGAGGTACGTGCTCAGGCCCAGGAGGTCGCCGCGTCAGACCAAGGACGGACTCTGACAACACGGGGCCAGCCTCCGCTTTGTGGCTGTAACGGGAATGGAAACTATATCGTTGGTTCTGGAGACGAAAGAGGTGGGATCATTGCTAGGATACCCAAGACATCAAACATTTATGAATGAAAAGCCCTGTAGCAGTATTCTAACGCTGCATTAAAGAAAGGATGTGACTAAAAAATTCTAACAGGTGCTTAGAGAAAACTGAAAAAAGTCAGGTTTTATAGTATTTTCTCAGCACTAGTTTCATGGTCTTTAGTGTACATTGAACACAATCCTTTTAAAATCTATTACTAACGGAAACTTAATTTATTCTTTCCATAGCAGTGATTTCTAACATTCTTCAGTTCTGCCGCAGCACGCCGTATTCCTTGTCAGCATCTAATATTTCTTTCATGATGCAGCTCGGGAGCGAGATAGCTGGATTAAGCAAAGTGCAGCAGCAATTCTGAGCAGAGTGGTTGCTGCAGTTTGAGTGCCCTTGCACAGATGATGCCACTGAACAACTGGAAACGAGGCACCAGTGATAGAAAAAGAAAAAAAAAAAAAAAGAGAGAGAAGCTTGTACCACGGTATACTTGGTGGATACAAACCTAGACTTTGAAACTAATGTTTGAGACAGAAGAATGGGTCAAGACATAGAAATTGTTTTTTGAAGTGGCAAGGGTGTTCCTTTTAAAAATTGACTAGTGCGCACATATTCCTATATAAAGGGGTGTGGATGCCAAAGGGTTGCTGCTATTCACATGGTTAATTTACAGGTATTCTTCAACGGGGAAAGGGAAGAAACAGAAGAAGGTAAACATGAAAAGCTAAAGGGAGCCTTCAGGCATTTACCTGACTGTGCTTAAGTGCTTCATGGTGAGATCTCAGAATTATTACGTGTTATGAAGGTATTTATCTCAGGTCATTCTTGATGATAAATGTTATGAGAGCTTTGCTTTTGGCTTGTATTTAGTCTTGATGCCCAGAACAGAAAATGTTATTGCCGGTGAAAGTCCTGTATTCAGCTCATGCTTATTCATCTGCATAAACGCTATCTCAAATGAAATAATCATTCTCGTTCTTTTTGTGACCTAGTTACTTCTAAAAATTCGGTTTCCGGGACAGCAAACTGATTACAAAAGTGAATATACTGTATCCATTGACTTTTTTCCACACTGACTTGGACAACCACCACTTCTTTCTCCTAATCCTTTTCACCTACTGTATCAGTTACCTTAATTTTGGATGGTTCCTCTTTATGCCTCAAAGCCTTAACAGAATCATGTTTGTGTGAAAGTCTCAAAATATTTGAGACTGAAAATGTACATAACCATTGATAGCAAGTCTGTTACCTGCCACCCACCATCTGAATCCCAGAGCAGTATTGTTAGAACTTCAAAAGCTGCTGCAGAAGCTGTCAAAGAAGATGCATTATCTTGAACAGAAGAACTAGCTTTTTTTTTCCCTTTCTGCTTGTTACCAGCCAGAAGTTCAGCCTAGAGAAGCAAACTCCTGCTGAACCACTGTTGGGTTGGTATTCACACACCACTGCACAAGCTCTCTGGCTTCATTTGTGAAGCAATATGTAAAACCCCGGTTTAAAAACAGAGGGACGAAATCTCAGTATTGTATCGGCAAAAGGCTGACGTCAACAGAAAATATTGTTCACCTGGAAGCCCCTGCCTTAATCTTTTTGGACTTACTTTCTATTTTGTGAAACACTTTTTATCCCCTGCTTTGTCTGATTTTTTTTTTTCTTTCCCCTCACATGCAGCACAAATGAAGCTGTGTTCACTGTGACCCAGAGGTTTCTTCCTCAAACTGGTTTTCAAAGGATAGACCCACTCTTCTTTCTCATAGCTTTGCTTTATTTGGTTCTATATGTACATAGTTAAATTAACCTGTTTTATAAAAACTCTGTATTCAGTGGGTCCCTCTTAGAGTGCTTTTTTTTTATTGTTACGTATACCTTCCCTCTGATTTCTGTCACTTAAATGATTTTATGATTTACAACACAGACTAGTTTTCTACTTGGTCAGTTTTCAAGTTGTCTCATGTTTTTTATAGTTCTAATGTATTAAATCCATTTCTTTGATGGAAGCGAGTTTGTCTCGTTGAGCTATCTCAACCATTCTGCTTCTGAAATATCCCAGAGCTATTAGATTTATCCAAAACATACATCATCAAGAAGGTGTCCTCAGTCACGTCTCTTTTTAGGATACTTGAATGCTGATTATAATGCATTTCTTCTCAGTAATGAAAATTTCCAGTGCCTTATACTAGCTCAGTTTGTGTCATAGACTTGAAAAGTTTCAACCCAGAGCAACTGAAATTTATCTAACCTGTTCCTCTGTCTCCAAGCATGAATACCTTTCCCAGTGTCATTCTGATTAATATTTATCTAGCCTTTTATTAAAGACCTTTAAACAGAGAGATTGCGTGACCTCTCCAGGCAATCTATTCTAGTGGTTCGCTCTCTTTACTCAGAAGTTTTTCTTAATTTTTATCTTGACTCCTTTATGCTGTAATGTAAGCCCATTACTTTTCCTTACCTGTAATGGATAGGACAACAGATTAGTCCCTTCTTTGCAGAAGCCATTTATTTATTTAAAGCATGTTTGTACTGTCCCTTCTCTCTTTAAACTAGATTAATTCAATATTTTCAGTTAGGTAAGCTTTTGTAGCCCTCTGATTATTCATTTGCTTCTCATCTTCTCCCATTAGTGCGCATTCTTATTGAAGCTCAGCATCCAAATCTGGGGCAGAGATTCCAGCCGAGTATGAGACTCTTCTTGGTCTTACGGCCCTTTTCCCCATAATGTTCATTAAGTACAACAACTCTTAAGTACACTTGAGTCATCTCACCGAGCAGAGCTAGTCTAGGAACTCACTCAGCTGTCCTAGTCTTTCCTGCTCCATTCCCATTCTGTTAATTGGAGTAGACAGTTGATCACAACTGGTCTTTCCATTGACGCAACCATCCCAGTTAGATGTTTCTTTCCTCAAGGTCAGCCTTTGATGATGGTGATTCAAGAGCCAACCGGAAGACTTTTTTGCGATGACTTAATTTTATACTTACGCAGCAACTCCTTGCTTTGTCCTTTCCTAAATTGTACCTACGTGCTTATGCTCCATTTGCGTATATGCCCTTAAGAATCTGATTTTTTTCCATTTCCTGCATGCTTTCTTCTTATGTTTCAGGTCAATGCAGAACTCCTTATTAGCCATATTAATCTTTTGATATGTTTCTCACCTTTATTCCGTAAGGGGATGATTTGCTTGAAATACCTACTTGAAAACAGGAATGTTTATGCTGTTGCTTCTCCTGTTTTCTGAGGGTTAACTCTTTTGTTTGCTTAGAGATTTCAGTGAAATTACTTCTTACCATGACATTTTGCTCAGCCATTTCATCCCTGTTCAGAATCATGTCTAAAAGCCATCTCTGACTTCTAGATCAAGAAACGTTCGGACAGTACTCCAAGAATATGGTGGACGTTTTGTCTGCTAAGTTAATAATGTAAGCCAAAGCTAGTCGCCTAGGCTTCTCCTGTAATTAATCAGGGCTAATGGGCCTCTGCAGACCGTGAGGATAACTTTAAGGTAAGGAATGAAGCATTCTCAAAGAAGCTTTTGCGTTACATTCTCTATGGATGCAGAGGTTAGATGACCGGATTAAATGTTGAGGAATAACGTTTTAGGTTGCTATAGTTCAGTGAGCTTCAGAGAATCATGCTCTCTACAGTCTTGTACAATTTTTTTGAGCAGATGTTTGGGTAATTTGAATTGTTCATTACTGCTAAACCATAAATTCTGTATAATACTGCCATTGATTCTCATCAAGCCTTATCTTCCTGATGCTCATGGCTTGCTCTGAGCATGGTGGTACCTGGTGTTGCAGTTCAAGGCAGTGCCTGCCTTGATTTCTCAGAAGCTGATTGATTAATTGATAAATGGATTGGAAAACCATTAGCTCAGAATTTACTTTTGTTTCCCTAAACAGGAAAATATAATATTAAATCAACCAATAAACTGTCAGCAGAACTACCAAGGTTCAGGCCAAAAGAATGAGGCATGGATGTTTCAGGGAACGATTTTTTAACTTACCTCCTAAGTGGACAGACCAGACGCTTGATTTGTATACTGAAAAAAAAAAAAATGGAAGGCCTTGTTTTTTCTCTTAAAAGATTTGTGGAGTTTCAGAACCATTTTGTTCCAGCCTCAAAATACCAAGGTAATTTGCTATAGTGGTTCTTATTTTGGCTGCTGGTAGTAAAATAAAAGTATTTTATGTCCTAAACAAGTTGGGAATGGTAATTTCTACCATTGACTGCTTCACAGTCCAAGCTGTTTGTCAAACATGCTGTCACAATAGCTTCTTTGGGTAATAATTTGAAGAATCAATAGTCTTCTCTCTCTCTCTCTTTTTTTTTTTATGAAACCTGGCAACTTTTCCATTGATTGTTTCTCTTTTCCCAGCACTGCACCTGCTGCCTTTGCAGTTTCTGATTAATTTTCTAGCATCTCAGCTCATTGGTATACTTCAGTACAACATGGTGACGTGGGTTTCTGAGAATATGCCAGCTGTTTTTTTCCTGCTTGGGTTCTGTAACTGAAGTTGGCAATATGTGCCATATCTTATATATGTAATATTGTGTGGTTTAGGTAACAAAAAACTGGATAGATAAAGGTATAATTTTTTCCTGCATACAACTGTAGGATATTCTGGTGAAATAAAATAGAAAAGAAACAAGTAATTTTTAGTATAATTGCTGGCCAAACATTTTTTAAATGCTAGTTAAGCAACAGAAGCTAACTGTGGTGTCCAGGAGAATCTCTTCTTCTTATCTGTTGTGCAGCACATATGTTAATTAACGGTGACTATTGTGGAGTGTAGTAATTACTGTTACAGGTAATGATAAAGAGTATGTTTGCTATGGCCATCACTGTGGAATAACCTAACTGATTTCCCTTTTGGGTCTCTCTTCAAAGGAAAGGTTTGAAGTAATGACGAGTTTAAAGCTCGTTGGGTATTTCCAACTGGAGTGCAACTTTGTGTTATCAAATGCATGTTCATTTATTACTAGGAAAGGTTAATAAATGAAGGGTGCAGGTTATGAAGATTTACAGAGATGACTTTTGCAGATGGGTATAAAAATTTGAGTACAAGTGTTCTGGATGGCTTTGAAGTTACAGTTTATCTATGGCTAAGTGGACTCTAGCAATTAGCCATTAAATAGCAACGGTAATTTATAATGTTTGGCTAACAGTGTCTTAATTGTTGTTCAAAAAGCCAGCAGCATTCAGCCTTCTCTAGCATTATCTCTTCTCACTGTCAGTTCCTGGAATGAACCGTCTTAGACCAAGACTCTTCCAGTGCCGGGGACTCGTTGAATCCGTATTCATAATAGCTTCTTTCTTCTTCTGTCCCAAACTGCAAATCTTACTGTCAAACTGTTTCCCATGTACTAATCTTTATACTTAAGCTTTTTTTAGTTACTTTTATTACTTTTTGCCTTTTGGGAGCGAATTGGGTTATCCTGCAGTCCATGTATGGAGGACATGGCATGAAGCGAGCTCTAGATGGCTTTCTAAAGTGGGCATGTTGGGCTGGTGGTGGTGGCCAGGGGTGGGGGGGGCTCATCTTGCCTACGCCTACCAGCGGCATTGCTCTAAACGCTGTCTGAATACCAGCTCGCTGCACGGTGGCAGATTCACCTTTTGTCTTGTGTGTACCAAGGCTACTGAGCAACGACTAATTGGCCTTTCTGAGGTAAATATTCCGTTGGTTTTCTATTCATCACTTTAGAAGATGGGCATCCAGCATTGCTAGCGGGATGACCGGTCTGGTTGTCTCTCTGGGAAAACGGACAGCATAACACGTTTATTGCATGTCCTGATGGAGTGCAGGAAGCAGATTTTTATAATCTGCAATTAATGGTGATAAAAGGGGATCAATTAATAAGAAGGTATGAATATCGAACTAAATTAAGTGCAGACACCTGTGTATCAATTTAATTTGCTGAGGTGCATCTGAAGTTAGGGAGAGTATGAATATACCTTTTGTCTACTTACATATTCTTCTGACAGAACCCACTGAAAACCTGAATATCTCCCTACCCTCAAATGTTGCATACTCTCACGAAACGTGCAAGCAGTCGGACGGAGACCACAAACATGCCTGTATTCTGTTTCCATAGTAGAAGTTCCAGTGCAGGCTATGTTAAACAGGAAGCTCTCCTTAAATCTACTGGCATTTCCAGTTCTTTCTAATCAAGGGAAAAAACTTCAAACATGTTTCACTTGTCTAAGGATGGAAAAAAATATGCATTCAGTTGGTTTAACTTAGTGATGTTATTTTCCTCTAATAGGAGAGGGGTTTACTCTTCTAAGAGCTGGTAAGTGAATATTGGCAGGTGCAGCTTTAAAAACTTGCAGAAAGGAGGGTCTTTGGTTAAAGTAGATCATTAACAATCCTTGCTTGTCTCTTCAGGGAGACATAGCTGTTTAAAACATACTAAACTGTGATGCTGTTTACCTGGATATTGCAGCTGTGTATGTTTTTAGTTACTTCAAGTGGTTCAGCAATGCATCTGTGAAGCTAGACTGCATCTGTTTCAGATTACCTTAAAAATAACCACCCACCCCTTAGATTTCTGGGATATCATAAATGTCAATATGTTACTGGGTACAGATATAGGATGAAGAAACAGCGAAGGCATTCAATGCCTTTTTTGCCTCAGTCTTTAATAACACAGATAAACCTTGTGCTGCCCAGTCCCCTGAGTCAGGGGACCACGAGTGTGGGAACAGTGATTTTTCCATTTGTGGACACTGAAATTGTAAGGGACTGGCTGTATGGGCTGAATGTTCACGGATCCATGGGGTCTGATGGGATTCCTCCGGAGTACTGAAGGAGCTAGAGGATGTTATGGCAGGACCCCTCTCAAAGGTCTCGGGAGTCTGGGGAGGTCCCTGCTGACTGGAAGCTGGCCGATGTTATTCCAATTTATAGGAAAGGCATGAGGGAAGACCCAGGGAACTACAGACCTGTTAGTCTAACCTCAGTTCCTGGCAAAATTATGGGGTTTATACTGGGTACGTTTAATGGCATTGAAAGAATAATGCAATCATCAGGCACAGTCAACATGGGTTCCCGAAGGGAAAGTCCTGTTTAACTAATTTGATACCCTGCTATGATAAGGTCACCTGCGTACTGGATGAAGGGAAGGCAGTGCATGTAGTTTTTTCTGGATTTTAGTAAGGCTTATGATACTGTCCTTCACAGCATCCTTCTGCACACATCGTCCGGCTGTGGGATGAGCGAGTTCCCAGTGCGCTGGGTGAGGAACTGGCTGAAGGGCAGAGCTCAAAGGGTTGTAGTGAATGGGGCTGCATCTGGCTGGTGACTGGTCACCTGTGGTATTCCAGTTGAACCTGCAGGGTTCAACTCTAGGGCCAGTTCCGTTCAATATATTTATCAACAATCTGGATGCAGGGGTTGAATGCACCATTAGCAAGTATCTGATGATACCAAACTGGGAGGTGCTGTTGACTCTCTTGAGGGACAAGATGCCTTGCAGAGGGATCTATATAGATTGGAGCATTGGACGATGATTAATGGGATGAAGTTTAACAAGTCGAAATGCTGGATTCTGCACCTAGGACAGAGTAATGCCAAGCACAGGTATAAACTGGGAGAGGAGGGGTGGGAGAGCAGCCCTGCAGAAAGGGCTCTGGGGGTGCTGGTCGACAGCAGGCTCCGTGGGCATTAGAAGTGTGCCCTGGCAGCCAAAAGGGCAAACCCCATCCTGGGGTGCATCAACCACAGCACAACCAGCCAGTCGAAGGCGGCGATTGTCCCGCTGTGTTCGGCGTTGGTGCCGCCTCACCCTGAGTACTGCGTGGATTTCTGGGCCCCACAACTTAAGAAGGATGCGAAGGTCTTTGGATACATCCAGAGGAGGGCAACAGAGCTGGTGAAAGGGCTGGAAGGCATGTCCTGTGAGGGGCAGCTAAAGACTTTGGGCTCGTTTAGTTTGGA
>JAVJGG010000048.1:19052055-19073914 GCA_035590195.1 Aviceda cuculoides
AATGGATCACAGCTACACCAGGAGAGGTTTAGACTGGACATCAGGAAGCCTTTCTTTACCGAGAGGGTGGTCGGACATGGGAACAGGCTTCCTACGGAGGTGGCTGATGCCCCAAGTCTGTCGGTGTTTGAGTCGTGTGGACAACGCCCTCGGTAACATGCTTTAATTTCTGGACAGGCCTGAACTGGTCAGGCAGTTGGACTAGATGATCATTTCTAGGTCCCCTCCAAGTGAAATAATCTATTCTATTCTAATATGGCAATATTTCCAAAAGCATTAAGGCACATGTAAGGCAGTTTTTAAAAAAACACTTATTTGCTTAAATTCTAGAAATTTTTCAAGGAGTTTTTGAAAACTCTTACTAGACAACTATCTGTATTCCTGTGCTCGTGAAACACTTCTACAAAATAGATCCATGGGGAGTACCATGAGCATCTCCTCCAGCAAATTCTACTGTGTAATTTAATGTTAGCTCTACCCTGTTCTGCAATCACAGCTGTAATTATCTAAGTGTTCAGTCTAAGATTTTGAATATAGGCATTTGAATTAATTTGGATCTGGAAAAAAGTTAAAGACTCAACTATATTTTACCTACAGATGGATTCAAATTCAACTAGGATTGCCATAAACAATGTTTTTTATTTTGGAAGCAGACCTGAGTGGCATTGATTTTGAGTATATACAGATGTATGTGTAAAAATGCGAGTATCTGACAGAAGTATCTGTATAGGAATACCTTGGTGTTTTTTGTTAATTTGGAAGTCTCTGCCAGCTCAGAGCTGTTTCTTAGTGTCCTTAATACCTCACTAATCTCAGTAGCTGAGCAGAGATGGAGGTTTCAACCTGCATTCAAGACAAATTATTGTTCTGAAGACAATAAGCAAGCCATATGGAGCATAATTTCCTTTTCCGTGTAGATAAGGACAGCAATTTAAAGTCGAAGGTCATGCTGATGAAATCAAATACTGGGTTGCTGGGAGTTAGATGGCAGTATTAGCTTACAGTACACTTCTGATACTTTGTTCTTTTGTTCAGGTTTTCCTAATGCTTTGTCACTTTTTTTTTAATGTCTCTTAGCGTTGCGTTAAGCAACATGACTAATCTGTCATGCAGTTCTCTCATTCCTTCCCCATAGGACAAATGTGTGCAGTGGTGTGACTTGTTTTGGTCCTCTTTTTTTGTGTGGGTTTTTTTTTCCTTCCTATCTTCCTACCTCTCTTTGATTTGCAGTCTTAATTTTACCCTTTTGCAGAAACTTCTGGAAGTGGTCTGAGTCATGTTGCTACTCCGCAGAGACTTTGAGCCGTATCTGGAGATGAGTAATGCAGCCTGGGAGACTAGAGGGATTCTAAATTGGTGCAGCTTATAGCTTCTTCTGCTGTCCCGATAGCTCAGCCACACTTAGTAAAATCTCTGCAGATTGTTTTGAAACACAGTATTTATACTTAAGTTTGTTTGTCAACATGTAAGTTACACTCCCCAGCTCATGCTCTCTTATTTGGTAGAAATCCAGTGTTGAAGAGCCCGAAAAGAGAAGAAAGAAATTCTAGTTCCTCCTCACACAAAGCTATTCCTGCTTTAATCTCTTTTAGCACTTTCACTATGACAGTAGGTATAATGGTGACTAATTTATCTCTGCCTTTAAGTAGGTTTATTTTGTGACACTTTACTTGCCACTTCAGATTTGACCCTAAATATAAATGTGTGGAAATGGTTTCTCTTAACAATTTTAGAGTTCATGACATTTCAAAAATAAACACGCTTTAAATCTCAAATTGCTTGTTAAAAAGGATTCAATGAAGAAAAATGATTCCTAATTAAATTGGCTTAGACTAAACATTTACAGATGCTAAAATATGCACTGTTGATTTTCCTCTGCAGGTGCATACATAAAGCTTGCTGAATAAACCACCACTCCATCTTGGCATAGGCAAAAGTATGGCTTTTTGGATTATGTTATTCTGAGAGGCTTCCTTGGAGTACACAAAATCACTTTTCCAGTGATACGATTTAGTTTCTGGAAGGAGTCTTCCAGAAGAGACACTTTCTCACCGAAGATACAAGCATGGAGGCACTCAAATGTCTATTAGTGGATGTGGATGGTGAGATCTAGAGAGAGAGGGATGACATCCGCTGTGGGTCCATGCTTATGCTCGCGGAGGGATGGACAGCCCATTTGTTAGAGCTTGTTTCAAGGCTGCAGCTGATGCAGCACTAAGTTAGCAGGTAGAGAATAGAAAATATGCCTTCTGCCTTACTGACGAGGATATTAAGGGAAGGGGGGAGCCAGTTCTTCGTAGATCTGGATGCTCGTCAGAGTAGCTCGTCAGGTTGGAGGGCACCAACGTGGCTGCAAACTGTCTTTGTTTTGAAAAAGCTCTTGTATTTCCTTCTACCAAACAGCAGCCGTTCCCTCAGTTCCGAAAAACGCTCTCATTTTGAGGAATGTGACCGCTCATGCATGCAGACACATACAGATGCTAGTGGCATCAAGTTCCAAGGACTGCCTTTGTCAGCTGGTGGCCTACATTGTGTATTTGCAGTTTCCGCTTGAAATTTCTTCCAAAACAAACAAGCAAAATGTTATGGAGGACTCTCTTCTTTTCAGCATTAGTCTTTTCCTTTCCGGCTGCACGTGTGCAATGTTCATACTTACTTTTTGGGGAAAAAAATGAAGCCACCACCACTTTACGTTCTCTTGGAAAATTCACTCAATTCTTAACTTGTAGGCTGACTGAAGCATCAGGGATATATTCATTGCCACGTGTTTCTTTAGTTTAAATGACTGCATTGTCAATGTGAAAGTCTTGGATTCAAATGCCGCTGTCGACATGTCACTTTTAGGTCGACCCCTTAAATCTCAGGAGAAGGAGCGCACCGAAACTGAAAAAGGCAGCCTTGCCGTAGATTTTGCTGCGTTACAGGTTCATGTGCAATCTCAACACTGTTCTGACATGCTGTTGTTTACTTTTATTAGGGCGCTTCCGCTGGCACTTCTTGATTATTCAGTACCTCGAGGTGTTGCTGCTGAACTACAGAGCCTTTTACATGTGTGCCACTGCTGGAATCTAGGCCAGTTTTGGGCTTCGTTGTGGTTTGCTCTCTGGCACATTTGGCAGCCCCTGTGAGGTGGGTTTACTGGTGACTTGGACTGTAGTTTTTAAATCATATATATACCCCCAGGCTTTGCACTAACTAACAGACTGTGGAAGCAAAGAATCCTATGGACTGCGTGGACTGTACTCCCCTTTTGCCTAGAGAAAGATTGTTATATCCCCAAAGTTATTGATTCCAAGGCTGAAAAATTTCTTGGTTTGTTTTTTAAAAACAAAACCCCACCATCTTGCACGTAGGGCTGACTTCCAGTGTTAAGTTCATTGGGATCTCAAATGACAAGTAAATACCCATACATATTTGGTATATAGCTCCCAAGCTCTTTCCTTAGTTTCACTGTGTAGCAGTAAAGCTCCTTTTTATGTTACTTCCCCCACCCCTTCGGAATCTTTCTACTGTCTTCCTTTTTTAGATAACTGTAGATATAACTTAAATCCTTCATTTAGTTCCTAGAGGCTTACAGAGAAGAGGAGAGCAGGAGGCTTTCTAAATCTACACAGAATTGCAAGACCTAGATCTTCTAGGAGTCTTGCAATGTTGAAAAACTTGTGGCAAACCACTTTCTTAGTGTTTAGAATTCCCCCCCTGCCGTGTAGTAATGCCTTAGTATATATTTCACAGTGGAAATACTACACAGAAAAGAGGCTCTAGGAAGGGAGGCTCTAAGGTTGCTGCTATTCATTGCTGTTGGACATTAGTCCAACAAGAAACACTGTCAGCAAGGCTCGAGAAAACCTGAGTACTGTTCATATATGGAATTACCATCAATAAAAATAATATAGTGAGAATAACTTACTAAGGAAACTGTGTTTATATATTGAAATAAAAGTACGAATGGTGTGTTAAAGATTGTTCCTCCTATTTTGTATTCATATGTCAAAATTTTAAGGATTTTGTTTATTCATTAGCTAGAGGTGAGAAATAGCTCTCAAATAATTTGACAAAAAAAATAAATGAGCAAAGGATGTTTGAGGAATAACTGTAAGCTGAACTAAATATAAGGATGTGAAATTGGTTAAGGGCATCCTGTAGCTGTACATTAGCACAAAAACGACTTGTGTTACTTCATCTTTGCCTTAATGCAGAATTTCAGGTCCCTACACTCTCTTACATGCTCTTAAACATTGTATGGATAGGAGACTTGTTTGCACAAATATGTTTTTTCTTTGTCCAGTGGCTAATTTTAATGAAAATTACAGGGATGTGTATCTCTGAAACCAGCTTCCTGCCTGTTAAATTTCATTAAAAACAGTTATGGTTTTCCAAAGAAGTCACGGTTGTAGTGTAGAATAAATGTTAGACAAAGTCACCTCTGAGTACATTTTTAGGAGAAGTCAATATTCCTTAACTTGGGAGTTCCTAATTGACATTATGATGCACTCTCCAAACTAGCTAGGGATTGATCCTGTGAACAGTTACACGCCTGCAATATTCATGCAAAAATACAAGGGACGATCTTACAGCCTTTTGCTCGTCTTAAGTTGAGAGTCTGTTAAAATTTTTGTTTCTGACCCCAAACAAGGAAGCATGGCATTTCAGATCATATTTTGCTTCCCCCCAACCCCCAATACCAAAACAAACTCACTCACTCTTACTACAGCTGTAAAATATTTTGCTGAAGCCAGCAATTTTATGTTTATGTTACAATAAGACTAAATGAGCACCACATCAGACACTGAACTTCAGGGCATATTTTTCATAGAATCGTTTTTTCTTCCAGAACTTCACCTTGGTGGTGGTGGTGAGGGAAAGGAAGAATGAAATGGAGCAGGAGCAATGATAATTATTGTTGGAACAGTTGGAATGCTGCTCTTATTTCTTTAAAGCTTATTTGTGTGTTCGATTTTTTTTTTCTTCTTTTTTTAAATCATATCATTCACAACCACACTTAGCAGTTGTTTGGTTTTTGTGGGTTTTGGGTTTTGTTTTGGTTTTTTTCCCCAGGCTTTTTAGTATTTTAGCACTGTAGTCAGAGCCTGGGCCAAGTATTTGGCATTGGTGAGAACAAGGCTTACACCCCCATCTTGAACGGAGAACAGAACATAAAGCATCCTTGAGCTGAGAGCCTTTATCCTTGCTTTTTAGCACTTTGGGGGCATTGGCAGTAAATGTTTCTTTCATTTAGAAGGGCTTCAAATAAAGGAAGAAAACATCCAAGAAAGAAAGAGTTCCAGAGGGCCCTTCAAAGTGCATCTGTTCTGCCTAGGGCCAAGTTTTGCTCCCTTTTTAGTACCAGCTTGTACACAGAGGTTTGTTTGGGTTTTTTTTCCTTGTTCGGAGGAGGTGGGAAGCTATGTTTATTTATGTATTTACCTTAATAAAATTACATCATCTAGGTTTTGGTGTTTAATATCGGGCAGAGAAGCGTCTTGGTGTGAGGATCTCCTTTTTGGTGGGACTTGACAACGTTGATGCATTTGCCAAGCGTGCACTTGAGAAGAAAACAGTGCATGGTTAGATACTTCAAACCTGAGACATGTTGTTATTCAGTCCACAGAAATGTTGGTGGAGGTGTATGTCCTTACTCGGTTGTAAAATCTTCATTTATTAGATGATTGTGACTTAAGTTGTTTTCTGTCCCTAGGAAATAGTGCATTAAGTATCTTCATTTTAGCTAATCAACATCATTTTTTATTCCTTGAAAGACAGGATGTATCCACAGGTTGACAGAGCTGTGAATAATTTCTTATCTGTCCAATCTCAAACGCAAAAATTACTCACATCAGGAATTCTCTTTGCAGCAAGGAGCAGTGCTGTCCCTGATCAGTAGCATTAACGAAAGCAGGCATAAACCAGCCTTTTTTATGCTTCCTAATTAAAGGCAGATGGCCTTGAACCAGCTAGTCCTAATCTCAGGTTACTAATCTACATTTTGTACTGTTATTTTCCATGATAGAAAAATGCAAGTGGGGAGCAAGGGAGGAAAAAAACCACTCTGGAAGTACATTATGCGTTTCAGACTTGTTGTGAAATTTCAGGAGTACCGACAAAAGTATTGGTGCTAACTGAACCTAATAGGAGCTCTTCTGCAGCCTTCATTTGGCAGCGAATCAGGGCTACTCTTATTATGACTGTATGATGACTTTGAAACAAGATTAGAAAAAGCATCAACCATCTGTTTTTCAAGAATGTGCAAAGGGCTAGGCTGGCTCTGAAGGATATGCTGGGAAAGTATGTCATGATCCTCTGTGGTGAGGAGCATGAAAAAAAAAAGAAGTTGGAAGGATGATGGTGTCCACAGCCTTTACAGGCACAAGAAAACTGTGGGAGAGGGGGAAAATGTGGCATTCCGTCAAAACTGAGATATCGGCTGGCATACAGAATGGTGGGGAAAGGTTTACGTTCAAATACTGGTTGGTTTTGCCCACCATAGTACTTCTGGCCTTAATCTATTTAGAAAAAAACAAAGCTCATGTTAAGGAACTCTAATTCAGATGCTGCTGACAGGAAGTATAAAGGGTAGAGATGTTTAGAAAACCCTTGATTTATGCGATATTAATGCCATAAAGTTATCCTTGTCACTTGCATGGGTAGAAGAAAAATAAACATGATTAAAATACCGAGTCACAGTCAGGAATATCAACTATTGAATCCATTAGGTAGTAAGTTCCAATAATGCTTTCTGTAGCCATCTAGATATTAGCCATTTGTTTAGCTATGATAACTGTCGTTGATCTGTATCGTAGTAGGGATAATTATATTATAAACGATGGTCTCTTTCTGTGATGAATATATTTTTCTTTGTGCTGCTCAAGAACTGGATGTTCATTTGTCAACAAGGTATTTTTAATACAAGTAAAGAAATATGTGATTTTTAAGTACTGTGTCATTTCACCTGGAAAAAACCCCCATGGTATTCATTGCAAGGTACTTGTGAAATTGCAGATGAATAATTCCAGTCGTCTGAATTCCCCTCTTGAGCTTGGACAGCCTCTTCTGCCCCTCATGGGTTGTGGGGCCAGCCCGGGGTTTGTAGTTTGTACATAGTGCACTGATTTGGCAAGAACGCCTCAGGTCGCAGGTGCAATATCTGTCCTTGCCCAGTCATACCTGTACCAAGTCAGATGTTTCCCACAGATGTAAGAAACTTAAAATGCTGTTAGTTTTCATAGTCGCTATTTTCCGAAGTAACTAAGGTATATTTAGAACAGATGCCTGGCTCATTTGAGGACAGCACCAAAAAACTCCAAACCTTTGAATGACTGCAATATAAAGGATTCCCTTATCACAACCATTGATGATGCTTTCCAAAGAAGTGACTGCAGCAGCAGGTATCTGGTAGGTGTGGAAAAATTACTTTCCATGCTAACCCATGCCACGTGTAAGAGGACTGGGGGAGTTAAACGCTGCCAAGTCAGAAGCGGCAGAGGTGAAAATGGTTTTGAATGCAGCGATGCTACAGGTGGGAGGCTGTGGGGAGGGTCTGAGCTGAATCAAAATTCACTAAATGTGAACCTCCCTACTTTGTTTCAGCTATGGGCTTTCTTCAGAGAGTCTTGCAAGTAAAGACTTGAGATCACTCATAGGGTAAAAAAAACCCCCAAACTGATTAGCTCCTTCACCTATGGACTCAATGTACACAATCAAATGCAGGGCAGGGGAGGGTTTGCAAACCCACTCCGTGATTCTCAGAGTTTATTTAACTAGCCTGCAGACTGTGGCTTATTCAAAAACTGAAGAGATTGATGTTTTGGGTTTTGTTTCTTTTTAATAAATTGAAGCTTTGATTCTCTTATTTCTGGAAGGTGAAGGATGAATAGAATGCTAGCAACTGTGAAACTGTTGACAGAAAAAAAGCCCCCAACCCCCCCCACATGAATGCGAGTACTCCGAACCGGTTGTTAAGCTTAATGTAATCCTAATACGACCTTGCACATCTCCAAGGTGTACAGTTAGGAAGGACATGTTTTGTACTTACCTTTCTTGTTTAGGAACTGCTGACCCTTTAAATAGGAAGCTGCTACAAATAAGTGCTGCCAGATCTGATACTCGTCTTGAAGTCTGGCAGGGTGCAGGCAAGGGGACGAGAGAACTATCTCTAGTGTTGGGAGGAGAAATGATCCGTTCTGATCTTTTAAGAGCTCCCCTCCACCCTCTGCTACTGCTCTGCTTGTAAAAACAAAATGGTCTTTTTGCAGTGTTTTGTTTTCCTTATTCCTCTTAGCACTTGGAGGCAGTGATCGAGGGCTTTTTCTTTCTGTAGGATCTAGGCAACAAAGCTGCTGTATTATGGTTTCCTTGAGGTCCGGTTCTCCAAAGTGAACAATCTTTATGGTGTTGCTTTCTTTTTCTTCCTTGCCAACCAGTTCTTCTTTTCCTTCTCCTCAGAATGAGCTTTTCCTGTCTTCATAGTTGTTCTCCAAGCCTTTGGTACCTCTTCTTTAATCCTTTTTCTTCTCTTTTTTAAATATCTTTCTCCCCCCCCCACAAGGGAATCGTGGCACCCCAACAGCAAACCTCCGTGACCTCAAACTTTTGGCCTGAGCCTTAAAACATTTGTGGGATTTTACAGGTCCTCAGGCTGTTTTATGCTGCAGCCGTGACAATGCAGGGGAACAACAACAGTTTGGATACTGTTCAGGCAGGCCGTGAGGAACACCAATGCATTCGCTGGTGTCTGGAGCTGCCTAAAGTTGGGGAATGTGTTATTTTATTGTTGTGTGTGCAGTTTGGTTTTGGGTTTTGGAGTTTTGTTTTGGTTTTGGGGGTTTTGTTTTTGTTGTGTTTTGGGGGTTTTTTTTGGTTTTGGGGGTTTTGGTTTTGTTGTTTTTTGGGGTTTTTTTTTGTGTGTGTGTGGTTTTTGTTTTTTTTTTTTTTTTTCTCCTACATGACAGAGTAAATGTATGCAAACTCTATAAGGCGATGCGTAGTCAGAACAGAAATCTCAGCTTTGGCAGCCTCCCACTCCAGGTGGGTCACTCGGGCAGTGCCATCTGTTCTGGACACTGATGGAATGCTGAAAGATGAGGAAAGCTTGAACTTTGCCCCACTGTGGAACTATTTTCTTGGGTTCATCTTTCATTTTTCTTCCGACTTCTTGGGAACGAGGGGAAGGCAGGCAAGCCTCTGGAAAACTCTAATACCAAATTTTGCTGTGGTCCAGTGTAGTAGCACAGGGTGACACAGAAGTTTGCATGTTGTTTTGGGAAGTAAAGCCCCAAGTGTTAATCTTCAGAGTTCCTTCTGCAAGTGTAGGTTTGTACACAAGACAACCAAGAGTGTTTGGAGCAGTTCAGTACCTCACAAGAACAGATGAACCCTCAGTTCAAGCCTACCCTATTAGAAATGTCTGAGAAATAATGAGGAGATAGAACCACCCCTTCCTCCTGCACCACTGTGTCCCAGGCAGGGTAGAAATGGCTTTTTGCAAGCAACTCTGTTGGTTGCTGTGAAAAATCAACAGCCAATATGGAGCGTAGCCTTCCTTCTCCCGGAGAGACTTGTGGGTCAATGAAAGAGCTGCCTTTGGACTCAACCCAGCCTAAAGGCAAGACTGAAAAGGGTTGAGATGGACAAAATACTCCATCCAGACACTCCACACTCCCAACCGATTTGCACAGTTACTTATGCTCCTTTTCTTATGCCTGCATCTCACTGGAGTTAAATTATAATTGCAAGTTTTCCAGCAGACGATTTATAGGAGGAGGATGCTAGCACCTTCTCAGGTGAAAGAAATCAGTGTTTTTTTACTTTTGTATATAGGCGACAACTTCTTTCCTAAGTTCTCACGAGAACATAGTTGGTACCTTATTTAAACATAACATGGATAGCACACCAGTTACGTGCTCACATCTGTTTACCGTCCACGAAGTAACACATGGTTAGATTCCGCGGTGTGTTTGGGGGGGATACTGCTGTTTGATGGTGTTGCTCCCAGAACATCTGTGCTGGTTCTGGCAACCTGGAGGACTGCTTGTCTTCTAAGTGCAGGCAAGCTCTGTTTTTTTTTTTTTTTAATACCTCTGTATTTAGTACTGTCTCTAGAAAACCAGGAGACAAAGGGGGTACCTAGAAATTTGCTCAGATGTGCAGGTGTAGCAGTAAAGTCAGAGGCCATCTTAAACTGGAAATGTTCTTTAAGCCAGTGAAACCCTTTTACGGCCAAAACAGACTCCAAAAGGCACGGTGGAGGTGGGAAGTACTTGGCCTCGTGTGAGGCATCGACCACGTGCACAGACTCAGGGAGTGATGATGGCGATTTTGTTCAGAATTTTCTATATCTTTTGCATTTGACATTGCATTGTCAAAGAAAGCTGGAGTGATGAGTGAAACTGTGCTGGAGCCACCTTAGGCTAATGGCCACTGGGGAATACAATATGCAGCGTGGCCCCAGCAGCCTGGTGAGCCCTCCCGAATGAGGCTCTGAATAGGGTTTTGATACCATCAGCCCAGCTCCAAGGGGATTTGGATTATGTGAGGTTCAGTGATTGGACACAGTGCTGCGTTGCTTTTACTGTAAGGGTTTGTGGGTTTAAAGACTGGGTGTGGGAAAGCTATTAGACAGGGCATTGCAAGTGAAAATTTACAAAGTTAAGGCATATTTCTTTTTTTTAATCTTCTGTTAATGTATTTTCAGCTGGAAAGAGTATGCATGTGAGCTTCGCTTGCCTGTGTAGCCCTCTGCACGCATTCAAATTCTGTTCTACATACCTTGGTTTTTCTTTAATCCCTGGTTATTTGAACTCCTTTATATCTCGGGTAGGTAGCTATGCATGTACTTCCAGGTCAGGAATATCCATGTAGCTGCTTAAAGGCAGACTTTGGGGATGAGAGGAACCTCTTTCATTAAGGAGACTGAGTTACTTTTCCCAGACCCTACTATGTGACTAGTTTAGCTACTTAAGTTATAAGTACTGCAAGAAACTGATCCCCTCTCCCCCAGTCAGCATAGTTTAGTAACACCACTTACACGGAGGTTTCATAAACTCTGATTCCTGTGCATATGGGGCTTCTGGTACTTGGGTGATAGCCCCTTAAGCAGACCCTGTGGCACAGGACGGTCTCTAAAGCCGGTTTTACTCACAGCTCTAGATCGTGCTTGGAATCGGCTATTTGAATTTGGATCTCCGTGTCTATGATACAGCATTAAATGATGTACGATTTGATCCAGACATACAGTGTAACATACGTATGGTGGGGTGTCGATAGTTTCCCCGAGTGAAACGACGGGAAAAGGGGACGCACCACAGCTATGCAGGGAGACGTCGGGACGAGCCTGCGGAGCCCCGGGAAGGAATCGTGCAGCTCACGGAGGGGTGTGCTTTGCTCTGCTTCTTCACCTTCCTTACCCGCTTCATCTTCTTCCTTAGCATTGCAGGCTCCGTCCCTTCCATTCATCCGACTTGTCCTGGGTCGTAAGTGAGCATAGGCCAGTGTCGTAAGTAATGTCTCTTGGCAAACACTCCAGTAAGGCACAGTGAGCTGCTGGGCGTGTGGTCCCTTCCTCGGGTGCCTCCGGTACACAGAGTCCTAGGAGAAGGCAGCCCACGAGGACAGGGGGAGGTTTTATTCCTGAACTTCCCTACAGGAGCTCTTTCTAGCAATCTGCTCCGCGGTACT
The DNA here is from genome assembly GCA_035590195.1 of Aviceda cuculoides. NCBI lineage: Eukaryota > Metazoa > Chordata > Aves > Accipitriformes > Accipitridae > Aviceda > Aviceda cuculoides. Next base: position 19,063,729 of record JAVJGG010000048.1, read on the forward strand.
ACAGATTGGAGGTTGCTAGTTTGTTGAAGGCTGTGCTTTTTCAGTTATAATTCAGTGACGATGTTAGTTTGAGATTTTGTTGTGTAGCTTTGCTGGCACAACTGTTTGCATGGCTGCATTATGAACAGTACTGGGAAATGAAAATCGCGTTAGAAGAAAAGGGAGATGAGGAGTCTGTGTGTGTTTCTGCGTGTACAATCTGGTTATTCGATACATGCTGAGAGAAGAAAAGGTGACGGAGGGTGCACGGAGCTGAAGAGGAACAGGGTTGAACTACTGTTGCCACTGAACACATTGTACTATAAGCTGTGGCGTAAGTAAGGAGAAGAATGAGGACTTTGAAAACAGCCCTCAAACTGGAGTTTGGAACAACTGTAGAGTTGTAATGAATATCCTTCACAGTAGTACTTACAGCTTTTTTTTTTTTTTTTTTTAATTCAGCACAGGCAGCTGTATGTGGTTACCCTGGCCAGTAGTGTTGCATGTATATTAAGTACAGGCAAAACAAAAGACAAGTTTGCTCTGTAGGAAACGTGCTGTAACAACCTCCTCACTAAGGCACTAGCAAAATCTCCTCTGGTTAATCAGGTGGATTTGTTGCTGTTTCACCATAGGGATCCCAGCTTAAGCACGCTCGCGTTCGGTGTGTGCGAACAGCGATGCTGGACGTTGGGGGACTCCCGTAATTGCCGCCGTTGGCACACCAGTCCAGTCCCCAGCTGGCAAACGCTGGCATCCTGACCCCGTCCTCAAGATTCACGGTGCTGGAATTGTTATTTGGAAAACGAGTAGTCATAAGAACGAGCGGCCTGGTGGTTTGTGACGGACGGCTTCCCCCGCGCTCATTACGCAGGTTTGGGAGCGCTCGCATCCATGTATGCTGACAAGCCGCCCTGGCACAGGCTGGCTTTTTTTAAAGAAGTGCCAGCAGCTCTAAATCTTTCTCTCACATAGGAACAGATGGAAATCATTCACACATCTGAGCAGCAAAAATCTCAAAATGGACTGGGCACAGTGGCCGACATTTGGCTGGCTGTTTGGTGTTTGCTTTGCTAGTGGATTTCCAAGGCAAAGTACATATTGTTGGGCATCTGTACATAGTGGGCATAAAACTATTCTGTGCAAAAAAAAAAAAAATCAAGTGGAGCACCTGGGATAATGGTAGCTTCTTCCAGTAGGACTAATTGCATGCTGCCAGCACTCCCGAACAATGCATAAACAAGACACTGATTTCGGGAAGACTTGTGACTATTCACTGGTTCAGAAGTTCAGTAGTCGGATACATCCCAGGGATGCACCTTACAGCTCGCTTTGGAGCTGGCCTTTAATTTTGCATTTGAATTGAAAAGAATGAACTGATGGAAAGAGCGAGGAATCCTCCTCCTGAAGGGGATGAAGCGGCAGAGACGAGGTGTGACGAACTGACCCCAACCCCTGTTCCCCATCTCCCTGCGCCGCTGAGGGGAGGAGGGAGAGAATTTGGGAGTGAAGCTGTGCCCGGGAAGAAGGGAGGGGTGGGGGGAAGGTGGTTTAAGATTTGCTTTTATTTTGTCATTACCCTACTCTGGTTGATTGGCAATAAATTAAGTTAATTTTCCCCAAGTCAAGTCTGTTTTACCCATGACAGTGACTGGTGAGTGATCTCTCCCTGTCCTTATCCCGACCCACGAGCTTTTTGTTCTATTTTCTCTCCCCTGCCCAAATGAGGAGGGCAGTGACAAAGTGGCTGTGGGGTCCTTAGTCGCTGGCTGGTGTTACACCACATCTAAATAGTTGGTATAGATGCTGAAGCATTTTGTAATTTATCAAATTATTCAATTAATGTCAAGTTTCCAGTAGAAATCCCTTTGGCAGAGGCTCTTAAAGGAATGCCCGTAAAGATTCATTTATGCCAGAAACATCTGCCAAAGACAGCTATTGGACTACATGAAAGACGAAGGAGACTAAGACTGGTTAACACCCACTGAGGTGGGTCACTTTAAACCCTAGTGCTTTATATAAAGACTCCCATTGACAGCAGTGAATTTGAATTAGGGGCCTTAAGGATTAAAACAGGGGGATAAAGGCAAATATTTTTCTGATGATGAAAATATCAGTAAAGAAAAAAGAACGAGTATGATACCTGGAAATACTTCTAACCTTATTTAGAGATGCCTGTGTGCGGGGGCATTGGTTCAGATAAAGAAACAGTAATTTTACTAAAAATGTTAGGCCTGAAGGTAAACTTCTAATTTCCATCCTCTTGAAAGCTGACACCTGTAGTATGTATTTTTGTCTGCATCAGGATGAAATTCGGCAACTTCACAATTCTGGTTTACTGACAGCAAGAAATTTCCTTTAAATTTGTTTAGTCTTAACCATGTTTCCCAGCTGTGCTGTAGAGTAGAATCATAGAATAGAACCATAAAATCATTTAGGTTGGAAAAGACCTTTAAGATCATCGAGTCCAACTGTAAACCATGCTCACTAAACCATGTCCTGGAGTGCCTTGTCTACGTGCTTTTTGAACACCTCCAGGGATGGTGACTCTACCGCTTCCCCGGGCAGCCTGTCCCAATGCCTGACAACCCTTTCAGTAACGGAATTTTTCCTAATATCTAATCTCAACCTCCCCTGCAGCAACTTCAGGCCATTTTATTTCCAGGTGTCTCACTCGGCAAAAAGATTCAGGAAAGCAGTGTAGCAGAGCTGGTTTGGGTTTTGGCTTTTTTTTTTTTTCCTGGCAGGAAGAGGAATGGCAATTGTTTGAAAGATGTTCAAAGTTGCAGCTTTTTTTTGGATAGAAGATCCTCCCTCGCTTCTTATTGCAGACTCTCAAATCTGAATCTAAGTGTCCAAAAAAAAAAAAAAAAAAAAAGTGGTTAGTGGTAGACTTTCTCAGAAGTGTAATTAGCATAGCCAGAGCTTTGCTTATTAGCTGTTTCCATTCTGTTAAAAGATGGTAAAATGTTCCTCTGAATGTCCCACATGCAGACCATTTGGCATCTATAAATTAGTGAAACCCATCTATTATATAACAGTTGTAAATCATCAACGATAACTGTGTCATCTAGGGCAACAGAAAAAATATGTACTTGATGTTTTATTCAGCAGGAGGTTATTATAATGGCACCTTAGTGCACAGTGAATGTAGTTCTCTCGCTCTACATAAAACTTTTATTAATTGCATTAATTAGTATATTTTTATTTTTTAAGCATAAAATGCTTCTCATTCCAGGCCCTGAATACTTGTATATAATTTAAACTCAACATAAAATGTCATGATAGTCTGTCTACTCATTTAACTTCAATTCTATAGAAATATGCATAAGCAAATGTAATAAAATAAACCCATTTCCAGAGCAGCCATCATAAACCTTCTTGTCTATCATTATGCTCTTCCCTAAATACCAGAAGGGAAGATAACTTGTGGATGTGCTAGGAAACTAGTAACTACTACTAATATTAGGAGCAGACTGAGGAAGAGTGAAGTTGTGAGTCTGTTAACGTCAATGTCAAAGCATCTGCTGACTTTCCTGGAATCAGGATTTTAGCCTTCAGTGAACGATTTAACACAAACTTTTATAAAGCTGTTAGCATCATCTGTCAGTTAAGATCTTTAGATTTCATGAGGTGCTGTTTTAAAGTTTTATTTTTGTCTAAGTTCTCAAGTTCTGTAGGTAATTATTTTCAAGTCCTTCACTTCTGTCATTAGTCTTACAAAAGTAAGCCACGTTTTCTGATGGGGTACATGGGGAGAGAAGGGTGACTTCAGTGGAGTTTCCGTAATTTATCATGAAAATAATGGTCAGTCTTCAGAAGCAATGGTAATCAAACTGTAGCAGGTCAAAAAAGCTGCTGTGTATATATATGCATTACATGCATCATCTTTATATATATACATACAATATGGATCATATGTGAGATATAATGATGATCCAGCCCCAGTTACTCACTTCAGTTATGAAATCTTAATGATTGCATCCCCTAGATTCATCAAGATCTAAATATCTATACATATCCTTTAGATTTAATATCCAAAGAGACTGCTTTTAAAAGTATGAAAGGCTGGAAATAACACTAAATGGTGGTACATGTAAGTAAATATACATGCTCATAACCATATTGAGTTACCAAGTACCTTGGGTTTTGGGTTTGTCTATTTATACCTGCAATGCTAGTGAAATAGTGTGTTGGCGTTTTTTTGTCAATGTTCCCAAAGACTTTAACTTAGTTATTTTCCACAAGCTAATGGTGGTGGCAAAAGTGCAGGTCTGCTGCAGATATATACAGCGTAGGAATCCTTTCCTTTGCTGAGGATTGCAATGATTAATGAAAGCATTAACTCTCCAGAGAGTGGCCTCTAACAAACTTCTCACTAAATATATCCATTAAAAGCTGGCATACAATATGCAGAAAAAATGTAAAGAATTATACTGGAAAGCCATCTGGGATTTCAGTGTTTCCCAGAGGGCAATTTTTTGATGGCATTAATGATCTCCTGTAGAGAAATCTGTGTCTAATCATTCTCTGTCCCTGCATGACTCTATGCAGTATGACACTCTGCAGTATATATTACTACATATGTACTCTAGGGTATTCAATAGCTGGCAAATTACTTGCGTGGGTTATTTAGTTTTGCAGAAGTTATGACTACTTCTGCACTTCTGTTCCTGATGAAGGAAATAATGGTTATTTTCCAAAGTTTTAACCTTGAGATCATCCTGATTCTTGGTAGGCTAAAGTTTACAGTCTTAAAATTGCAGTAAATACGCTTTCTTGTACCGTGCTGAGTGTTTGCTACCCTTCGTGCTTAGCTAGAAAATCATGATCAGAGAAATGAGTCTGAAGTAGTGATAACTCGAGCTCATCCCAAGCTGGAAAATGAGAGGAGAAAATTTTGGAGGGCAATGCAGGTCATCGTCAGACAGCAGCCTTGCTGCGCTTCCCGCTGCCTGGCAGGACAACGTGCGTGGCAACCGGGCAGGCATAAAAATTCAGAATCAGTCTCTCTTTCTTTCCTTTAAACCGAACACTAGGAGAAGTTCGTATCGGTAAAACACAAAAAGACACCCTCGCCTCCACCACCTCTGCCGTCCCTCCATAAGCTGTGCCCAGTCGAGGGGACCAGCCTCGGAAGGTGGCAGCCCCGCAGCTGCCCATACCAAGCTGGGGAATCGTTCCTGCAGCCAACGTTCATGGTGTACAGGTTTTTTTGTGCCACTAAGGAGGGGTTTTCTGCCCATCCAGGTCTCGTAAATGCTCCTACAGTTCCTTACAGAAACTTCCAGAGATTTTTTAAATGTTTCACTGGGCCATTTTCTGTTTTGGAACAGAGACGGGAAGAAGCAGCAGGTGGTTTCAGTGACATTTGAGTTTGTTTCTTGTTCAGTGAAGGGTGACTATCTCTGAATCCTTTGCTCAAGCTCCTTGAATTTGTAGAAAGCATGCATTGCACCAATGGGTAGTTTAAAGTAAAACAAAATGGTGTTTGCTGGATTTTATGAATGGTTTTTTTAGAGCAGAAATGAAATCAATATTGTGACCACCTGCTACTGTGAAGGTCCTGCAGATGGGTCGGGGCAATCCCACGCACAAATACAGGCTGGGCGATGAGTGGACTGAGAGCGGCCCTGAGGAGAAGGACTTGGGGGTGTGAGTGGGTGACAAACTGAATATAAGCCAGCAACGTGCGCTCGCAGCCCGGAAAGCCAGTTGCATTCTGGGCTGCATCAGAAGTACTGGGACCAGCAGGTCGAGGGAGGGGACGCTGCCTCTCTCTTCTGGTGGACCCCACCTGCAGTACTGCCTTCAGCTCCGAGGGCCCCAACATAGGAAGGACGTGGACCTCTTGAGGTGAGTCCAGAGGAGGCCACGAAAATGATCCGCGGGCTGGAGCAGCTCCCCTGTGAGGACAGGCCGAGCGTTGGGGTGGTTCCGCCTGGAGAAGAGAAGGCTCCGGGGAGACCTTACTGCAGCCTGCCAGTACCTAATGGGGGCCTACAGGAAAGATGGGGAGGGACTTTTTACAAGGGCGTGTAGTGCTAGGACAAGGGGTAACAGTTTTAAACTGAAAGAGGGCGGATTTAGATTAGGTATTAGGAAGAAATTCTTCCCTGTGAGGGTGGCGAGGCCCTGGCGAGAAGCTGTGGCTGCCCCATCCCTGGCAGTGTCCAAGGCCGGGTCGGATGGGGCTTGGAGACACCGGGTGTGGTGGAAGGGGTCCCTGCCCATGGCGGGGGGGTGGGAACTAGGTGATCTTTAAGGTCCTTTCCAACCCAAACCATTCTATGATTCTATTACTGAGATTGGCTTATACTTTCTCTCACACTTTGTAATAAAGCGAGTGACATTCTGAAAGTGTGCATGGGAGGGAATAAGGAAGGCATTTTATATATTTCTACTGCTAGCTTTTTTTATGCAATTCCTTAAATATTTTTTAAATTATTAATATGAACAAACTGAATAGAGACATTTCTCAAGTACCTTTACATACAATTTCACTGATGCATATCAAATATACAGAAGAGGTGAATTCATTCGTCAGCTGTGCTAGCCTTCACTTAAGCAGTCTGGCCTTCATGCCATGAGAGCAAATATTGCATCACATTTCTGGCCAGACTCATTTTAGAATTTAAAAGCCATAAAGATAAATGGGAAAATGGCAGAACCTTCATTTTTTCAGCTCAGAAATCAACTAGTTTGTTTGTGAAGTAATAATCCTTTTCAGATCTGTTACCGAGTCTTACTTTGGTGCAACCATAAAAGCAGTCTTCGCCGTGATATTTTCAGCTATGCCTTGTTCAAGGTTTTATTCTATGAATGCCAGGCTAATCTAATTATAACTGAGCTGCATTTTCTGGAAATCATTTAGCATACCTATTCACAGCATCTATAACATTGACTTCAAACCCTTTTGTAAGGTAATTTTTGTGTTGCAGTAGTGGGATAGGTAATTAGAACCTGCTCTAGTAAGCATTGTGTCATACTATTTTCAATGGTGTGAGAACGATACCTGAAGGTGTAATTGCCCTTATGCTTTTATGGATTCTTTTAAGATCAAAGCTATCAATTATGAGAGACAAAGACTTTTAGACAATAAGAACAAGTATATACATCAAGCAAAGTCAGGCAAAGGTAAATCTGAAATTGCTTCAACTTGCAAGAGGAAACTTTTAATGTTTATACTAACATGCTACTTAAAAATCATTTAAAAAAACCCAACCATAAAATTATGGAGAAGGATCTTGTGTTTCTCTGAGATGATTGTGCAAACCTAGATTGTGTCTCTGAACCACTGCATCAGCTTGTATTACTGTGAGACCTGATTTCTGATTGTACAACTAGCCAAAAATTCACCTCCTGCCTCCGTAAATGTAGCGCCTAGCTAGGCATTAATCCCATACTATGCAATTAAAGCCTATGTAAAATAAGAGGAATTAATTTGTATGAAATTCAGGATTAAGTTATTTGGTTACAATAAGAAATTAATAAGATGAATACAATCAAAATTTTCTGTTACCATGATAACATAATCAGATTTTCAAAAAGACACAAAAAAAGAATAAAAAAATTCTCCCTCTCCCTGTTTTTTGTTTAAAAGTTGGTCAGTGTTGTGCATAGTCTTTCCTTTCCTTCCTGTGTTGTTATGAGTATGCAGTAATAAAGAGTTCTTAATCTTTACACAGTAAAAGTTTTAAAAGTATAAATAAAAGTGAAGTGTTTTCTGAAAGCGTGAAAAAAATTATGAAATAGTAGTGTGGTTTTGCTTTATTTAAGTTTAAATGGTTTTGCACTTGAACGGTTTGTATTTCCAATCAAAAGAAATGAAGGGTGGTTTTTTTTTTTCTGTTTTGTTTTGGGTTTTTTTTTGGTAACCTGACTTCCTGGAAGACTTTAGTTTAATATTTACTGTCATCATTCTAAAAAGAATTTGAATTTTTAGCATTTGCTGTAAGTTTCTTATGCAGGAACTGCATATGGATCTGCAACATAAATATGCCCATGCCGTCGTAGAAGTGTTTGATTAAAATTAGTCCATATTGGTCATATTAAGTTGATGTCATTATTTTTTGTAACAAATTCTTCTTAGTAAATTTGGGGTGGGGGGATTGTCAATTAAACTGTTGTTGTACCGTAGCTACGAATCTGACCTGGAGTACCGTATGGAGTAACTTCAGGAGATAACAGCTCTGTGAATAATGGCCCCCAGTTCTCCGCCTTGGGGAGCAAACCAGTCTTACAATTCACACAGCCAGCGTTGGAGGGCAAGGCAGAGAAACGTATTTTTGCTTTTTTACTGTCTATGGGCAGGTGTGACAAGTGACCCTCTAGTCATTCCAGCTAGCTCTCTGCTGAGGCTGGTTTAGATACAGCTGCCTGTATAGGTGCCTCCATAAATATTGCAGTGCTTGAAGAACCATAAAGGTTCTTGGGGACTTGGAGTCTTTCAGTATGACCAGACTATAAGCCCAAAGTCCTCTGTTATACAGAATATGCTTTACCCTGCTGTGCTCCACGCAAAGGAGGGCAGGTAGTTTAAATTCTTGCTTCCCTGGTATTTTCAGTGGAAATAAATGCCTGATGCCATCTGTAGAATAAATACCATGTGAACACTGTTCATGTGACTTTCTGTCTCCCTGGATCAATTTTTGATCTACACGGGAAACATAACAAAATAAGTTATTTTTCATTCCAGTAGGAGAGACTCCCCTGAATGGACTTTAAGGGCAAAACTTTAGAAAGAGTGGATTTAAATTTACATTTCAGCTTCACTTAGAGGTTCATTTAACTGTGAATGATGGGGGAAAACTGCAAATGTAAAGGAATGTCTATTAATGGTAAGGCACAGGTGCCAGGATTACTTGAATGGTAATAAATTTACATTGCAAATGTGATAAATCTGCTGCAGTTCTAATGCTACTGTAATGACTATCAGCTGCAAGCATGAGGACAGAAGAAAGCTGTTAAATGCATACTCAGTGCATGGAAAATGTACTCTCTCAGCAGTTTAGGTACTGCTTGATATTCATTTATGAGGGCTTCTCTTCACACAGGAACTTTCACTTCTATAGAAATTTACTTTGCAATGTTTTATTTGTAAATGACGCTATTTGGTTATTAAGGCTGAATACCTACTCGTTAGGCTTCTCGGTAATACGAACATGTATGGGAGTTGTGCAGGGTACTTTTTATTCTCAAGTTACTTTTCGTCAGCTCTTTCTTTTCTAGCGGTTTCCTGCACTGCAGCAAAGTCACTGCTGACAAAGCACCAGTCAACAATACCAGTGCGACTGGGAATCTAAGAGATGGCTGATATCCGTAGTACCAAATTCAGTGGTTCGTCTTCAGATAATTGTTTCGTTTTACCTTTCACGTGTGCTGTTTAGCAATCAAGAGAGAAAGAAAATAAATGATGCACAACATGCCTGAAAATCGGTCCTGTGCAGGCAGCGGAGCTACGCTACTGCAGTTTCCAAATGGCTTGAGGTTTCCCATACTGCTGACTGCAATGTTGGGTCCTTTAGTAAGGACAGCTGGGGTATGACTTTTTTGATATTTTCCATGAAAGTACCTGCCCCAAATGAGCACAGAGGCAGCCGTCTGCGCACCGTGGGAGCGCATACGCTTAGCACGTATGTGGATGCCGGGGCAGTAATGAAGCGAGAGGCGTTTTAATTTTCCTACCCTACTCGCAAGTACGGAAGCATCCTCCTCACCAGGGAGCCGGGACGGAGGTGCAGCAGGGGGATGGTCCCCTCTCCTTTTATCTTCTGAGCTACTGCGGGTCTCTCAAGGGCAGCAGCTCCCTCGCACGCCTGCGTGTGTGTTCATTAGTAATGTCTGTAAGCTTGAATCTCTTAATGTTTGCCCCCAAATAACCTACTCCTATGTGCAGATGGTATTGATCCTTCGAAGTTTTGGACTTTCAGAAAAGTGTGATTGCTCAGCCTTTCTGGTTCAGAGAAGAGTTTATGCGCAGCAGTGCCTTTTCTGACATGAAAACCAGCAGGCTAAGCACCAAAGCAAGAAGCCTGGTTACCCTACTTCTAAGTCCAGCAGTTTATGACCACATATTTGTTTTAAGCTTTAAGTTTAAGGCTCCTGCTGCAGCTGACTGCATTGGGTTTGTGCCGGAGCAGAGATTCCCCTGCAGCCCGTGGTGATGAAGACCACGGTGAGGCAGGCTGTCCCCCTGCAGCCCAGG
>JAVJGG010000048.1:19073953-19090619 GCA_035590195.1 Aviceda cuculoides
GGGAAGCCCGCGCTGGAGCAGGCTCCTGGCAGGACCTGTGGATCTGTGGAGAGAGGAGCCCAGGCTGGAGCAGGTTTGCTGGTGGGACTGGTGACCCTGCAGGGGACCCACGCTGGAGCAGTCTGTGCCTGAAGGACTGCAGCCCGGGGAAGGGACCCACGCGGGAGCAGGGGAAGAATGTGAGGAGTCCTGCCCCTGAGGAGGAAGGAGCAGAAGAAACAACGTGATCTCCCTGCCCTTATCCCGACCCACGAGCCTTTCGTTCTATTTTCTCTCCCCTGCCCAGCTGCGGAGGGCAGCGATAGAGCGGCTTTGGTGGGTACCACTGCAGTAACTGATAACCGTGCTGTCTGTGTGACAGTGATGAAGAGATCACACCCCAACATGCAGGTAGCCTCCTGAATTTTTTTTTTTTTTTTTTTTCCCCAGTTCACAGCAGTTGTTGCTTGAACAGTTTCTAGCTGGTCTGGTTGCTTTTTGCTGTGAATTTTCTGTTTGGTCTTTAAGCCAGAAACCAGGACTGAGGCAGTGTGGATGCAACTCTGGTGGTTGACTGGTCCAATGCCCTGCTTGTATCAGTGGTAACTTCTAGGTTAGATCCATGTGTTGCATCTGTTTGTCTGAGTTTTGTAATACAGCTTTGTATTTCAAAACTGATGTCCATAAAGCTCCTTCTCGTTCCACTTCAAAATCCCACTTGCGTAAAGGACCAGGGATGAGATGACAGAAATGCCTCTTTCCTCCCTTCCGCAGCGTTGGCTTGCTCGGCGTTGTTATGAAAATGAGAGGTTGTGACCCTTCCCCTTCGTGGGAAATGAAAGAGATGTAAAGATATGGTATGCCAATGGCTAGAGCTTGTAGTGAAATACTTAATGTTATGGGAAATTATTTGTTTAGCGGACACATTTTATCACTCCAAAGTAAATGAAATCAGTGGTTTGAAATGCTTATAAAGTAATGTATTTAGGTAGGGAAAATGAAGTAGAAAAAGGTTACACCACACTTATCAGCTCTTTTATAGATTAGGGGAAAAAAAATCTATTAATATTGAAAATAATGAACGCATTCAATATAGAAGTCTTTCCCAGTTCTAAATTTCTTATTTACTTCAAAAGGGTAATTAATTGTATTCACCCAGGCCCCAGTTCTACACTGAGTAAAATAGCATTGAATGGTTGTTCTAATGTTGTTCAATGTTTATTAAGTCTATTAAAAACCTAAGTTATTGTTTGATAGTCTTGTTTTAATAAAGCCCACTTGGTTTGGACAAATTAATTTGGGAAAAGTAGACAATAATACCTTAGTTGACACTTTTGCAAGGATTTTACAGGCAAGGTTAATTAAAAATATGAGCATATAGCTACTGCATTTCCCCCACATCTTTACCATGCTTTAAAATAACAGAGATTATTGTGCTCCAGAGTGATCTTGCTGTTTTACCACTCTCAGAGGCTTCCCATAATATCCTTCACAATATGGGCTTCAAATTTCCTTTATAAATATTATATAATAAGGTCTGGAGTCTTTGTGATACTAATATTTTCCTGATAGTAAAAGCTGAGGTTTATCTGAGAACAGTTCTTCATTTAGAGAAAACTGCGCTTTTTATCTGAGAAAAATAAAATGGCACTCTGCACTTCCAAGTAGGAGATTATAAAGAACAGAATAATGAACTTGTAGAAGTTTACAATGTGGCTAATGGAAGCTTTTTCAACTTAAAGGTGAGGTTTTGCGAAAGCAAACAACATTTTGGGAAATACCGAGGGGAAGGAGGGGGAAGATTTCGGTCCCTCGGGGACGTGTCCCTGTGACAGTACCCTTCCCTGGTGAGCTGCTCGCACCCTACTTCTGCGTCCAACTGCAGAAGCACTTTTATGTTTTCTCGTGTACCGATTTACACGTGGGTGATCTCCGATTTGTACAGTGGACCCAATTTTAAACCAAAGATCGCTGTCTATACCCTTTATTTACCGTGAACACAGTGATTTGGAGCCACGCTTTCAGTAGTTAAAAATCAGACTTGGCACGTGGTCAGAATGTGGGGAACGCGGGGGATGCCAAGCACTAGGCAGGGCAATGGCAGAGTAAAAAAGAATTTCTACTATAGCTGTGTACCTTCTGCAAATAGTTTTGCAAGAAGGCAAATCATCTCAATTTCTACGTTCCTGTGTGGATCAAAGGAAATGAAGGAAACATACTATAGACAACTAACAATATCATTGCATCATATTAAAATATTCTTATTCTCTACACCAGTGACAATATGAATTTCTTCTATAAACTTCTGGAACTCCCCGTCTCAGGGGAAAACCAGTAGGATTACATGCAATTCAACATTTTTTCTTCAGTACAGCCAGATATATTTCTCGACACTTCTGTTAAGGTTTATTAAAAGAAGCTAAAAATATTTTAATCAGCCATGAAAGGTTTTGCTCATTATTCAAAAGTTGTCTAGACTCATTATCTGTTGCTTTTTTTAATCCACTGTTTTCCTCGATGGGGAGTCCAGATCACATTTTTTTTCACTACCACCATCAAAAAATTTGTCTTAATGTAAATCTTTGTTTACAATAATTTCTAGTAAATCAAGGCAAACAATTAAAATTTTCGTAAAAAATAGAATTAGAAGTGAATATCTCGCAAAATAAGTCTAATAGCATTTTGAACAGAATGTATGAAGAAGAGATTTTTTTATTCTCCAAGTTTTATTGTGCTTATTTTTAGGCACGCTGTGCCTCTTCAGTGCAAGTTTGTAAGCAGTGCCTTGAGCAAGGATCAGAGTTCAGGACTACTTAATGCCCCAAAGGTACATCAGATGCTGAGGTATAGATTCCATCGTTCTTACTCTTGTCTCTGACTCTTCAATTCTTGCGAAGTTATGACATTGCCTCAACAGGAAGGGCAGGTTGGTTCTCCTGCCAGGAATAGCCTACTCTGGAAGAGTTGGAGCAGTTTGGGAGACAGTGGTTTCTAGGATCACCTTCAGTTTCTTCTGTTTGTGGCAAAGAAATGAACACCACTCTTGAAGTTCTGGGTAGAACAGTGACCTCGTCCTAAAAAATAAAAAAATAGAAAGTACTATGGAAATGTTGAGATTTCATATCAGCAATCTTATTAATTAATGTTTGACTAACTATGTTGCTTCCCTTTGGACACAGAAAGGCGTGACCACCAGCTTTGTATCAACTTCTTGTTTCTTATGTTGGTGGATTTACTTATATCTGTGAGCAGTAGAGATTTTTTTTTTCCTTTTTAATAAAAGCTCAGATTCCTAAACCCAAGGTGCGCTCACATCAAAATCAAAACCAAAGCACTCAAATCGCATCCTGAACCTGACCAAGTGTGACTCTAATTTTTAAAGATGCAAACTTGACAAAGAAGAATTAATGAATACTTTTATTTGCATATAAATACCACCTGTCACGAAGTTTACAGTACTAGTTCTCCAGGGAGAAGCAGAGTAGGGAAAGGGGAGTCGATGGAAGTCGGCTGTAGTGAAGAGCTTTGGGAGCTTTAGCTCACCTCAGCTGCGTTAACAACCTGCAGCTCCACTAGATTTGTCCTTATTTATTTATGTTCAGGAGCACTGAATTCTGTAAAAAAGTGATTGATTTCCTTTTAACCTGAAAACTGTCTGGTGCGAGGACTACTTTTTCTGTTCTGTTCTGATCGTACAGGTAGTTCAGTCAATGTCTGGGTTCCCGAGCTAATACTGAAGTAAAAGTAAATAATCATTCTAAGAACGACTAAATTATTACCGTTTCTTGTCAAAGCTTTTAGTGAAAGAATGGCTCTACAGGTAATTTAAATATGATAATGATCTAAAGAAGGGGCAAAGAAATGCAAGAATAATAGATGATACAAGAGTAAAGACTGGAAGGAATTTTAGAATTACCACCCATATTGGGAGAACAAACATGAACTGTTCACATGTCTTATTTCAAAACTAATTTCACTTAAGGTAAAACAAATCAACATGTAGTTCTAGGTGTCAGTAGGGACAGCTTGATGAAAACATCTCTGTAGTGTTTAGCCATGTAAGAAGTGTTTCCTACATGTTTCCATGTAGGAAAGTGCCATTGCAGCTAGAGAAGGAGAATACAGGGGAGATGTTAGAGAATAAAAAATGGTTAAATCATTTGGATTAAGGAAATTGCATGGAATACTGACTTCAGTTCTGCTTACTCTATTTCTTTTCCTCCTCCTCCCCTAAAAAAAAAAAAAGTATGATTGAGACCCACAGGGTCAACTGTAATTCTCATAGAAGGTGGACTCATGTAAACTAAAATCTGGATGAGGTGAAATTATTTGAAATTTTGTTTAGGTCAGAGGAGAGAATGCAGGAGACAGGAGATGGGGGCAACAATTAGTAGCTGTTGCAGAAAAGAAGGTCAGGCAGATACTTTTATTCACTCCCTTTTAATAGGACACAAAAAGAAATTGAATTATAAGAGACATGAGAGTGTTTAAAAAGAAATCCTTTTATACAGTATATAATTAACCTGAGGAACTTGGTACTATAATGTATTGGTAGAGAAAGAAGTTTGGTAGGGCTAGAATTGGACTTTCATGGGGATAATAAGGACAACCAGGATTCAAAATATTGCTGAAAACAGTTCAGGGGATGGAAATGTTTTTGCTTTAGGACGCAAGAGGAACACTAGGTGATGTGTTTAAGAAGTCTCCTTGTGCAGAGTTTATCCCACGCTGCGTTCTGGTGTGGTTTACTATAAGCTGGAAAGCATGGAAAAACGTGATACTGGTTCTCATTGGAGGTGGGATGCTTAATCTCTCATGGACCACAATCCTTTTCTCGTGATATTACCCCTCTTCTAGATCTAGGCAGAAAGTTCTTCTGGATGTAAGAATATCAATTTGCAGTTCTGTTTATGTATATTGAAAAAAAGGAGGGGGGGCTGGAATAGATCAGAAGGTCATCTTGTACATCTCCTTACCTCAACACAGTATCAAAACTACCTAAATCATACCTGACAGCTGTTTGTAAACACTTCCAGCGAGAGATTTTACAGTCTTCACTGGTAATCCGGTGCCTCAGTCTTCTCGCTGTTCAGGGAATTTCTTTCCTAATTATATTGCAATTCTGTTACATTTTAACTGGCTTACAATTACCCTTAATTTGTAGAACTTGCCTTAGAATGGACACTACAGTTCAGACTGACTCTTTAAAAAAAATAAGTAGAAAACAAACAAACAAAAAAGCAGCAAAGCTTACTCATGGAAAAGGTAATCTTGTAAATATGAACAGAGTGAAAAGCTATTCAGTGTTGTCTTACACTGAATGCTCTTCTGAGGAATGTCAGGTTTGCCCATCCCACTCCTAAAAGGATTAACTCTGTGACAAACATTAATGGTTTTAAAATCAATGGTGATGAAGTGTTTTACTGCTTATGGACATGACAGTAATAAGCAACCAGTGTGCCAGTCTGCAGTCTCCTCAGTGCTCTTCTGGGGGAGAAGTCCTAACTGGCTCTGTGTATTTCCTAAAATTTCTGAATGTCCTCTATCTACTTTTTAGGTTATATTTTCAGTATGAAGTTCTGTAGAACACTGAAAATTAAAAAAATGCAGGAATATCCAAAGTTGAAAATCGAATATCAAGCTACATATTAAAATGAATATTGTTAGAGATAATATTTTTCATATTTGATTCAGTAGAAATCTAGGGGCTTTACAGAACAACAGCGGTAGAATTCAGCGAGTTTGTGCAAGGTCCCACATCTGAATGTACAATGAGATTATAGGTTTTGATTGTAGCTGGTGACATGAAATATAGAAAAGCTGTAAGACACATGGAATAGGGAGCAAAATGCACAAATCAATTTATCTAAAAATTAGTGAGTTTTATTAAATAGAGGAAAACCTATTTAGTTTAGTTGGTCAAAATCCCTTACTGCAGTAACCTGGGTTGCAAATTCAGCGAAGGTACGTGGCCAGGTCACTGTTACCAGGCCTGTTACAGAGGGGTGACTGGGGTCTGAGAGAATTTGGAAAGTCGACGGTCCTCCCGAGAGCCACAAAGAGTGGGAATCGCCTGGTTTTCCATTTATAATTCTCTATATAAATATTTTCAATGTGGGTCTTGCTTTCCAGGGTCTTACTTGGTGAGAGGCTCAAGCAAAACATGACTTTTTGATAAGATGCTTGCTGACATGATGAAAGAGAGTGAATTCTGCTCCTGCTCCACATAGTTGTCCTTGGTGATGATTTAATCTCTTACTACCTCGGCTTTGAGCGTGGTACAATAAGGACATAAATTCTGATTCTAATCTGTTAATCGCCTTAGCTTTCTGAAAGATAAAACTGTCAGGACAGGAGCTGCTTTTTCATAGATGTACACCTGGAGTTCTTCCAGAATGGGTCCCAGTTTCTGCTAGATCCTAGATGTTACAATGATAGAAGCGGTGGTAGGTGTTAAAATAAAACACATTTTAGGTGGTTTATGGCTGTTGTGTTTTCCAGTAATGATAGCTTTAAGGCACAAGACAGTTGCTGTTTCTGGACGTGGGAGAAAGGAGCTCAAATTCTAACAGTATGGAAAACTGTCAGCTCCAGATTCCTAAGCTGCAGAAAATGTTATCCCTGCTGCAGCTTAACTAGAGTAAAGAGGAAAAAAAACCCCCAACATAAAAAACCCAACAGAAACCCAATCTTTTTTACTCCCAAGTATTTGCAAGGAAGAATTTGTGAAATGATGACAAATTGATGGTGCTTGTATAGCTAGTGCAGTATTTCATTGCACAGCCTGCTGTTCTGCTCTGAGATCAGCCATTTAGAGTAAACGTGTTTGATACTGCTTGCCCACAAAGCTCCCAGAATCTGTGCTGAGAAACAGAAAATGCATTAGGGAGCTATGTGTTTTCCAGCTGGGGCATGAATCATACTTTCAGGACTTGTGTTTCTAAAGAGAGTTCAAAAACAAGCTACGACAAAGAAAGGGAGAAACCGTATCACGAGCCTTTAGCTCCTAGATCTTGGGAATTTCAGGTTCTGAGCAGATTCTTGCATCGATACAAAGATTACCAGCATTTAGCTGTAGTTGGTTTGTTTATCGCGTGCTTCAGTCTCTGCTTTCATATTCCTGAATCAGAATATGGGGTCTTCCTAGCTGAACTTCTCGGCTTCTGTATTTCGCAGCAATTATCATCCCTGACATCATATCTGAAGATAAGATGCTCATCTCAGAAGACTGATAGGAAGTGAAATGCAATCTGTCATATTTAAGTCAGGTCTTTGATAATAGCCATTCTAATAAGGACAAAGTAAGTCCATCGCTTTCAGTTCCTAACCTCCTGTCTTTGTAATTTACATCATAATTGGCACGTTATCAACAACATCACCCGGGTATCTCTGGACTTCACGGGCTTTTGGCGAGCTAATTAGCTGGAGAGAACTACTCCAAGTCAACTGGGAAGAATGGGATGCAGCTGCATAGGCACACATTTTTAATGTGCAGCGTGTTCTTTTTTAATTAGACTTTATATGCGAGGCATTGAAGGATTGACAGGGAAGGGGAAGGTCTGGGAAGGTCTGCAAGTTTCTGGGGAGCGTAGCTTAGGGTGGTATTCACGGGCTGTGCCAAAACCTGTCTTACCAGTTGCGTGAGTTTGCTGCCCCGTTGTTCACATGGTGGTTGCGTTCCTCCGTCCTTGGTTGCGTTCCTCCGTCCTTTGCTCCTTCCGAAGAAGCACATAAGATACCCAAGCGCCACTCTGTGCAGATATCACGAATGTCAACCCCCATTCCTTCGGCCCCTCGCCTATCAGGAGGGTCCTGGCGGATCCAGTCAGTAGATAGGTCTTTTGCTGACGCTGTTAGTTGTACCTTCAGTTCCAAACAGCATCGGCTGCAGGGTCAAGGAGGCTTCGAGGCAGGCCAGCCGTCCCCTTGGCTGTTGGGGCGAGGTCTGCCGAAAAGCACGTTCTCAGCCTGGAGTAGGTGTAGCTGGAAATGGTATCCAGACTGGAGCCTTGGCGAGTCCCGGTGGAGTGGAAAAGGTGGTTGTCAGTGCAAAAGCTTCCAGTATTTTTCTATTTTTCTACTGTTGCTCCAGATTAAGTGTCCAAAGAGAGTGTTTCCATAGAGACGTACTGATCTAGATGTTAATAAATATTCAGAGAAAGTTTGTTTTCTTTTTTTTTTTTTTTTTTGTTTTATTTCTTTTAAATTGTTGAAAGAAACCAGTGACTCCAGAAGGTCCTGGGCCTTCTCAAGTTCCACCTTTAACCAATTTGAAGGGACTGGAGTTACAGATCAGCGTATGGTTTTGCAATAATGTCATAGAAGTATAAACAGACTTGTGGTAATACCTGTTTTAATTAGACAACTTTCATCTATGTGTTAATTTACTGCTTTACATTGATCCGCTGTTCCCTTGAAAATCAGCATCATAGAGCTGACTTGAAATAAGCAGTGGAGGTGTTTTGTGCATCCTAAACAAAAACAGTTCAGTGAGTCTGGATTTAGGATTTCTGTCACTTCTTTCATGCTATCTTTGCCCCAGCAGAAGCAAAGAGAGGCTCTGAAGGAACTTTACATTTTGACAAGCCATCTAAGCTGTTACCCTACCTGAAAAGTGATGGGAAGATGGGTGCGGGGAAACTTGTTTTCTTTTTAAGTAAGTGTGAATGTCAGGAATGCTCTTGATAGTTGACATATGGCACTTAGTCAAAGCGATGGTTGGAGTTGCTAAAAGTCATCATAAATTGGTGAGTAGAGCTGGCTTTATTTCAGTTGTGAAAATAATGTAAAGCTGTCGTCGTCTTTAGAAGGTAAAGGCCAGCTAGAGGATGTGCTGCTCTTGTCTGCTATATGGACTGTTTGCATAAATACATATTTCCAAAGGATATTAAAATTCAGCTAAGTAAACACTATGCGATATGTTCTGAGTTCTGGTAGTGTCGGTGCAGATGGAGTGGCTGTAGTGTGCCACAGGCGGAGAAAAAACATGTTTAAGGAGATTCTCTGAAGTCTGAGTTTAGTCAGTGGAGTTTATTACCGAGCCCTCTATTCTTTACAGAGCAGAGAAAAGAATCAACTTCTACACACTGTGTAGGTTAATGAAAAACATTGTAAAGACTTCTGTTCATTTGGGAGTATTTTTTCTTTTGGTGAGTATTGATTTCACTGAAAAAACTATTAAAATTAAACTACTTAAAATTTAGAAAAAAAAAACAGGAGGGAAAAAGAAAAGGAAAAATGTCAACAGTGTTGTTTATTGGCCCAAATCCTTGGATTGACCTAAAAATTTCCTATCAAGTTGTTATATTCTATTCCCCCCGCCCCCCCTTTTCTCATTGGTTCAATCACCAGCAGCAACAACTAAATTTCCTGTAAATTCTGTAGCACATTTTCATAGAGGTTGTTTCCCTCTCTGTGAAAGAGTATAGATTATCCTTTTATAAAATCTGTTTGTGTGGTAATGGGGAAACCAAAGCATTATTTTGACTTCATTTCTCATGTGTATAATATGGCTAGGGGAGCTGTTTTATTTTCTATGCAACGTTCACCTTTTGCATTTCTAAGGTCTGGTGGTCTGAGGATGATTATATTTTTGCATTATGCTTTTTTATATTAAAAATGTAAAGTGAGAATTTACAAATAACATTCAAGGGCGAAATGGATCGTATCCATTAAGAGTTGTTTCTGTAGAGGAAAAACTACAGTTGCAGAATCTACTTCTGCTGAAAAATAGACTTTTATCTCGGAATGCTAATGATTTAGTAAAGACTGCATTTTTCTTACGTAGAGAGTTGTTTTGTTGTGGTTTTTTTTTTTTTTTCCCCATGTACATTTAAACCATGCGGGAATGCCAGCTGATCACAAACACAAATTAAATAATATTTTGTTTCTTGAGTTAGCAGGGATACTATATTTCATGTTTTGTTAGTACTTCAATTTCCTTTTCTTCCTTAACTTGTTAGTTGACTTCCCATTACATTCTGAAGTTTTCCACAGGAAACTTTAACTGCACACAGAAGCTTGTTTTGGACCAGTTGATTAACGCAGGTATAGAAGATTTAGAGGATCCAATTCCAATTAAACAAGGTGAAGTGATTTTCATACAATGTTTTCAACCAGAGAGCTATAAGACAGCATCATATATAGCTCTGGGGGTATGAAACCTTCCTCATTCATATTTATTAGATGCATCTGGCACTTCCTTATAATTTATATGCAGTAAATTTCTATAATAAATACTAAATATACATACCACACATTTACTATCCTGCTATTATGTCTTTTTGATAATTTAGTAGTAGATATGCTTTGCATTTCAAATATTTTCTTATCCTGACTTTGTATAACTATGAGTGGAACCGTGTCTTAGTATGATTACTAATTGCTTAGGAAAACATTCCTCTCGGTATTCATGAAATCAGAAGGAGCTTTTTGGTTTTGCTATGCATGTTAGAAGCCGCATAACGATGTGGTAAAAAAGGTAAGAAAAACAAAATAATAAACAGTAAGGTATAAACTTTTTCAGAAGTTATCGGAACTGAGGGAAGAGTTAAGCTTTAATACTAGGGAAACCTATTACAGAGTGTTTGCCAGCCACTCTTTATTAGCGTGGCTTATTATATCAGAAACTCCCTGCACGACCTTGTTTGAGGTGCTCATTGCTGGAGCTTGCTGGCTTTATCCCTTGGGAATTCTGCGTACGTACTGACGAGACGGACTCTGCCCAGCCCGCTGCGAGGAGATGGACGCGGCTCGCTCCGCGGAGCGGTCTCCCCGCATCTCCCTCCTCTGCTCTTCTTGCAGAGAAATCACGGCGCGGGAACGCGTTTCGGAAGCGGCGGTCGACTCCAGCATGGAGGGATGTGTCTCAGTGTCGTCGTTCCTTTGGTTCCGCGGAGAGGACCGCCGTGTTCGCCGTCGTCGCGCTCAGCCCAGGCTTCAGCGCCGTCAACACATCAGCGCCCGGCAGGATAGGTCGCGGTCAAGCAGGAAGGTCGTGCGTTTTTCCACGGGAAAGACTCGTTAGTCGAGAAACGGGAGTTCAGGGGACACGCTGGTCCTGCCTGGTGCGGCCCAGTGGCAGGAACTGGTGCGAAGAAGGACCCAGCGGTTCCTGCCCCCGCAGCCGGGAGGGGAGGCTTCTCCTTCTTCCCAAACGGGCTTTGGGCAGGGCAGGCGGAGCAGGCAGCGCCATACGGACCAGATAAAACCGCCGCTGGAAAATGAGAGAGGGGAGGAGGAAATGGTATTGCCTTGAGCAGCGCTAAAAACTAGCAAGCTCTCCCCTTTCTTTTCAACGATGGACAAAGCGGCGCGAACCATGGCGGCAAGCTCACTTTGAGTGCTGTTCTATTACGTGGCGTCTGAAAAATACCTGGTTAAGAGTAGCAGGTGAAATCTGCTTGCTGTTGTGTGAGCCCCGTCAGTGATATGTTAATTCATCATCCTTTTATTTTTGTTCTGCATGCATCAGTAACTCTGGCAGTAATAAGAAATTATTACAGAAAAGCGTGGTGTTGGTAACGCTGCTATCATCCTGATCTCCAGTGGACCGGAATCCCAGTGTCATGTTGGTCTCCCTTCTTCTCTGAAATCGCTATTCAAGAAGTTGATGCTGATGACATGTTCGGGTTAAGCACAGTCATATATCAGGAGCTCACCCTTTGCTAGAATGAGCGGGAGCTTAATTTGAAAACAAATGGAACAGGGGACATAGAGTAGCTCCTAAAAAAATGACAGAATAACTGAAATGTGTCCACAACACGTCTAGGGAAGTGGAACAGAGGAAAAAATTGAAATCATAAATACGCTGGGTGCAGACACTGATTACTCACAGGAAGATCTCGAAAACAAAGCATCAGATTGAATTCGTAGATTCACGCTGCCGGGGTGTCGAAAGCTGGTGGCCGGGGGTGCCACCAAGTTGTTTTTCGCCACCCTTTTTGGTGCCGAGGCGTACGTTCCCCGAGTTACTAAATGAGGCTGTACCAGGGCATCCCCCAGAGCCTGGCGCTGCAGCACCGGCTCGCTGCCCAAGACGGGATGCGGGATCACGCAGGCTGCCCGGCGGGAACGAGGGGACGAAAACGGTGCGACGTCAAAGGTTGTTATTGCGGGCCCTGCCGATGAATGCTTCTGCCGCTGACCCTGTTCCGATCGTGCAGGGAGTATGGCTTCACTTCTCCAGTCTGGAAAAGAGATGGAGCCTCACAAAGGGAATTTGTTACTGATCAAAAGTTATGAAACCGCTTTGTGAACCGGCACGCTCACAGCATAAGGAATAATTTGGTTTAATATCAACTGGCAGGAGTGTACCAGTTGTTAATTGCGAGATATCTTAAAAACTGCTAAGGCTTTGAGTTCGGGGAGGTGCGTGTGGCTGGGTGTTTTGGGGTGGTGAGCTTTTTTTGTTTGTTTCTGGTTTTGCTTTTAGTTTTTGAAACAAACGGTTCCCCCTCCTGCTCCCCATCCAAATATACCAGCCAAACTTCAGCACGCTGGTGCCTATCCACAAGAATTAAGATGTCATGGATTTACCCTGCGGTGTTGCTCTCAGTAGATACTGTTTATCGATTTAGTAGGAGTGAAAGCAGACGAAAAATAATCAATAGGCTTTAAGATGAACACGGATTTTTGCATTATAACACTTTAATACATAATTTTGCAACTTTTATTGTGAAAATTCATCTTTCCTAATTTTAATGCTGAGATTTTGCTGTAAAATTGCATATAGATTCGAATGAAGGTGATTTTTTTTTTTTCCCCCTTCAATTGGTGATCTTCACAGTTTTTATGCTTCTTTTGGTTTTCTGAAAAAAGAAATGGGACATCAGTATCTATTTGAAGTTTCAGATTTTGTAATGAATATTGCCAACCAGTCTGTATGGAGAACTCTCTGGAATATGCTGGATATCCCGATAAGGTGAGAAACATATCAAAATAATGGTGCTTTTGCCAGTACAAGAACATTAAGCCTCTGGAAGTGCACAAAAGCACTGATGAATGTTGCTTACTGGGGGGGAGATGAATGTTTGCACTTTGAGACATGCCTCCTGTCTCAAATGCACATAACGTAGTGTAATATAATGTGTTTCATTTTGGTCCACAGAATCATTCATAATTGAGATTCACTCTGAAATCTTTGTGTTATCTCAGGAGCAAAGCTTCTGTTGGAAAGCGAGTGTACACTTACAGCAAAGCATATTTATTTTTTATATTATGGCCCTTGGAGCGCAGCGTGTTCAAACCTCTTACTCTATCCTACTTCAGGTAGCCTTCGAGGCAACTTGTCCTTTTCCTCTAAATTCCTCGTCTTTTAAATTCGTTTATTTCTCATGTCCAGGGAGGCACCATCATTGTTTTATAATAGTTCTTTTTATGTTCTTAAGCAGACGGCAGAGATGTGTTTTGGAGGTAAGTTGTGCAATCATCGCGTCCCGTTGCGGGCTCAGGAGGGAGTTGTAGATGTGTTCAAAACACTGACCACAAGGCGTGCCTGAAAATGCAGCAGAAGAATATGTTCATTTGTCCATTTAGTCTTCTACATTCAATTTGGAGTGCGGTTGCTGCTGTTGTGCTATTTTATCTCTGTCTTCTGCAATCGTCTCGATCATCTTAATTGTTTTCTAAGAAGCCTCTGTTTTAAATCTTCAAAATGTATTTTTTCCATTTCAACTTTCTTCATTGAATATTCTTGTCATGGGTGAGTCTTATTAGTGCTTATAGGCATCTCAAATATCACAATTTTTAATCTGTTATTTCTGATTCCAAATGGCTTTAGTTTTGCCCTTTTTTGTAGCATTCATCCCGGCAATCAGATACTGAAAATTTCTTTAAAACAGCAGTTTATGAAGATCTGGTTGGAGGATCTCATTAAGTCCCCAGTTTGCAGCTCTGCATAGTGAATTTGTCTTTATATTTTATTGAATATGCAGACTTTAGTATCCAGAGGGGGTTTTTTTTGTCTAGCTGGATTTAGCATTACAAAGGTTTATCTGTTCATTGCTATTCTGACCTTAATTTCATTGCCCATTCCATCCATTTTATTCTTTTTGTTGCCAAGACACCTGACGTACTGAATTTCTTTATGTCTTTGATTGGGTGTCTTGTTCTGCATCAGTGTTCAATGTTTAAGGGGTGGATTTTGGATGGGGACAGAGAGGATTGGTTGTGGTTTTTTTGTTTCTTTGGTTTGGTTTTGTTTTGTTTTGTTTTCCTAGTCAAACATACATGGTGTAAGGCATCTCTGCTGGTACTTGTAGTTGCCTTTATATATATATTTAAATATTACTTACTTCCTAACCTTTCTTATAATCGTGTTAACATTTTTTTCTCAAATTCCCTAATAGCCCAGGGATTTCTCTAAATTTGTTCCATAAATTCTATGAAAGCCTTTGTGAAAGTCTATACAGAAATAGATGAAAATTCTTTCTTTTTTATTGTGACCATGAAGTAGGTATTCGATCTTTGTATTTTCTATCCGAATCTTGTCTGTCGTTGTAAATTTGTATCTGGTACTTTCTTTACTTTAACTGAAGGTGTAGTCTAAAATAATATATTTAAATACTATAGTTGACTTTTGATCAATGGAATTTCAGTCTAGATATTGTGTTGGTTGAGATCTCTCATCTCCGACAGCTTTATTATCTGAGATTTTTCCTTCTCATATCATATTTTTCCCGTCCCTATACTGTTAAGCAGTTTTTTATTAAAATGTCCATTAATTCCTTCAGAAGTGACTAAGAGTTTACAATTGGAAGTATTTCTTCAGGTTGTTCAATTTCCACTCTTTGACCATGCAATGGTCTTCTCCGCTGCCTTTCTGCTACCAAATCAGATTTACCCGCCAGATACCTCTGCTGAGTTTAGCCACACTGTCCTGCCATGTACCTTCTGGTTAACTTTTATTCTCTAGGAATGCAGTTGTTCAGGTATCTTTCCTAATTTGCCTTTGTGGTCCTGTACTTACCTCCTTATGTTTCTTTTAATCCATGACTACTGTTTTGAACTGAGGAGGTCCCTCCAGTCGGCCATTTACCTATAGCATCTCGTAATTTGTATCTAGTATTTTTTGACTTTGTAATTTTTGTCCTTCTCTTCTTGAAGTTGGTCCTTCCTTATTTTTATTGATTAAATATTAGGTTCATTTACAGCTCTCTCCCACTTTCTGCTGTTCTCTGGCAACCATTTTCTTTTTCGGTATTTCTCTATACTTTTTTTTTTATTTAGCTCTATTTGCCTCTTACTATACTGTGCTATAATATGGTCTTAATCTGCATGCTTTAGACTGATACAGGGTTGCAAATAAATGCTGTATGTAAAGTTGTCTGTTTATGCTGTTACAATGCATATATCTTTGGTTTTGAGTTCTCTAAAACCCTGGTTTGCATCAAAATTCTGGAGCATTCACTGTTCATTTTTATGCTGTGCCAAAGCTATCAAGCTGTCTAAGGTTATATCTATCTATCTATCTAGGTATACATTCATATATACATGCCTAAAGCCATATGCAAATAACATCTACATACATAAAAGCCTTGGATATAGCCTAGCCATTAACAGATAAAAAACATTGACTACTGTGAACATATGGCAACTCCTGGCTTCTGCAATAATCTGCATTTAATTCCAAAGCATGAACTTTCAGCGGACCTCGCACATATGGCAGATCAAGTTCTGCCTTCTTCACGCAGTCCCAAATACTGCTGATTTTAGCGGAACGTGGAAAACGGTGGCACGTGGATGGAAGATCCAACTCGGATTCTAATCTTTGTCTGGGAAGGGTATTTCACCTAGTGCAGGGCACCCAGAGATTGCTCTGCGAGTGCATTGAAGAACCTGAAGTGGAAAGAATAAACCCGTATCAGCTGTTGCTGCGCAGCCCACGGTACTTGGGGCCTGCCTAGATCGTCACCCTGCTATCCTCCTTGCTATAAATTGATCCTCTGGGTATTTTTAGTGTCGAAAGGATAACCAATGACTTCAGCGAGGGTATGCCAATTCAGAGAAGTTTATGTTATCCCAGCAGAGACATGAGGTGGTTGACAAACACGTTAGAATGATGTGACAGAAATTTCTTCTCCCCAAAGTTAATGTATTTCTAGCTAGCAATCCACAGTCTGCAAAAGACAAACTTTGTTCCGTCAAATTAAAGTGCTATAATTGAAATGAATCTTCCCAGTATGTTTTTCTGTGCTCCATCACTGAAATGCTGCTTTGCTGCAACGTTGGATGCATTCAAAAGGAGAATTGATTAAGCCTCTCAAGTAAATTACTTTCAGCTGAGTTGCTTATGGGAGACAAATTCTTGCCCTGACCTCAAAGCATTCTCATATAAAAATGTGAGCTCTATGCAAGACATAAAAAATCTTGTAGGGCAAATGAATCCTGTACCATTTCAAATGTATTCTTCAGCTGCGTTTTTAACAAACACTTGAAGCTCAGTGTCTGCGTTATCATTTATATTTCATTAGCACCCAAAGGCCTCAAGTGAAGTCAGGCCTGGAAGCATTTGGGAAAAGGAAATAGAGGATAAGATACTACGCAAGTCCCAAACATCTGTCACCGTTGAGGTGAAGGAATGAGGACGGGGGACGGTGGCACGCGGACCTGGGAAGGACCGTGCCGCAGATCCCTGCCACCGGAGCGCGGGTTCCCGGACTCTAATGCCGACACATCCCAGACACGG
>JAVJGG010000048.1:19101329-19117108 GCA_035590195.1 Aviceda cuculoides
GGGGGGAATGAAAGTATCTAATTAGGCATCACTTGCATATTCCAGTCCTTTTATTGTCATTTTATTAGCATTATCATTATTAGTTTCTTCTTTTCTGTTCTATTAAACTGTTCTTATCTCAACCCATGAATTTTACTTTTTTTCCCCAATTCTGTCCCCCACCCCACTGGGTGGTGGGCAGTCAGCGAGCGGCTGCCTGGTGCTGAGTTGCTGGCTGGGGTTAAACCGTGACATTAGTGCTCTTAGATACTTGGAGGATATAAAGGCTGCTCCACACCGTGAAGACATCTTTTTAGGGACAGTTCGTATCCAAACATTTCCCCATTCTGGTGTTTTTCTCTCCAGCCTCTATGAAAAGAAATTAAATATACGTTCTCTGAATTGAGTAGTATCAAAGCAAAACCGTTAGGTTTTGTTTATCTTTTAGGTAGAAAAGTGAAAGAATGAGAGGTGGGTGGGGAGCCCTGCTCTGCCGGTCATGCGGCTATCGGAAAGAAGAAACGGCAAATGAAACATCTTCAGCATGGGTTTGGGGCCCAAATGGGCATGTTAGGTCCTCAGTGGGTTTGCAGTGAGGTACTAGACATCCCATTGCTGTTACCATTATCCCTAAAGGTTAGATTAGTGCTAGAATGGATTTATTAATCTATATCAAAGACATATTCAATTTGCTGCGCAGATACAGCATAAAATTCACTTGCAGATTGTATTCACAGAGAATTCGAGAACAGTCTTCTTCCTCGTGTTAAGTTATTGACGAGAATCTTTCTGACTTTCTAGGAACAGGTTTAAGGTCAAATTGCAGGGATTTGAATTTTTTTTAATAAGGTTTGTTTAAAAAAAAGGATTTAAAATTTTTAAATTTTGCATTGTTGTGTAAATTTTACACAACAGTCGCTATTGATTGTTTGTACCTTTGAATACTCCTTTCCATCTCTACATACCAGGTTATGTGTTTCCCATAAAAAACACTAGATTCCTTAGTCAAAATTCTTATCGGAGAGAGATAGAGATGGAAATCTTCACTGGAAGTGTTGCATTTTCTCTGGTTTCACTATTAGAAATATCTAGCCAAGGCCACTCTCCTTCCTGTAGTCTTCAAAACCTGTTCACCTCCATCCTCTTCTACCTCTTGACTCAGGCTTCGTTGGTCGGCTGTGGTCCTGCCAAGGATCAGTTCCTCTTGGAAATTCTGAGACCAGATCTGACTGGCTCTTTAACCTACTAGTTTTTCTGCTGGGTCAAACTGATAAAACTGTTTGAATATAGCCCTTCCCATCTGTCTCTTCATTCGTACACTGTTTAGAAAGGTAGATATGTGAAAAAAAAAAAAAATTGAACCAGATCTTATAGTGAAATTAAAATACAAAATTAGTAAAATTATGTAATATTGCATTTTATTGAGGCTCGAGAAAGAAAACCTCATGTTACTGTTAATTTTATTGTTAGCAGCGTTAAATTAATGATCTTAATATAAAAATAATAGAACTAATATGATAAAACTACTAGCATGCTAACATCAAAATGAAACGTTTTGTCATGCCTGAGACAAAGTATTTTAGTTTTTCCACTGAAAATGTAATCTGAAAGCTTATTGTCCTGCAGGGTGTTACTTCCGTGAAACTGTACTTTTTGGTAGAAAACTGTCCATCAGAAACTAAGGTGGCCAGATCTGCCCTGGAACTTTTTTGGAGAATGTCTCAGAATGACCATGCCACGCTTGTTAGTCCCTCCCCAGCTCCGGATTCCAGGCAATTATTTCAAACCTGTTGACGTATAGGAACAGACTCCCATTAATTTCAAAGATGAAGGGAAGGAGGAGAAATTGAATTGCTCACTTAATTTAAGAGCCCACTTCTCTTGATTGAATTAAGCTCTCTCACTTCTGCTAATTCTTGTGAACTCCTAAGTGATTCTTGACGCATTTTTTTCAGAAATGTAAAGTGTTTTATGTGGCTCCCTGCTGTGCTTATGTGTCTTGAAAAACAACACAAAGAAGTCGAAACCCATTATGAGTCAAAGAAGAAAGTAGGTAACTTTTTTGAGCCAAGGGAATAATAAAACCAGAACCAAGTATCGCAGATCTTATCTACCTGCTTACATGGCCCTCAGCATTGATCTGAACTCGTTATTTCACATTTAATACTGCCACCTTCATCTTCGGTTTCTGTGTTGTCAAAAAGGTCTTTTCCATTCCGTAAACTAATTTGAATATGTTAAATTGTATCAGAGGCATTATGAAGGTTAGAAATGGGTCGTGTACGGAATTGTCTAGAGCTGAAGTCTGCATGAACTGGTCCTGTTTAGTAGCTGTGTTCAAGGTCGTCTCGTTCCCTCGTTCCAATTACAAGAAAAGTTGAAAGGTTAGTTTAGGGGTTGTTTGGTCAGTTGTTAATGTTTGTATTTCATAGTAACTGCCTATTTAGTAAGGGATGTAGGGAATCTTACTAGCAAAAAGTCTGGGTAAAATACGTATCACGTAGGGGAGCTGCTCTGAAGGGTCTTCACCTGTATCTGTTGAATTTACCACTTCTGGATTATTGGATCAATTTTTTAATGGAATATTGGTGCCATGTATGTTCCCAATCGGGGAAGAAGATAATGTCAGAGGCAGCTATTTGTGATTTTTTTTTTTGCTTGGGTTTCTAGGATGTCAGATTTCTGAAGGAATGTTTCAGAAATCTGGACTAAACATCTAGTTCCATTTTAGCTGTTTCAGTAACTGCTCAGATATCATCTGCCGCAGCAGAAGAATGTGGATCTCCTGTAGTTCCTTGCTCATATCTGTTGTATTTTGGATACCTTTGGGTTCTGGAAAAACACTGCATGTCTTCGGTTACTCACCTGTGTCGCACTGTGTTCCTTCCGGAGGGGAGATGTTCATGGATTGTTCTAAGAGACATTCAACTCAAAATGACGTAGCAAAAAAAGACTTCTGGTGTGCAATACCTCAGAAATTAAGCCAGGAGAGTGCATTTTTTCCATGTGTTTCCTGAATTGCACTTTTCTGAATGAATTAGTAATCAAATAAGCTATTTTTAAAGTTTTGCATGCAAGAGATATTAGCACATTCTTACCAATTTGTGTCTGTTTAGTACTCAATAAGTAAGGTGGTTTGTGTTTACTAAAGCTGCCATCCACAAGCTGTGTAAGGCCTGGTAAGGTACTAGTTAGAAATTCTCAGCTACTTTAGGATGGTAAAACTTTTTTTGCTCTGATCATAACCATAGTTGCCTTCTTTCCAATCTCTCTCACGAAATTCTCACCGAAAATCAAGACCGAATGGCTTTACTTAACTTTCTTGAGGTCTGAGCAATACTTTACATAGATTTTTGTTGTTGTTTTGTTCCCCTCTCCAATGAATTTTTCCTAAGTGAGAATTATTGATTCAATTTCAAGTTGGCCTACATTAAAAGTAGGTTCAGTTGATCAAAGAAGAGAATCATAGACTAAGAATTTAACAGGATAATCTAGAATACAGAGTGTGTATATGCATAGCTGGAAGGAATCTTCTTATAATAAGTACCAGGAACAAATGAACTGTTAAAATGTAGCATATATTGGACCAACACCTAGACCAAACACTTGCCTATGTGTTTGCAGGACAAGTAGCAGGATTATTAGTCGGTGGAAATAAGTCTGATGGCAATAGGACAGTGGAGGTGTATGCAGTATTTGATCAAAAGTATTTGGGAAACCAGGTCCCTGAGAAATCATTTGACAAGTGCTACATTGTTCTATTCGGCTCCTTTTTGTAATTAATGATTGATATTTTGAATCAGAAGTTCCCTGAGCTATGGCTCATAAAGACCTTGCTGGTGAATGGAAGTTGCACATTATCTTCAGGAATTCTGCTCTAATAAAAATTAATTAGAATAAAGTATCATGCTGCTACTCCCCTTTGTAAGCAATTACTAAACCTGATAAAATATACTTGTGGACATTTTGCCATTACTTGTAGCAAATTACATAGAGTTAAGAAGGCAGATGGTCTCTTAGAGAGCTGACAAGCCACAGCCCTGATGTTTGAGAAAGCTCTCTTATTAGGTATTATTTAACTTTTTAATTTCAACTTTCCAGTATGTGCATTCTTATGTAATTATGTTCAGTCTTCACTGGTTTACAAACATTTTATTCTGCCCTTAAAGTCCTCCTTTTCTGCAGGCAACTTGCTTGGTTTCGTAAATTAAAAATCTAAAAAAAGTATTTTGATCCTACATCTAATGAATGCCTTTTGTTTGGTTTTTTTCAGAGGGCATCCATTCACTTTGCCTTGTCTAAGCAAACATTGAAACAGGAGCAAAATTGTAGCTTACTAATTATTTTTTCGTTCCAGGTGGTATCTCTGCCTCTGGGTAGTTACAAAGGGGAGCAGCAGCATGATGCTTTATTCTAAGAACCAACCAGGACAGTAGTGTGAGCAGGTATCTTATGATTTATCCACACTTCCCTTAATTCACTTTTATTTACATATCAAATAAGTTCACGATGAGTCAGCATGTCTGGCAATTAGAGACCCATCAAAAATATGTTCTTGGCTTACTTTCAGTAAGAATTGATGCGCTGCCTTTAAGCTATATGCTGACTATGTGAATCTGTTTTCTGTAAATACAGACTTGTGCCTCTGGGGATTACATGTATTTACATGCAGGTATTTGTAAAGCTTTTACAGAAGAACTCTCGTTTTGCATTTTCTTTATTTACTTTGCTTTTGATTAATTTATCAGTGAAGTCTCCGATTCATTTTGTAGTTTTGAACGTTGTCTAGAGTACTTGGCTGTACATCAAAACTAAAGAAGTCAAAGAGGTGTTTTGAAAAGCCAATCTTTTTGAATAGTTTGTTCCCAAGAGATAGTTGAATATATTCAAGTTCAGTATGTCTTCATTGTACTGAATTTGTGAAAATCCACTGTTAGCATTCCATCTCTCTGAAAGCTTAGAGTTAGCTGAATATCTGGTTTTAGTAATACTTTGCTTTAATTTATTTGAAGTATTTTCTTATTCTGGTTTCTCTGATGTCAATAGACTCACTATCCTTTATGGATTATGCAGTATTGCTTTCTTAGCTTTTTCTTTTTAATCTGTGCCTACTATTTGTACTTCATTCAGATCATTATTGGATACAAATACTGTTTCCTTCCAGCGAGTAAGTTTAGGTATTTATTTCTGTATCTCTACTTCCACCAGATAAGTAACAAAAAAGAGTTCCTGGTATGTAGAAGACTAGCTACTAGAGAGATAAACCTAAAAATGCCTTCATTTTTCCTTTCTCTTTCTGAAGACCCTTTCTTTTATATGTATTCCTTCTTTCTCAGATACTCCTGATCTGTCTTGTCTAGTGTTCATCCCTTATGCGTTCTTCCAGCTACCATCTTTTATGTAGTCGTCCTTCTTTCCTAATTTCTTTTTCTCGTGTTCCTCTTGTGTTTCCTCAGTGCTGCCTCCAGCAAAGTCCAGCAAAGGTCCATAGGGAAAGGAGAGCGAGCTTCAAATAGTCATCTTACTTTTCACCCAGCATAAACACTTTAGATAATCATATGGGCTACTCCGATTAAGGTCAATTGATGGAAAAAGAAGTTACAGCACTCGACAGTAATGCTGCAGAATATTGTAGCTTCTCAACAGCATTACTGGTGAACAGTACTGTACCTTTGATATATCGTTTTAGCCAGTATTAATTTTAAGCCAGCCCCTAACAGCCTGCCAACCAGTCTTTTGATTTAATAGCATTACGATATCAGAACAGATTTTTAAAGATCTTGGCAGAACTGATGCACAAAACCAGGAGGGAGATTAATTTAGTCAGGAGACAATGCAATATGCAATTACACCAACTCACAGTAAATCTGAGCAGTTAAAAACAAACTTGTCTGATCCTGGAAAGAAAACCTCTGACTTAGAGCTTGGAAGTGAATGGTGCTGGGCTTGTTAATCAGAGTGACTAGGACAATAAATCTCTGAGTTAATAACAGCTGGGATATTGAAGGTGCAGCTAGGTATGAATATGGGATGCCCAAGAAGTTAAGTTTAGATGGCCTTAAAATTTTATTCATTAAATGAACCATCGGTCACATCTACCAGCAGAATGTGATGGAGTATATGCAAGTGGCATATCAGCTAGTTTTAGCTGCACAGTCTTTCTCTAGCTTCGAACTATCATGGACCCTCTTTCACGGATCCAGACATACTTGATGGATTCAATTCCATGGATTTTAAATGACCGCATGTGATGTCTCAGCAATGCAGGCTTAAAACGGGAAGACCGTTACAGCTTCAGGAGCTCTGGATGGTTTACACACTCAGAATAGTCTAATATGACCAAAGTTGAACTTGTTGATTTTTTTTTTCCTTTTGAATACAGGTCTCGTTGTGATTAATCATGCTTCAGCTACTATATTTTGCTCCATGTGGTAAATGGGAAATCTATGTTCATTCCACACGGTGGGGGCTCTGTGAGTAGCCCTTGTTTTGTTTTCATCCCATGTCTTATAACTTTGCTTTTACAAGACAGCACAGAGCTAATAATAAAAGGGTTGTTGATTTAAATGTTCTTTCACTGAAATAGGCACAGCTGTTTTTTGCTAGGAAAGATCATTCATCAAAGAGAAGTTTCCCAGAAAACCAGGCCATCAAACTGGAAAAGACCATGTGAAAAACTGGTCTAATGCTAAGCTAATAAAAACTACTAAATGCTGAACTTAAAATTATTTAACATCTTCACTCACTTATCAGGATCCATTTTTATCTCCATTTCTCTTGTACTATCTCTATTCTGAGAAACTCCGTTTCCTGGTGGTTAGGTACTCTTTTCTAACTCCTGGGTTAAATTGATTTGTAGTCAGTGTATATAATTTTTTCCATACAGTAATACTGTCTCTGGGTATAAGTAACTCCCCTTTCTCCATTTTCTCATATGTATCTACTTGATATATCTCTAGTCAGTAATCATATCCCTTCTGAATCTTCTTTTCAGGCTCAAATAACTCAGTCAACTTCCAGACTTCTCTTCCTAGAAATCACTTTTCTTCCTTGATTAACCCTTCTTTTCTTCCTTCTAGTTCAGTTTGAATTAATCTTAGATATGTGTGACTAGAATTGCACCTAATATTTTAGGTAAGGTCTAACCAATGTTTTATCCAACGGTGTTATTAGCTTCTCATCCATCTTCATTTCATAATTGTATGCGTTATTTTTTTATGGTTGCATCACACTGATGGCTTACAACCCACATCTGATTAATTCATCCAAGTCCTTCTTCCAATGTGTCTTATTCCTCCTCTTGTGCAGTGTGGTGATAAAAGAAATTCTTGTTAAAAATCTGCCTTTTTACTCCACACTCGTAATTTCATATAATTTTTGGTAATGCAATCTTCGAGGCCACTCGGTTTTCTAAATTTTCTCTCTACCCTCTTCTGTGTTGATGATGCCTTCCACATATCTGTTGTCAGAGTGTATAATTTGTAATGCTAACGTTCGGGGTGAAGCGATTAATAAAAACTTTTAATCTGACTGTGGAACTTCAACAGTAATTTTTCAGAAGTCCAGAGTCACCTGGCAAGAGTCATCTGTTGACCAGAGTTCAAGAGATCTCATGTCGGTGAAAATTACGCTGTTGAAGTGCAGAAGCTGCATTTCACTGAGTCTGAAGCAAATTTTCATTCTCTCAAGTTCAGGCGAGGGGAAAGTGTGATAAAGTTCACATATTGTCTGACAAAGGAAGGGCATTGTGCAAACATTAAAAAGTTATATATATTCGATTGGATTTTGTCTCCTAAATGAGTAGGAGAACCTTTTTACGTTAGTTACTGTACGTACTATATAACTTGCCTATTCCTCTGTAGATGTAAATACACTAGAAAATCTGCATATTAACTGGAATTGTGGAAAACAGGCAAGAGTCAGAGGGCCATGGAGAAAGGAAAGTCTTTGTGAAGACCCCGAGTGCCAACAAAGGTACAAGACAGTGTTTGCCCGCGTGTGACGACTTACTCCTGTTTCTGCCCTTTCTTGAAGTCCCATCCATCTTTTTGCCTCCTGTGATCCGCTGGCTCTTTCCCTGCAGTCCGCTTCCTCCATCAGCCAGTGACTTTAACCTCTCTTTGCCCGAATCTGCCCAATAGAAGAGTTATCACAAGGGGTAGGCACTAAATAAGTGGAAGAATATAAAAGTTTCACTAATGATAAATTGGCAAAGAATCTGTTTGGTGTTTCGGGGTTTTTTTTTGTTTTTTCCAGTTTTATTAAAAAAAGTATTTTTTTTTTTTTTTCAGTTTGTGAAACCAAAACATTTAGTTTTAGGAAAATAATGTATGCATTTTGTCCTTCATAATTACTGTATTTCTGAAGAAAAGATGAAATTCTGCCCTGTAGCCCAGAGGAGGTGATTTATATTTTTCTGTGTTCTTACTCTATTCTGTGGCTTCCAAATCAGTTACGAGTCTTTCTTTGCAAACTCTTTGTAGCATGGGACCCTGTTACTTATAACTTGCTGCTTCTTCCAAACCCAGATTAGGAGCGTCAGTGAACAGGGGTGCTTTGTCCGTGTAGGACAGGAAAAGGTTTATAGTTTGGGGGTTTTTTTTAGCATATCTGCTTCTGTAATAATTTGCTCCTACCAGGAAAAACACAAAGCTCAGCTAAGAGTTATTCTTCATGGCACTTTGTCAAACTTACCCCTTTGTGATTGTCATCTTGTCACTGGATGCTAGAGTGCTCCTGGTGTTGTATCCTGAACACTACGTGCATTTGTCACTTGGATTTGGCATTTTTGCAAAGGAAGCATTTCCAGACAAAAGGAAGAGAAGGAAAGTCTCACTTTCCTTCCCTTCTCCAGTAAAGAACAGTTGTAAATCTAAATTATGCAAGGGGCGCACCAGATGGACTGTGGAGAGTGCCTTAGGAGTGCATGCAATAATAATAACACAATTAATAATTAATAGCCACGCTGGACTGGGCCTTCCAGCATTGCTTTGCTTGAATCTTACCAAATAGTTCTGAATAACATAGGTTCAGTTTAATACCCAGCATAATGTCAGCTGTAAGCTTATTACAAAATTGGCTCAAGTCGAAATGGGCCTGATAATAAATGCGATGTCAGTCACCCCACCAGTGCTATAGGGAAAAAGTCAATGCGTTTTCTTGAGAGTCTGGCACAGCTGCTGAAATTAGAAAAAAAGTAATGTGTGATATACGATACCATACATACTCCTAAGAGTCTTCTCAGTTGTTACTGAATTAAGGAAAATCTTAGTGAGAGTCCGAGGAAGTTAATTGGCCAGCCGGGAATCTGTGGAGTTTTTGACTGCCTGAAAGGCAGGCATAGGAGATAGAAAAAATAAAATGAAGTTCAAAAGACCCTGAAACAGACCTAGGTTTTAACTGCTCTGCACCTGCAAAGGGGGGAAAAAGTATATCTTCATGAGTCTTGCAAAATACCAGCAAATTATATTCTAACTAGACGTTAATCTGATGCATACAGTGTTCCAGTTACGATCGCCAGGATAAAAGGACTTGTCTAATCTCTGACTTTGGCTTGCTCGATCTCTTTTTCTTGTGTCAGTAAAGCTCTTCTTTTGCTTTAGCTGAGTGGCTTAAATTTTACTACTCGCGAATTTAAAATCTGTCATTATAAACTGGCTTTCCGAAGCTGCTGCAGAAGCCTGCAAGCTTCCCCGGTGCCTCGGTTGGAAGTCGCGGGGGAATACTGGAGGTTTCAATGTTGTTGCTTTCTTGGGCTGTGTTTTCGCATTATGCCAGACAATTCTGTAAGCACTGAGGAAGATTTGTCATCTGCAAATCTGATTCTTGGCTGAGCAGCACTGGTTCCTAGGAAGATCTAAATGCCCTTTGCTATCTTCCCCACATTTGGGGCATTTATAACGACTTTTCCCTGCCAGACTCTCTGATACCTTTTATACTTCTGCTCATACCAGAAGATTTCCCTTCAGAGTGGAAGGGTCGCTCTTTTTTGACCTCTGGAATTGGAGCGACATAATTTATTTTTGGTCTCTTTCTTTTGCTCAGTCAGTTTGGGCTTGTTAAATAGTTATAAAACTATTAAGAGACATGCCTGAAGTACAATCAAACAGTCCTCACAGGAATCCGGATTAAAAATCAGAGAAAATCAGTTAGTATTGATTAGCTTAATGGAATCTGTTTTGGTTTTTTTGTTGTGTCCTGACAAGTCCCTCTCGCTTCCCATTCGTAGTCTGTGCTCTGTAACCATGGCTGTCTTCGCCATTTCTCTCCTGCCCGTAGAACCTGATTACCAATTTGACCTCGGGTGGAAATCGCCAAGATCTTTTATTCCCATTAATGTCATTACAATAGGTGCCCAGGGAAACTAATTCTCCCACTGAGCAAAAATATGTACTCTTTATTATACATCAGAGAATCCACGTTGGAAAGAAAACTCAAACATCTGCTTGTTTAGTCCTGCTGCTCACAGAATAAGTTGTTTTTCTACCAGCAGGAAAGAGTAAGAATTTTTTTTTATTTTTTTATTTGTTTTTTTTTAACATTTGCAATAAAAGCTACGGGTCAGATTCATAACCATGGTGGCGATGTGCTGTATTAGCAAGAATGAATTTTGAATGAGGTCCTCCCAACTTTAGATCTAAGCACTGCAATTCAGAGGCAGCTTCAGTGTTTCAGGCTCAATGCATATTCTTAGTGTTCCCTGCAAAATAAGCAACGACATCAAGAAAGAGCAACCTTTGGGGGTTTGCTTGTTTGGGTTTTTTACCTTTTTCAGTTGTTTCACTATAGTAGACTTCACAGTTCTGGCTAGAAGCTTCACTGTGCTTCGAAGGTTTTGTTTATAAAGATTCATTTGCATCTGTACGTGCATCTCTTTCTGTGCGATTGCTTAATATGAAAATAACCTAATCAGGTGTTTTGGAATCGATAATAATTTTCCAGGTCTCTAAATCCAATACAGTTGTTCCGCACGGAGAAGGAATTTGTCAGTGCTGCTGTCAGCGTGCAGGATGCCCGCTGGCACACGCTGCTGAGCAGCTGCTGAATTACTGCAGTCTCGGGTGACCACTGTGCCCAGCAGCGTCCCAGTTGGGATGTAGCTTTGCCAAACACTTGAGTTGTGCCATTGACGGGGAGGAAATTTAGGTCAGATCCTTGGTACGCTGGGCAGGCTCTGCCTCGTCCGTTCATCGGGGCGTAAATCTGTAACGTGGGTCCCGTGCTAAACCTCACCTCTTCGGTGTGCAAATTTCTTTTATGTACTTCAGGAATGGAAAGGAAAACCGTCTGTATTACTCCCATCATTTAGGTTATTTTGACATTTCAGAAATTGTTTTATATAGAATTCATTTGTGCTTTTTATTACTGAGGAGCCGTGGCAAAATGACATTTCCTCATGTGTTTAGAGGCTATTTTGAACTACGTACAATGGAAAGATAGCCCACGCACCATCCAAATTGTATTCTGCTCAAAAATATGTGTTATTTTTTTGCATTTGCTCCACATCCAGAAAGTAGGTTCCATGTCTCAAAGAGCCTTCCATCTGGCGATTCTAAGTGACTGGCGCATCGTCTGTGAGATGGTACTTGCAGAAGAGTAGGGGTTTCATGTTGTTTTGAGGGAGATGAAGTAAATTTTTCCTCCATATTGTCATTTGAAAAAACTGTCAGAATTTCCAGCCTGGTTTTAATTTTTATATAATTTTTTGCCACTTATGAATGTGGGATGAACTGGAACAAGCACACTAGATATGTTCAATTTGTAGTATTTTTCTAATAAAATTTTGAAAGTACCCGAGAGAATTAGACATTCAGTTCTCATTGAGAGTAAAGGATATTAAGATCCTCTCTAAAGGAGTTAACGGAGCTTTTGAAAATGCAGCGTAACATCTTTGCAGATTGTGAGAGTCTAAAGCTTTAGGTTGGTTTTAATAAGGCAGAAATAGTCCAGAAGACTGAATATAACGACTTCTCATGAACTGTCCACAAGAACCGTTGTATACTACTGTGACTATACCTACAGATTATTGTTACTTCGCATTTGTTCAGTGCCGGAGAAAAATCATGTTTTTTTTCTCTAAGGCCTTTTTTATTTTGGAAGTGAAACAGGCCCGTCTCTGAAAAGCAGAATTTATGAGGGTTGATTTCCTACAGCTCTCCTTGTGTGGATTCTCTGGTACCTAATAGCATGGCTGAGGTAATTCTGCAACAGTTCCCTTCTCTGAAGGCGTTAATGTCTTCTACCTAAATGTCTTTTTCCACATAAATTTCAGCAACTTAATGATTTTCAGACCTCCGATTGCAAGTGGGGATCTGAGAGATGGACGGATGCAGGTCCTAAACCTCATTTCCTTGGGAGAGTAGATTAGGAAGAGTAGGTAGTGTTAATGGAGAGTTTGGGAAGGAGTGGAATAACGTGGGGTTACAGCAGTAGGTATGAGACTTCCAGAGGACCCTTGGCCTGATACATATTTGGTAGATGAATTGTTTTGGGGTTTTTTCCAGTCATGTTTTTCCTCTATGGCTAGACACCCGTGACTCTCTATTTTTCCTTGGTATCTTTATTTTCCCCTGTTACATGAATTTAGGATTGAAAATAACATGGAATATTTCAGCGCTGGCTCGTTATCTTACATGGGGAATTTGCCTGACTAATAGTGACATGGGCTTGTGATTTTCCCATATGTTATCTAGATGAAGACCTGTCATATAAACGAAGGTAAATAGAATGCAGCTTAAATTTATGATTTATGTATGGTACTCCAGAATAAGTTAGCTAATTTGTCATCTTGTTACCCTGCGAATTGATATTATTCTGCTACGCTTCCATTAAGCAGTGAAGTAGAAAAATGAAGTTATCTTTTGTATCCAATAATTATTTCTTATGTTTTCTAGGTATTTTCTGTTTCTTTTTCATTTTAGTTTTATTTTGGCAAGCAACTTGTAAATGGTGAGGGTTGGGTTGTTTTGGTTTGTTTTGGTTTTCCCCCTGAGGAAATTTCGAGGGGAGATGATTGTCCATCGGTTCTTTTAATCAGTGTCACTGAAGTTATCGTTTTCATAGTAGTGACAAGGTAGCACAGGGTGAATGGCTGTTGTTCTTGGCTTTAAAAATTATCTCATGATAAGCTACAGTCCTGTGGCAGTGCTGGAAAACAGTTCAGAGGGTTCGGGGAAGGAAGGAGAGCGCTAGGGAGTTCAAAGCATATCAGAGAAGGCATTGATTTGACAAATAAACCATGTGCAACTGAACCAAGTGGAAAAGTAAAAATAAAAATAAAAATAAAAATTTAAAAAAAAAAAAAAAAAAAAAAAAATTAAGGCCAACTCTGTTGGCCAGGAAAATGTCCAGAAGTGCTCCTGGTCTCAAAACAGTCTTTCAGTCTCCTAAGTGAAACCTAGTGCTAAATGGAAGTACATCTGGCCAGTAGTTTCTTCTTCAAAATAAACAGTCGTGGTGAAGACAGAGCAGAAGAGCAAGCTCTTTCCTTTTCTAATTTTTCTATGTGTGAGGAAAGGATGTGTACATACAAGTTTATGGTTTGACCTGGGCTTCATATGCGGAAAGAGTAGAGATGATCTGGAATGTGGAATGTGTCCTGTTGTGCTGCTTTGAGATCTGCTTTTGATATTGCTAAATACAGAGTTAATTCACTTGCAGAACCGCTTTGTCCCCTCCACTCAGCGTGACCTACTCATGCTAAAACTAAGAACACGAATAATAGAAATATTTAAGTACTGCAGTCCATGGGAATGGTAATGAATATGACACCTGTCGTCTGGTTAGCAAACCAGTTTCCTGATTTCAAGATCCTCTCGGTTGTAATGGTTACTCTGTCAACAGTAAATCACATTTCTGGAGGAGGTATGCAAATAACTAGCTAGGGGTTGTGTGCTGAGGAATACGGTGGTGATGATGCGGGTGGTACCTTAGGTTTGCTTAAATACTTCTGAAGTTCGTGAGTTACTTTCCAAAGTAGTTTCCGAGTTAAATGTTAGGGATGTTGGATCTTGACAGGAAAGACTGCGTATTGACAGTTCCTCTTGAGGAGTAACTAATGATACGAAGTCTCTCTTTATGTATCTCTGGTTTGACTGTGCATTCACCTCTAAAAATATCACCTTTAAAAGATTTGCGTGTTTGTAGAAGATATTTCTATTTATATAATACATTGTGGGAACCTAGATTTACTTATCTAGGGTTTCTACGTAGATTCTGTTGGATGATTGCATTTATCTTGGTTCTAATTGGAGGCAGAAATTCACACTGGGTTGCTCTGCTGTAGTCATAAGTAGGACATCTGGGATAAATGTTACATGCACCAAACATTAAATTTTCATTTATTTAAAAACAAAACAAAAAAAGAAAAGACACCATTGTCTGGTTTGTTTCCTGGATGGATCCTGAACTCTCCTCTTCCTGAGTTAAGAGTGAAGTCTTTGAGCTTTATCAGGCTGTTACTGAACACTTCTCGCTATCTTGTCCCTGGATCCCGCTACATTTGTTAACTATGGATGTCATCACACTTAGATTGTCAGCAGGTTCATCTGGCAATAAATTAAAACATTTTGTTAGTGTTCTAGATGTAAATAAGGGCCAATGAAATACTCATTATAGATAGGAGATACTGAAGGCTTAAATCATTATCATATAAACGGCTTCATTTTCAACATATTAAAATGAAACTTATATTTCGTTAGATAAAGTACTTCATATAAACAACCATAAAGAATTTCAGTAGAGGAGTCGGGGAAATAATAGAGCACCTCTAAATCCCCTTTCAGCTTGTGAATTGAATCTATTGGTAGGCAGAATATCAAGGCTTTTCCCCACAAAAAAGATTATAACTGAAACTGTTACTTGTAAAAAAAATGTAAAAATGTTAATAGACTTTTTTGCCTCTACAAACTTTTTAACAAGCCATAAATGTTAATATTTGAAAAACAATAGGCAAAGGTAATCATGGTGGCATAAAAATAATTGATAAAGAAAGTATTGGATTTTTTTTTTTTCCCCCCAAGTGAAAAAGCTGCCATTGATTTCTGTAGAATCCAAATTAAGTCCTGAAGAGAGACTTGCATTTAACAGGGTTCTCTGGAGGTCAGTATCCACCAGAAATTCTGACCTGGGCTCGCCACTCGGAAACACGGAAGCCTAGAATGGCCCTGAAGTTATACCTTTTACGTTTAGATATCTGTGTCCGTGCAGGGTCCAAACGGGGTCCCACGGGTCGGGATTGAAACCCTTCGTTTCGCAGGATTCAGCGCAGTCACCTGTCGCGTTTCCTAACGGATCCGCCCGGGAAGGAGCGATACCCATCCTTTTCTTGATAGACACGTAGAGCGTTGGTAGCACGCCGGGGTTTGGGCTGTTGCTGGAGAGCGTTTGCACAGCAGCAAGGCTCTTCACCGCTCCCGTTGGGCCGGGAGTCAGCCAGAGGTTGGAAGGGGACGCGGCCTGGACGGATAACTCGAGCTGATCCAAGGGATATTCCGTCCCCAGTCCTGCCGTGCTTGTCCCTAAGGGCTCCAGGAAAGGAGGAGCAACCAGGGGATGGTGGTGGGTATGGGGCTGGTCTTCCCAAGCGGCTGTGGCACGTGCAGAGGACGCGATTTTCCAGGAGGTGGCTGGACATCTGCCTGCGAGTGGGAAGCAGTGGGGTTTAATGTAAAAAAATGTAGAAACGGTTCTGAGTAAGGGCTAGAATCAAGGTACCCTTAGCTGCCTGTCCTGGTTTCAGCTGGGATAGAGTTAATTGTCTTCCCAGTAGCTGGTTCGGTGCTGTGTTTTGAGTTCAGTAT
>JAVJGG010000048.1:19128337-19157230 GCA_035590195.1 Aviceda cuculoides
GCAGCACCGGGCACTTGGCCGTGTTGAACCTCGTACAATTGGCCTCGGCCCATCGATCCAGCCTGTCCAGATCCCTCTGCAGAGCCTCCCTGCCCTCAGGCAGATCAACCCTGCCAAGTTCAACCAAGATCAACCAAAGTTCATTGTAAGACACAGACAGACTTCTCAGCAAAAAAAGTAGAGTAAGCAAAACTATGGAAATAAAAATTCTGATAGACATTGTGGAGTAAGCTGGGAAAACGAAGTGTATAACATTAAAAAAATCTATCGTGAACTGGAGTACACAAAAATATCTACAAATCACAAAACATAAATTGACCTTAGGACATTCTATTAACTTGAACAACAAGAAGTAATAGCTACTACCTTCAGCTACACAGAAGAGAGTATAAAATGAACTTTTGCTGTAAGGTTAGCAAACTGCTCATAATAAAGTAAGCAAGATCCCATAAAGTGTTTTTTCCTCCCATCACAAGAGCTAAAATGTGGAAATGTAGCAGAACACAAAGTTAAATCTGAAATTTTACTAGAGGTTACCTTTGACTCTTCCTCGGTGGTCCATTTGTAACTGAAAAATGGAAGAAAACAGAATACAAATCAGGAGCAGTTTATACAGTAGCTAAATATGTTCCTGTATATACAACCATAACTCTGCATAATGAGGTCTTCAACTTTGAAATATCAGTAATTTTAAAAGAGTTTACAAATATCTGTTTGCTTAGCACTTACTTATGAATCGTT
The DNA here is from genome assembly GCA_035590195.1 of Aviceda cuculoides. Classification (NCBI taxonomy): domain Eukaryota; kingdom Metazoa; phylum Chordata; class Aves; order Accipitriformes; family Accipitridae; genus Aviceda; species Aviceda cuculoides. Next base: position 19,129,079 of record JAVJGG010000048.1, read on the forward strand.
TCCTAGAAATCAGTTCTATAGTCTGATATTCTTCATCCTGCTAAACTAAACATTCTAAAAAAATCTTTAGCAAGTGTACAAAGATTAACATTGTTGTTTAGTAAAGCATTTCATTATAATACTCGAGAATAAAGGAAGAATTATATGGCTTTGTCAGGCTTCTCTTTTCCTAGTTGATTCTGAAAGTCTGGAATATTTCTTTAATAGGCGCCAATTTTCAGATGGAAATTCTAGTCTATCCCTTCGTTACTTCATATTTCACACATCTCCTTTTTGTACATAACTGTGAAGAGTGGGATTTAATAATGCCAATTTTTCTGATTAAGTGCTTTGTAATTCTGTGGAGTTTTTCCTTGCAGAAGCATGTGGAATTCTCCAAAAAGGTGTTTCAAGAAGAAGGGATAAGTCCTGCTGGCAGCCTTAGTAATTTTTGCGGAATCATATTTCCAATAAGACCAGTAAAATTTAGTCCAGTCAGTGTAGACTACAATGGGGGAAATGTACAGGTCCCCTTGGAACCTAAATATCAGGCCTTTGATGATCATCGACACAAACCTAGGCTTCCCTGAGTTGAGCCCATATTGCTTCTGGTACTGTGCCTGGTCCTCCTTTTATTGTTATTTTGCTCACATTCGCACCGTATTCCATTATTAATTTTCATTTTTCTCTAAGGCTTTACGTCACAGTCTAGTTTATTGATTCCCTTTATAGATAAGTCTTCTAAATTGCTAGGCATTTTCATAACCTGTCCTTCTACTCTATCTACTACTTTGCTAACTGGTATTGATTTGTAACAATGGGAAAAAACTTCATGAGGCTTTTTAGAATATTGAAGGTTCCATATCTTCTCTATGACCAGTGATTGACTTTCTTCAACAGGTTTAACGTTAAAGGCAGAAAGGGGATGCCTTTGGATATTCCTATAATTATTTTTTATGGGGCACTTGTGACTTTTGTTTTTAATAGAATTGTTAAAAATATTTTGGTGGATATATTAGATAAATTAGTAATAAAAGCTATAGCTATTCACGCCTAGGGCTATAAAATCTAAAAGAGAGCACCAAGAGTAGTACTGAGATGCATTACACTTCCCTACATTTGCCTACAACCTACTAATATAGTAATGAGATTGCACATAAATATTTTCTGTTTGAGTGGAAGCAATTTCACTCCTTTCTCTGTTGTGTAAGACTTGAAAAGATCTTCTTGCTCTTCCAGTCCAGTCCAAGTATGTTGCGGATGCTGCAATGTTTAATTGCTATTACAGCGAGCCACTGTGATACACTCAGACCCGCGTTCCTCTGAGTTACTTTAACTGGTCATTGTTTTGAAGTATCTAAGTGTCCTATTAATAGTTTGTATATAATCTCATTGAGATCGCATTCTTTAGGTATCACACAAAAAGACTCCATTGCCTTGAAAACATGGTGGCTTTGCATAAAAGTTGTCTTAGAACTGGCACTTATAAAATGCATAGATTTTCCGCAGATAAAGTGAAAACTAATTTTATCTTCAAGATTGGGAATCTGAACTCCTCACCAATGCTATTAGAATTGCATATGGTATGATTTGCCTCCAAGCTAAAGAACATTGTATTGTATTATGCTGACGTTGGAGTACTGTGTAAGAGGAAGTATTTGAAAATCAAAATTAGTAGCCATTTCAATGTTAGATGCTGACTTTGCGAATTTCTTAGTTTTTAGCTAGTGGAAGTATGATCAAAACTCATTCCTCTATATTTATATAAGGTATGGTCTTGGTTTCTGGTACACTAACAGAACTCGGTGGTTTAGAAACTATTATGCATTTTTTTGACTGCTTCACAGAGATCTTTACTGTATGTTAAAGACTGCTGGAAGTGAAGAATGAAAGAGACACTCAGCAGAAGTAATCATTTTGCTTGTTGTGTAATGAGGAATGCTCAGTTAATATTAAAGAGACTATTCCAAGAGCATTTTAATGACTATAATTTGGAATACAAAGTAAAACTCCTTAGGCGTTCAAATTATTCAACATGAGAATCCTACAGTATTTAACATCTAACACATGAAATGTTTCTACATCTGTCTGAAAATGAAGTCAGTCTATTTTCATGGTGTTAATCACTTTTATTGCATATACTACTTCACAGTATCCAATTTGTCACATAGAAGCCTGTGTTTTACGGTGTATGGTAGATTCAAAATAGAAAAGAACCTTTCTTGGAAGGAGAAATGTATTAATTTCTACCGATTTAACTAGCATGTAATTATCCTCTATAATACTGTCTGAAAGGTAAAAAATGATAAATGGCTGCAATAAAGAGACATCACACATGCAGAATGAGTGTTCAGAAGGGCTCGTTCAACCTCCATTTTACCAGCAGTTTGTTTCAGCCGCTCAGCATCACTGATAGACTCTTAGTATGAGCTAGATAAATGGTTAAAATAATAACTTACGGTTCAAAGAGACTGAAAAGAGACTTCAAAAAAAAGGGACACTTGCCTCAAAACTGCGGTGAGATTTTTGGCTGTGGAACTCTCAGCAAACTACAAATAGTTATTAATAATTAAAATTTGTTTTCCATATTGTAAAATACTTAACGTTCTTTTTCTAAAAAGCCAAATGCCACCCATACGTTTTGTTTCAGCTCATATCTTGTAAATGGCACGGGCCATTTAAACCACAAATATGGTGGTTTTACATAAAGGGTTATACTTGTGAGAATCAGTTACCGTAACAACAATACGGGATTTTTTTTCTTGCCCTCCTTCTCTCTCTCCACCACCTTGTGTGGCAAGCAGTGGAAAACATCATTATCTTCAACTCTTCTATAATTTACAAGAAATTTGCATTCCTTCAGGTTAAGTACTTGATTCGTAGTTGGGTGAGGGAAGAGCCGCAGGTAAAGGTGAATGAGAACTGTTAATTTAGAGCAGCTGCTGGCACTGCGGACACCCGAAGCATACGCTACTGCTTGGAGAGAATGAACGTTATTTATGCCGAGCTTAGTGGCCCCTAAGTCCTGTTCTCTAGGGGGGGTGACCTCTTCAAGCCTATAAAAAGGCGGGTGGGAGTTTCAGGAGGCACAGACCCACCAAGGCGGGGTTGGAGCTGGTGGAGCTTCCCATCCCTCCTGAGGAGCGAGCCGAGTTACTCCAGCCCTGAGCGGGGGGCAGGAGCCAGCCTTCGGGGGGGGGGGGTCACTGTCTCAGGCAGAAATTGGGCTCCGCGGTGGGGGCAGCCCCGTAGCAGTTGGTGCCGTTGCCGCCAGCGCCCCGTTTGCTCGGCGGCCAGCGTCGGGGCTGGAAGAGGGGTTGGCTCTTCTAGTCGTCACCAGGCGGCGAGGAGTGTTCCGCACTGGTTCGTGGCTCCCTGTTTCAGGGGAGAAGGCCGCTTTTGCCCGTACCTGTGCTTTCTCCTTCGGTTTGGCTATAATGACCAAGAAAGAAGTGTCACTGGGCCAGCGCAATTCGCCTTTTCTCTACAACTAGAAACCCAGCTATGCTGCTCCCAGCTGCGCGGAGGGGAAAGCAAGCAACTCCTCTTGGGTTATACTCTTCCCCATAGCGCCTTATGCGAAATAAATGGTCGGTGGCCAGCTGAAATTACTCCTCTCTCTACCTGAAAACCTAGGATAAACGTTTCACCCTCATAGTTTTCATTTTTGCTGTTGCATCTTTTTTGCTTTGTGTTACTTCGGTCATCACATCACTGGTATGAACTGGGAGTGTCAGCTAAAGGGCATTACAGCCCCTCGAAGCACAGTATCTTCCCATAGTCACATCTGTTTACCTCTAATGGCCATGAAAATTTTATTCTTCCCCCAAGTCACTGAATGACCTTGTTTGGGGGGAAAAAAGGTGGGAGCGTAAAGGTTATTTTTCACATGTCTGTTTTATAACTTAGTCTATGTAGCAAGTACGCATGAGCCCGTTTTGGCTCGTAAGGCGTATGTTCGGTGATCCATGTCGTGTGCTGTGGAGTTGAGAGTCATTGGCGTGTGTCTGGTACGGTGGCGTTACATATGAATGGTGAAGAAATGATAGACGGTGTTGTCAGAAATAACTAGTGCTTTAGGGAATACTGTAGCATTTTTATTTTTAGAAACTGTTCATTTAAACAAGTGGAAGGGAGATAAGGGCCTACTTCGGAAACTCTGTCTCAAGGCTTATCTTTCATGTACCTGGCTAGACTCAGAGGGATTATTCATAAGATTAAGGATCTGCAGAATTTGCTTTACATTAATTTGAGTGGCAAATAACTAGAAGCAGCAAATTGTTTTTTCCACAAAAATATCTTGGGTTTCTGAGCCTGTGCATTGCTGAACTTGTATTATGAAATGATAAATTCTTTTAAATACCAGATAATTAGATGCTGAGTGCTGTTTATTCCCTCATGACAGAGCCTAGCCTTCTATTGGCCATTCCTGTATTATATCATCAAAATAACTTTCCAGTGTGATAACAGTGTGATTTTTTTGTTTGTTTGTTTTTCCCCTATTCTCTTCTAGACAGTTCAAAACACTGTCCTATTTGGAAGAGAAGTCTCTAATAGCTAAAGATAACATATTCTACAAAGGAGCTTCTCCAGTGGAACTCAAGAAACAGGCCTCTGAAGGAGCTGCTCCTATCACCCTTTAAATAAAGACAACACTCTGCATCTGTTTTTTTGATAATTTCAACTATAAAGTAGTCCCAGTTTCATAAGCATCAGCTCTAAAGCAGTGCCATTCAAATGTCCAGGACTAACTAGGCTGTTTCTCAAGCCAGAAATACTGGATCTTTGTGCATTTCTATAAATGTGTGGCAATGCAGTTTTTCAGTTGATTCTTACATAATTTCAGCAGAATTTTTTGAAACATGTTAATGAGACCCTAAGACACAAAATAATCTTTAGTTTATAAGAGTAATGTGGGTGTTATATATACCTCTAATTTTTACTCCTGTGCTCCATCACATATATTTTTGTCCTGGTTTCTGTCTACAAAACAAGCAAGTTTATGCTTGCCTTGTAATCAGTTTCTCTTCCTCAGCAAATGCCCTTTTAAGAGAGCGAATAAGGTCATGTTAAGCACTTATGGAATCAAAGTGTCCTCACCAATAATTCGTACAGTTTATAGTTAACATTTGTTCAGATTAACCTAAACTTGCTGTAAAAGTACTTTAAAGGTTTTTGATTTAGAACCTAAAGAGAAGGTCTTTTACCTTATAGCTTTTCCTTATGGAATATAACAAGAGTTAATATAAACCAGGTTAATATTGATTGACGTTCTCACAACCCCTGGTGAAATGTTTTCTAACCTCCTTCCAAGTCATACTTTTGTGTAGACCAGTGTGGTTTTGTAGAATGAGTTATCAGCCCCTGCAGCCTCCTAAACTGATGGATCGTCACTGTCGAACATGTAACAGCAGGTAGTTATCCGGCGGTTGACTTATATTAATTATTGGAACTGCGCTAGGGCCAGCGGAGTTATCTGAAAAGATGAAAGACTTGTTCAACAAGCAGATACCCGAGTTTGGTTAACGGGGTCCTACGATAAAGAGACCTAGGAGCAGGTTAAGTTTATAGCAAAAGCTTTAGGGTTTTTTTATAGCAAAGCTGCAAGGAAGTGAGGAGGGTAAACTTTGACCGTATGCAGTATGTTGAAAGTACTTAAGGAATTTTACCTCCTTTTGGTGGAAATGGAATAACTTGTTTGTTTGTGATCCTGAAGCTTTATTTAGCAATGTCTGCGGCTTGATTATCGAAGTGGTTACTTTGGATTAATTTAGTATTTAGCTTGTTGTAAGACAAGAGGAGTCTCACTTAATCTGCTGCGCCGTCCAATGACCAAACTTTACTGAATTTGGAACCCCTCCATCAATGTCTTATGGGCTGTTAAAATTTCCATTCAGCTCAGTGTTAGATGCGGACAGCTGGCTAACAGGAAAATACAGGAGCAATTGCCTACTAAGAGGAAACCTTTCTGAAGCCAAATTGCTTGGTAAAACAACTCAAACAGCTCTTAGGGAAAAGCCCTAAAGGATTTAACATGACTTAAACCGATAATGTTCTACAGAAATTACTCGTACTTACCTGTAGGACTGAATACAAAGCACTGTCCTGTCTGTTGCAGTTTTTAACCATATGCTTAGTATCCTGTAGAGGAAAAAGCAGGATTTTATCGCAAATTACATAAGGTTGTCCAAAAAACTTCAGAAAAGTAGTAATTTTCTTGCTAACATTACTTGTGTCTTTCTGCAAGTATATTTCCTGTTTAAAGAAAAAGGAAAGAAGAAACTGAAGAAAGAAACTGCTACTTATTTAAACTCCCAAGTTTTTAGGCAAAGCTAATAAAATACCATCTTCTGAGGCTGTCTTTTGATCCTCATTGAAAGGTTCTGGTTTTAATTACTGATAATTTTGTCACAAGTTAGCCATTTTGATTGAAATGTCCATCGCAAGATATTTGCGTGAGGCTGTCTTTGAAAATATGGCAGTCAACATGGTTCACCAATTTCTCAAGTAGCAGCAAAATTATATTGTTTCTCAATAGCACACAAGTTAACTTGGAGAAGGAAACCCCTAAAAGCTGGTAAGTGTGGAATAATTTGAGATGGTAGCAGAAAGATAAAACTTCAGTGAGGGCAGCAGGAAGAGAAGACTTTAGTGAGGGTAAGGAAGACAGAAGCATGATCTGAGGAGCAAACTGGGACTAACTGGACAAAGCCTGGAGTCAGAACAGGGCCTATAAATGTGGTCCTATATTCCGGACATAGGTCCTGGGGCAATCTAGCGTCGTTCCCACAGTGAAGTGTGTCCTCGTACCAACACGCCACGGAGTCAAATGACGTTTGTATCAGCTGTTCCATCATAAGTACAAGTCTTGGCCTCAAAACCAGAAATTATTGTTCTGTAGTTTCTCTGGGTTTTTTCTTGTTGTGCATGCATGTGTTGTGTGAGTATGTAATAGATATCTAAGACGGAAAATTATTGTTGTGACAAAGGTCAAAATGAGATTCAGGTTCCCATGGAGCATAAAATAAGTGAAAAAGCTTGCTTCCGTGTAAGATGCTTTTACTGGCTTTGGCTTATTTTTTGTAAGCCTCTGTTCGTACAAAGAGAACTACATAGGATATTCTGCAAATTACAAAAAGCTTCCCCTGAAGAACCTGATGATACTAATTTTAAGCAGACAGATTTCCCCTGTCTTGTACGAGAGGAAACTGAAATCCACAGTAAATAGAAACCTGATCATGCAAGTGATCTTGAACTGTGTTCACACAGAAACATGAAGAAACCCAAATGTCAGATTAAGTACATGTCATGCTAACCCAATCTGGATGTGCAACTTTTAGATGAAATATTTGATTATTTCGGAAACTACTTTTGGTATTTATGAAAGGTTAAGATGGGGTTTTGTGGCAGAGCAAAAAGGGAAACAAAGTGTCCTAATTCCTAGTCCCATGTTACTACCACAGATTCATCTTGTAGTATGAGTTATAACTGCAGTGTGAGAACAATTTCAATTGTTATTGTCCACTCAGAATGAACGGTCTGCTTCGTATACTCTCTCTGTGACCAATTAAAAAAAGCAAAACCAAAGTACTTGAACGCAGATCAGAATTTAATGTTCCAAAGATCCTCGAACTGGAATGGGATGCTCTGAAAGAAGAGCTGAGTGCTCTTTCACCAGGCATCCTCTCCTTCCCAGCTGGTTGTTTCCATCCTTGCACTTTCCCCCAAAAATTTGTGACACCAAATGCAAGGTAGCAGCCCATGGGAATGGCTGCTTTTTCCTTGATGTAACCTGCTGATCTCAGAAATGAGCAGATGTCAGGGTGAGGTGGGGGGAGAAGGATGTAAAGTCTGCTGGAACACAGTCGGCCTTGTTGAGGAAAAACCACAAGTCTCTTTCCTTCTTTTCTCCTGGGCCTCTAGGTCACATAGCAAGTTGCCCGTGTGTGTTTCATGGTCCTAAGGCAGGTGCTTGTAGCTCTCCAGCTAGTTTCTGATGTGGCTAATGGATCTGTCTCTCTCCTGTTATTTTTAATTAGTAGGTAGCAGTCGCCTTTGCCAGCCAACCCATGTTTCTGTAATGAGAAGAAAACATTCCTGATCCATTAACCACGGGATTTTTTAGTGGGACTGTCTATTGGGTCTGGCTGGGATGGAGTTAACTTTGCCCACAGCAGCCCTCATAGAGCTGTGCTCTGTACTGGTAACTAGAGTGGTGTTGACAGCCAGGCAACCTTTAGGCTACTGTTGAGCGGCTTGAACAGCATCAAGGCTGTCTGTCTCTGCAACCCTCCCCAAGCCAAGGTTAACCCACCACAGCCTGAGGGTGGAAAACCTCATCTCAGGCAATATGGCAGTATAAACAACTAGGATGGGTCATTTTTCTGTTGATAAATACAATTACTGATATTTTTTCAGCAGGTTGGTTTGCTTGAGGAGAAACACTGGAGCAATTCTACCCCATATGAAGTGCTAATGAGACACAGTACTGTCCTGCAGCGTTTTAGTCCCAGCAGGTGGGGATCATCTTTTCTTTGTGCATGGAACTGTGAATTTATTTTTCCTTTTATTGCTTCTCTTGGTCCTTGCTCAACTATTGTCGGTTGTTCTCTAATATGTTGTAGAGAGGGGAGGGACCACCAGTGTGCTTTAACATTGTCCAGGCTGTATTTTGAATATATGTTCCTGTCTACTTATGCTTTTTAAAGCTGCCTAACAGCCTGATATCTATGGTAGCCCATCAGTGAAATATTATTTCAGAAAGACTTGTATTATGCAGCAGAATGCATCTAAAGCAACAAATACTTTCAGTTTTGAGCTTATATGTATTTTCAAATTGGTCTAGAGATTTATTTTTTGAGACCTAGTAAACAGCATATTTCCATGGTTGAAAAATAAGAGTTACTTAACTACTGACAGATCTCAAAACATAACACTGCTAGTTACGACTGCTTCAGCTGTAATGTTTTAAGTAATAATCTTTGCAATCTAAGGAAAAATTGTACTTACTATGCTACATGAACTTAACCCAAATAAATCAAAACCTATGTGATCATACTATAATTTCACATTTAAATGTTTTCAGCTTACACAATGCACAAAAAAGACTGTGACCTCCAAAGGATGCACAAAGATGGGGTGTTAATTGCTATGTTCCTGCCCTGAAAAATGGTGGGAGGGCAAATCTCATTTAAGCAACATGAATGCTACAGGTTCCTGAAATTTAAAACCTGGACTTTAATTCAAATATAATACAGATATTTAGGATGGAGGGAAGTACGAAGTATTTTTGCTGTTCAAAATTAATCCCTTTAAGCCATAATGAATACCTATTGATCTAGTATCAATTTTTGATTGAACAATAGACTACGGCTCAAAATCGTTCCCACAGGATTCCTAGGGGTTTCATGCTATAAAAATTAAGAAGTTGCCAAAAGGATGAAATGCTTGCCCAAGTCTCCTTCGAAGGATAAAATATAAGTTCCTTGTAAATGTAATATAGCTTCCTTGTAAAAGCTAATCTGCTGAAATTATTTATTTATTTTTAATCACCTGTCATGTTTGAAACAAGCATTTTTCTTCAGAAAAACATAAATCAGAGTGAAGTCGTTTCACTATACAAATATGTAACAATATTGATATGGGCCGAACAAGTTGTACGACTTCAGTATTATAAGGATGAATGTAGAAAAGTTCAAATGCATACATCTTGGGTGCCAGTAGTCATGAAGAAGATTAATCAGCCTGGGGAACAGCTCCGAATGAAGATGAAGGAGCTCACGTTGGGCTTCTCAGAGGTTCGGGGTGAGGGTGTGATTCGCTGGTCTCCTACGAGGGACTGTGGAGCTAGGATGGGGTGTTACAGTGCCAGATGTTTATGAAAAAGTCGAGGTTGCCAGTTGTGGCTGTCCTTGGGAGAGGAGGGGCTGGTCTTTCTGCTTGACAGCAACTTTCCCCTTGCATCTTTCAGGTGAGCCACAGAATTTTTCTGTAGAAAGGAAGGAAGGGAGAGGGAGAGGCTTCTCAAGGACTGGTAAGTTGGAGGCTGCTCCATATTCTGTTGTTATCAACTCCGCAAGGTCTTTGGACAGTTTCTACATCTTAATACTGTTATTCTAGTATATGATAATTTTCTTATTAAATAACATTATTGTATTCTGTGGTATTATTTCAGCTTAAATACAAGTGCAAAATCATTTTCCTTACTAAGCCCTTTTGCCTTTCAACTTATTTTCCAGTTGTGCAGTTAAATGTGATGGAGAAAACACATCTAATCTGCAATTTGTAGAGCCTGATCAATTCCAAATGTAAAGGCATTACTAGAAAGCTTAACAGATTTGTAGCCACATCCTAACAAAAGGTAAAACTTCTATAAAATTGTTCCTGAAGTCAACTTCTACAGCCTTGTTTCATGTTACCTTCAACCATAAAAAAATGATGAGCACTTGTCAAGAGAGGCAGTCAGGGAGCCAGGAGCACTGTACCTCCAGCAGTATCACTCTTACCATGTACTCGTCTTGGGTGCTAGGCAGGAATGGAAACAGAAAATCAAAAACAACCCCCAAGAGTACACTCCCTAATAAGCTGTGCTATACTTCTACAGAATAAATTTTTTTTTCCATGACGACCCAAGTTTTCCACAGATTATTAGCTTGGCTAAAATACTCCTGCGGCTAGTGATTTTTAGTAATGAGAAAGGGAATAGCAAGTTCTGCCCAACAATATTTAGTCCAACACGGGAGGGGCACTTTTGGGCATACCCCACGATCCTGGTCACTTTTCCTCCGAATCTGGTTTCACATGAGGTCCCTTCTGCATCCAGCTTTTTTCCTGCAGATCCCAGGGCACAGAGGAGCTGGGGCTGTACATGCCTTAGTCTACCGCCAGCTTGTAGGCAACACGAGCATCTGAACTTGGCCATCGAAAAGAGTTTCCAGGCCCCACCTTTTGGATGTAACTTTAGTATTTTGCAGTCGAGCTCAAATTTTGCACTTGAACCCAAAGCGACATCTTTATGTGCATCCAGAGCCCAAAGACAGTACTTTCACCATAAAACCGCATTATTTCAAACTGAGCAAGCATGTCCTATTCGGCTCCTCTTCACTGTCTCATCTCCTGTGGCCCCAGAAATGAGTTTCCAACCCCCCACTGATGTCTGCTGATAAGAGACAGAGCATGAGCAACATGAAAAAATCGTGAGCTCCATTTTAAATCGGCATCTCTGGACTTTGCTATTGGCAAAGCGTAGGATCCATCACACTGCAGGTTTATAGCCTGTGCTAGGGTTTTGCTGATAAAGGTCACAAAAGTTTTAAAATGGTGTGATTACTATTTGTTGATATGCATAATACGGTCTCATTTCAGAAGTGTGAAAAGTTTTGTAAAGCACGTGTTTACTTGCCGTGCGGTTGGCGTTCAGTGAAGAGAAGGCCCGAATAAGAATCGAGCTGTCTGTTGCTGTTATACTGGGATCACAACTCACAGGGTCGGATTTCTTCATCCTTATATCAGTTTTATAGCAACATAACTCCACCGAGTTTTACTGGTTACTCGCCCACGAAAGGAATGAGATGTAGCTCTGTAGAGTGTTTTGTAAGGCAAGGTCTTGGCTCTCCTCTGCCTGGCATGCACACCGCTGGAACAGAAAGAGCCTGAAATCAGTATAAAACCAGCAAAACACTCACTTGTCCACACAGCCTGAAAGCTAATCACAGTGAGCTGAGGGGAAAGCCAGAGGTGCCTCTTCGGAAGCCAGTCCTTTAAAGGGGTGAATCTTCCCTCAGTGTTTTACTTTGTTCACTTTTTTTAAAATGCAAATTCTCCTTTACGGAGTTTTTCAGGAAAAGAAAAAAACCTGTAACTCCTACTTTGCTTTGAGCAGATTTTGAAATTGAACAGAAGAAACAAAAATCTAGGTATTCACTTAGTATTAACGACTCTATTCTTTGTTCCCTTGCTGGCGAAAAAATGGTAACATCTTATGTCCAGAAATTAATTCTCCTACAAAAAATAAAAGGGATTTGCATATATATCTGGTTGTTCTGAAGTGTCTAAAAGGGTCATTTCAAAGTTCAAAAAAAGCTAAAAATGAAAACAGACAGCGAAGTGTACCAGTGTGATTCAGAAGGAATGGTAATGAAAGTCGGGTGGATCAAACTCTTTGGAAATCAATGCGCTTGTCTTTATTGCCAGAGTCAACACAACCATACAATAGGAAACCAACCGTTTAATATCTCTGTCTGGAATAAAGGAACTCTGCTTTGGTTAGCCTTAACCTTTGTGAGATTTCAGTTCAGATCTGCTGTAACTCCAAAGGCTTGAACTGGACAGGGCAGATTGCTGTTTGACAGAGCGATAGCAGGGTGGAATCTGACATTTTCCCAGCTCCCTGGCATTCAAGTTGCAGCACCTTGTCATTCAAATCTCCCTGATGTTCAGCCAATTGTTGTATTATTTATTTCTCTGAGAGCTGACTGAAGTTTGAACAGTGAGGTGCAGGAGGGTGCTTCCTGACTTTTCACCTTACCTCTTGGTGAATTCTGCTTCTGATCTCCAGCTGTCAGAAACTGTACAGCCAACCACAGGCCAGACGTAATGAGAGGTGATTTTCTAAATATTGCTCCAACCCCAAATTTTGGCACAAGAAAACACTAACTAACTTCTTAAATATTTATAGTACAGCCAGAATAAATACGAAGTAAAGGAACAAGTAGATTTTTTAAATGACTTTCTGTTCTGGGGGAGGCAGGGTTGAAGCTATTGAAAACAACACCCTTGCTAGCTGTACTCTTCCTTTTAGAAAAGCATCAGTGTCTAGGCACTACAGCTTATGGTTTCAAAGCTGTGGGAAGGGACTACTGATATTTATTATTTAAATATGAGCTATCTCAAAATATAAAAGAATACAAAAGAGAGCACCCTAAAATCGGGGGACCTATGGTATTTTGAGGATCAGCCCATAGCATTAAATCCTGGCGTCACTTATGCTGAGGTAATGCCACAAAGACAGCTTTTGTACTGTGATTTAAATGTAAAACTGTCAGCTGTAGCTACTACATCAGTGTATCAGATATTACAGGGTAGATGAGAAAAGTGCATTTAATTTTTAATAGCGTTATCAGCCTGCTGCGGTGTGTTATTTAGCCAAACTACAGAGTCAGTGTTGCATCAAACTGTGTGTAGGCCAGTAGCATCTAGTACAATTCATAGTAGGTTTGTGTATGTTTCAGTTGGTAGCAAGTTTCCTGTAAACCTTGTTCAACTCTCGCTGCTTATTTTTACGAGCAGTAGCAGGCGGCGCAGACGTGTGGCTTGGGTCGTAGCGTCATAGATGGGCTAGGTGACACCAAGTTTCGTGTTCATATTTCCTCGGGCTGAGTCAGTTCACCCGAGGTGTTTTTCTCAGTGACCAATGGATGTTCAAACTGTGATTAACTGGAGGGTGATTAATTCACAGACAAGAGAGACGTGAGACTGGTGACACCAGGGAACTATGTAAAGAAAGGTATTTTTGTCCCATTTTTTTAATGATTTCTTTGTCCTCAAAGCCAGAGAATATCATCCTCAGGGTGCCTCATAGAAAGCTGGAGCTTAAAGTGGCAGTTGTTCTTCGCTTTGTTGAAATTTATTTTTGTCATAAAATGTCTGATAAAAAATGCATGGTTTTCTCTTTTCAGGATAGTTTGACAATGAAGCAGACCTTTTTGACCTGGGATTTAGAATGTTGCAATGCACTTTAAAGAGGCCAACACTTAAAGAGAAGTCAGAAGCCAGCTCTACAAAACACTGGGACGGTGGCTTTTCATCTGCCAGGTGGGATGAGCGAGGGGGAATGCATTACACAACACTCCAATATTTGCACTGCACTGGCTTCCCCTTCTTTTCTGGGTACAATTCAAAGGATTGCATTTGATCTAGCCCTACAGAGGCTTAAAGGAGGATTAAGAGGATGAAGAAGTCAGTTGATGGAAGTTTGCCATTGATTTCAACAAGGCCAGGATTTCACCTCCGGTGACTGCCCTCTGTAATCAGAAAAACGTGCCTCCTCTTGGGCCCGTTACAAAGGACAGGATCGAGAGGATTAAATTTTTGCAGTTAAGCAATCAAATGCCTAGAAGTACCAAACTCAACAGCAGATAGGAAACCATTCCTCCCCTCCTTTGCAGATACAAAGAGCAGAGAAGCTTCTGATGATGCTCCGGCTGGCTTGGCGTGCAGGAGGGAGCGGAGCGGAGCGGCGGGACGCGCCGGCGTGCGAAGAGGGGAGCGATGACCCTTGCGGCGAGGGCCTTCCTTCCCGAGGCAGCCTCAGCCCCGGTTAGTGTCTGAGTAAGAGTCCTTGGGCTACAACAAGGGCAAGTGGCAGCGGATGAACTAGCCTACCTGATCAAATTGTAGGAAGCAGCCGTAGCAGAGAAGTACAAGAGAGATCAGAGTTATTACGAGCGGTCCGAACAGCTAAAACCCTCCTTGACTCGTAGCACTGCAGCTGCTCAACCAAAAGTTTGTCATCCCCGAGGCCGAGGGGCCAGGGCAACCTCTTTCTGCATCTGCTGACAAGCAAGAGAGCTGCTCGCATGTAGAGGGAAGACGTGGCTGCCAGGAAAACTTCAAGGATGGTCCCAACTCATCCTGCTGAAGGGTAGCATCATCCTCTTCTTCCCCCCCCCCCTTTTTTTCTTTTTAAATTCCTAGTGGTAAGTTGTCTCTCTAAGGTGGCACCAAAGAACATAGCTTCTGATAGTTCAGCCAATGTTTTGTCCTAACTACCCTTATCCTTCAAAATAGGATAGTGTTTTACCCGTTGCATTTCAATAACAGACCAGCCATATCTTAGATTATGGCATCACCTGATATCTCAATTTTATCACGTAACTTTATTAAATGAAATTTGATTTTTTAAAGCTTATCACAGCAACAGAACAAGATTAGTGGAAATAAGGTGGGTTGAAATGGGATGACAGGTCCTTCTGGTCAATTGTTAAATTCAACTATTTTAGATTGGCAGCCTAAAGAGACTGTATTTTCAGACCCACAGAGATTTTTCTTTTTGATGTCTCCAGAAAGAGGGTATACATTTCTGTTTATAAAGAGCACATTAAATCCTGGTTGTACTGAAGTTGGTGACAAAACTTCAAAAATAACAGGTTGTACCTTGATTTAATTAGATGGGCTGTGGAGTAGAGCCTTTTTTTATCTGATTAGAATAGTAGTTTTATTGGCTTTTTATGAGGCTTTAGTTTTGTTGTGAAACATTCACTTTCCACTCGATTTGTTCAATGCTAGTGTTGTGAGGAAAATTTCTGATTGTCAGGGAGAACTAAGTTGTTGCTTTAGCAAGATGGCAAGGAGAAAACCTACTTCATTCATTTATGCCTTCTAAAGGAGCACTACTCTAATTTTTATTCATTACATAACCAAAGAACGATACCTTGATTGAATATATTGATAGGTTAATTTTCTTTATTTGTATAGTAATAAATTCAAACCTAATTTTTATGTCCATTAGGGGAAATGAAGGTAAATGTACTTTCAAATTAGTAATGATGTCTTAATGCTTTGTCTCAGTTTTCTCTCCTTGGTTATGTAGGAACATTTTCTTTTAATGGAAAGCATTAATTAATTCATTAGAAAAGGATTATTATTCCATTGAAGACAAATATATTTGGCTTTAAAAGAACTTTGTCATCACGTTATTTAAGCTTGTCCAGATACATAGCACATAAGTTCTCACACGTATTTCTTAACTCATTTTCTGTAAATGGATTCAGAATTTTAGTGTTTTTTGAGTCCCATGATTCTTAAATGTAATTGTATTTCTTTGTAGATCTAAGATTGATCCCTTTGTCTAATTGTGGCACTCTTTTCTTGATTCATCATATTTAAAATGAGTAAAGATGCTTACCAAGGCAAGTTATTACTGCAGGTCTTGCAGCCTGTGCCTGTGGTGCCTGTCTCAAGAAACTTCGTGACACAGATTTTTCAGAAATGGCTCTGATGATTTTTCATAACTTTTTCAAGTGCTGATCAAGGGCTAGATTACATAAAAAGTCTAGCTGGTTAAAGGTGAAGAAGGATTTTTAAAAAATGTTAACGAGAGAGAGAGGCATACACCCTCGGTAACAATTTTAGGAATTACAGAGGGAACCTCTGTACAGATAGATGTATAGCTGTCCTGAATGCATTTGAAAATCTAGCCCGCGCACTAAGCCAGCTAGCTCTCGCATCCCAAACCCTCTTTCTGAAAAGGAGACTAGGTCCAGATCCACAAAGGCATTTTCTCCTGACCTCAGTGGAAAAAACCCCACAGGTAATGTATGTGGTAAAGGTTAGTCAATGTGCATTGGTTTGGCTAGGAGAACTTGATGGAACTTTTGGCAGTGAAGTATCTCTGTGGGGCTGGAGCTTACAGACTTCATGCACAACTGGCTCTGGGGACATTTTTAAATTTTGCTAACAGTGGAGACCACAAACATGCGGTTTCTGCAGTTTTCTCACTCCCATTTAGGTAAATAAGCTTTCATGAAATAGGATGAAGGCGTCTACACAACCCTGTGATCTTCACATGGTCTTCTAACATTACCTTGAATCTGCTGTGCAAAATTAATCAGCTTCTTTATTTTTTCAAATTAGCAATGGAGGAATTTGACCTTACTTTTATGAGGTAACAGAAAGCCTGTCTGTTCTTTAAGACCCTGAAACTCAACAACTTTCACTTTCTCTTTGAGCTTAATTTTATAAAGGAATGAACTTGTGAGGGTGAAGAAGGGGGAAAAGCACCCTGGAAAAATTCAGAGATTAAATTACTAATATAAAGACAACTTTTTTCTGCCACTGGAAAGTGCAGGAGGCAAGAAAAGGGGCGAGAGGATGAAGGAAACAGCTGTATCTGTTTCATAAGGACTTTCCCTCTAAATACTCTGGGAGTTATGAGAATGGAGCCACGACAGAAACAGGCCTTCAGCACATAATTCCTTGTCTTCTTCATTGAGGTCAGGAGAAAATAGCCAGCATGCTGCGTGGCAAATATGTTGAAAACCCCAACAAAATCCCATTAGACCAGTGCATTACAGGGAGGGAAGTGATTTGATTTGTACATTATCGGGCAATACTGTGCAAAAAAAAATGCTATCGTACTTCACATCCAGTCACATAATGCAGTGGTACTGGCAATGCTGACAAGTAATGCTGGAGTCTTTACAAAATTCCTCCCTGTACCTTCCTGGATCGTGCTCTCTTCCACAATTAGTTGCATGCTAAGACAAGTCAGAGAGTTCTGCCATACCTCTGTGAAAGTCTCAAAGTCACAGCTCCATATATTATTTAAATAAATGAATGGGCTACAGTAAAACATGAAAATAACTCCATCTGGATACCCTTAATATAATAAATCATGCGAGCTCTGTTTTTTTTTTTTTTTTCCCAAAGTGTGATGTCATCAGAACCCTTCAACAGAGTTATTTTGCTGTATCTCGTCTATTATACTCTATATATTAACAGAGAAACAGCTGTCATTCTAATTAATGTCCTGAGGACATTCAAAATAATGGCATGTGAAAGTATTGCCAAAAATACTTGGCATCAACCACAAATCATTACTGGAGTTCAACATCCTGATCAACGTTTAATGAATTATGATCAATTTTAAGTGACCGTTTGTCATCTCCCATTGACTGGCAAGCTAAATCTTTGACAGAATAGCAAAACAGGCCTAATGCCAAGTGTTGCCAAAATCTGCCTTTGACTGAAGACCCTTCTACCCCGTGAACAATCCACTACAGCATTCAAAATATAGGAAACTGTGACAGGCACTCTGACCCCCATCCAAAGCATTGCTCCAAATCTTATTGCTCTAAGTATAGGAAAGATAGTGAAGTGCAAATGGAAGTGTTAGAAACTTTATTTTGCTAATATTCAGCATGTTCATACGATAGAAATTGTTCAAATTTGGGAGGCAATGAGATTAGTTTCCCCGTCAAAAATAGATCATTTCTATCCAGGCAATATTCTATTGACATTGTTGAGGCATTCTCTCCTCAATTTGAATTTATCTTCTGTCTTTCCTTTCATGTTCACGCCTTCTTTAATCATGTCTGCGACATCAAAATTCTGTTTGATTTTGTAGCCTTAGTGTGGTTTGTTTCACAGCAGATAGGTGGGTTCCACAGCCTATTTCTACCACTGAAATAGTTAGGCTTTTAATAAAAATGGTGGCTCACCTCTTTGCACAAGTCTTTTGAAACACTCAAGTACAGGAATTTGGACTTGTAACAAATACTTGCAAACCAGTTCAGCACTTGTTTTCATCCAGGTGTATTTCTATAGCTTATAATCCAAGATTAAGGAGGGACAGACACCTTAGTACAGATATAATGGTTCAAAGGCTCTTACGCAAACTCTTGACGAGGTAGTGTTTTTTATTCATATTGCATATATATATCGTAAAACATGTAATGAATAAGTTTAGAGTTTATATCTTTACTGGAAAAACCTAAGTGAGCCAAAGTCAGAGTGCAGTTAACTCGATACTATTGCAACAAGTCTCTCAAACTTGAAAATCGATGATGGCAATGATTTCTATAGCACTATTTATGGTTATGAACAATCTAAGTCCTATCCAAATTCCAGTGTATTCACACTGTGCATACCCTCCTCAAATCCTGAAAGAGCTTTTTTCTAATGCTATATCTGAAGCTCATTCTTCATTGGTCCCAATGGAACTAATCCAAAAGGAGCTTAATTCACATATTTCCTTAACAATATTGCCAACAAAACCACAACCTTCCTACAAGGAAATTGTTACAAAAACTTAAAATGTGTAAGAGAGCAGACTGATGTGTACTGCAAAGAACTGACTTATATGTATATTTATTTGCACAGCTCTTAAGAGTGTAGGAAACATCATTCAAGATGAGACAGTCGAGCCAAAAAGGCCTGTTTGAGTGGCCAGCAAAAGAGAGGAAAAACGGCGATAATTTCTCTGATTCTCCGCTGCTGGTAATACGCACTTTAAGAACATACTTGTTCATAAGAGACCTCAATGGTTTCTTCTCTCCTGAATTTGTCATGCTGCCATTTCAACTCATCAAAATGTTTGGAATCCACAGTATCTTTTGGCAATGAGTTTCCATGAAACAATTAAACTAAGTAGGAAAAAATACTCCTTTTCTTCATTTGTAACCTGCTGCCTCATCACTTCATGTGACGCCTTCTTCTTCTTGCAGTGTGTGGACAGTGATTAATGCTTAACTTCTCTTCATCTTCTTTATGCTATTTGTAATTTTATAGCCCTTTAATCTTCTTTTCCCTCAATCATTCTTTTCCAGGCAGACCTTTACAGGCGTATTTGCCATTGGAAAATCAGGGAGTGTCTCCCTTAGCGCGAATGGTTTTGTTTGAATGCAATAGAACAGTGTGGGAGCAGATCGCTATGTACAGGCTGGCAATACAGGGGAGAATTTCTTAATGCTGGACCCTATTTTTTTGTCCTGTGAGCTGTCACAGGTAAGGTCTGGCTCTGTAGTGTACTATTGGATTTGACATTGTATAATTATTACTGCCATCTACTGCACTGTGAAGTTCTTTCTTGTTGAGGGCATACATCTGTGTGTCAACCTGAGGAGGCTGCCATAGATTTGTTAAAATATCCATTACGGCTTACTACATGGAAAAGCATGTGGGCCATAATGTTTTATTCGGCAAAATTATCTCACAGGTACCTGGGGTTTGGACCAGGTGCTTAAAGAGGAAGATTTGCTTGCTGACAAATATTCTTCCTTTTTTTTTTTGGTGTGTATTAAATTAATGGGAACCATATGGTGAAGTACAGAAAAAACCCTGTGTTAATATCCCTTGCTAACTACAGCCACCTGTTATAATGGCCAGACTAATAGCAGGCCTGTTGGTGGTTGCTATTAACATATTCAGAGCCATTCTCAGCTTTTTTTGGCAGTCATATAGTATTGTGCATTACCCTCCTCAAAACTGAAAATCCTGTGATGAATTGTTTTACAGATTCTGATGGCCAATATGGGGCAGCCATACGTAACCTTTCCTACTTAAAAATCTGCTTGCTTTAGTTTTCAATAACCTGGTGATAAAGTACAGTCTGGTTTTGTGTTTATGTGCCATTCAGCTTAGGAGGCTCACGCCCACTAATTCTCAAGTTCTGACATGAATGTGTCATTGCGGTGGTTTTTTTTTCACTACCATCATATTTCACCTTCCTCTCATTCTCTATGCCCTATTCGCTGTGATCATGCCTTAGCTCACTTGATTCTCTAATTTCAGTTGTTTGTCAACATGCCTAAGAGCAGTACAAGTGGATCCCCTGGTAAATTAATAATTGGGGCCTATTGAAAATGTGAACTCATCCTTTATAATCACATCTGTTCCATCAGTCTTGTTCTTGTGATAAATAGGCTGCAGAATAATCCTGTGTAATGAATTTCATGTACTAGTTAACCATTACTGTTAATGTAAGCAACATCCTCTGCCATATGTATTTGAAACAGTAATTGTACTTCCCTATCATATTTTAACGTCACAGGAATGAATCTGTGAATGAAAGGGGTAAAACCAGCTTATAACTTCTTTTTATCTGCTTCATTGCCTGTGCTCCTTAAAGAGCTACCTAAGTGTATTGTGAAAGAAAAGCAACAAGCTAAGAATTGTTAAAATAAGCAGGGTCAAGAGTGTGATTGGATTATAGCCTTACCAGTCTCTAGATTGCTGCTCAGCCACTACACCCAGTGAGCAGCGGCAGTCAGTGCCAGTATCGGGAGAGGAACGTTTCAGTCGCTGTACTGGATCCAGCTGTAGAGTGGAGGAGGAGGTTGAAAACATGCCGAGTGTTTTGAGGAGAAGATGTTAGCTCTGTAGATTGCATGGTAAAACGTATTCTTAGGACTCGAGATGCAGAAGTACTCCCTTTCATGAAGAATAAAGTGAGATTGAAATGTACCTACCCCTAAGAATTTGCTGCTGCGCTTCTGGAGATGAAGAATATGCCACTGTTGAACGGAGCCAGTGTGTCTGGTCTTACCAGTCCCGCTTCATGCTCTGGTCTTCAAGAGCACAGTTTCCCATACATTTAATGACCAGTATTGAGGTTAGGCTGTTAGTTTCTTAAAAATTCATTTCAAGATACTGCACTCTCAGATTTTTTTGACTTACTGAAGAATGAAAATTCTTTAGAAGTTTTTAGGGAAAGGGGCATTCTTCCCATGCAATATATATGAGGGCATAAGCCTGCATCTAATCATCAATGAGTTCAACATCTGGAGCTCAGGATATGGTGCTACTTAAACAATCATCACGTATAATAATTATTGGTCACAAATATTTCTCAAATTTGATTTTTTCAATGTTGGCAGAGCAGAAAAGCATCAGCTGGCAGAGTGGGGCTGGCAATTCTGCATATGCGCACAGCAGCCCCGAGTGAATTGGCTAGCTCGGGTTTGGAAGGTCCACGGCTTCGTTTAGATCAAACTGTTCCTCAGTAAGTAAACCCGTGTAAGAACACACGGGGGAGGAAGGGAATTTCTAGTGACAGTCCCAGCTCCCTGAACTATTTATCCATTTTACATTGGCTGTAAGGAAGAGCAGAGAAAGAGCAGAGAGACATTTAGGGACAAAGACAGGACAGGAATGTAGGTCTTCTATCTCCAGTCATCTCTTTTCACTTTGAAACTTGAGTGACTTTCTGCCTCATAACTTCCGCTGGCTGGAGGGATCATATTTTCAGCGAGACCTGTGGCGAGGTAATTTTCAGGGTAAATAGGAGCTCAACCCCTGGAGTTAAGAAGGTTTTCTGGTTTGGGTTTTTTTTTGTGAGCGTGAATAGGTTTCGTACAGAATTACAGATAGATATTTAACTGTGTTGGAGACAATTTTGTTCAAATTTTCAGCATTAATTATTGGCTGCCTTTGTTGTTCTCTCTTCAGCATGCTGGCGACTGCAGATAGCTTTTCTTGACATGTAACTCTTGCCTTTTAATGTACAGAGGTGTTAGATGCTTGACTCAGGCACGTGAATTCCACTCTAATGAATATCTGTGGGCTCTGACCTCTTTTTAGAGCTGTCCCTCTGTACGTACTAGTACTATTTTCCTACCTTAGAGAGTTATTATGATTATAAATACATTCAAGATTGTGAATTGCTCAGATAATAATAGGAGAGCGGCACAATAGAATGGGTATCTAGAGGAGAACTGGATGAAATTATTTGGCTGTCATTTTTTCATGTTATAAAAATAAATGAACATATCTTTCGTGACGCTGAAATATTTTCTGAATTAATTTCAAGTCATTGAAGTGTTTGTGGGAAAAATGCAAAGTAGGAAAAGTCAAACTTTTCATTTTGACATTTTCAATTGGAATATCTAATTTACTTTTGAGTTGAGAAGTAGTCTTTTATCTTCCAAAAGTTTCAGTGCTGTTTGAACGAAAACAAAGGGTAACAAACAAATAATCTTCTTCATCTGAAATATTTTTTTTTCCTCCAGCTTCTCAATTTTCCATAATTTCTAAGAAAGGAGATTGTTTCAGGTTATCTGCAAATTTTTTTTTAATTTGATTTTTTTGGAACTGCTAGGGAACCAAAATACATAATGTATAGTGAATCCTACTCCGTGACTGACATCAGCTGACAGTTGTGCTCTGTAACTTGCTGTTCTTCTTCAGGTCTGTTGCTTTCTCTGTTTTCAAGCATGTGTATTTATGACAAAGGCAGATAACTGCTAAGGACAGATAATTAAGAAGCGAAGAGGAAAATGTCCCCCCTTCTCATGAGAGTTAGTAATATTATATTCCCGCTCCAAGCCAAATTCCCTAAGGAGCACTCTGTTTAAGACAATTATAAGCTGAATTATTTGTAAGTGTAACTGAGTTCCTAAAGTAGTTTATCAACAGTTATCAAGATACAAATATGGTAGATAGCAATACTATAATTTTTTCTCTAATGACATCATCTCCATTATTGTTATAAATTCAGTTCTGCTTCTTTTTATGTATAAACAGAGCATTTTATCACAATTTTTTCTTCAGAATATTGCAATATTTTTACATGGGTTAGTTTTAAATGTATATTTCCACCTTTGTTTCATCATCAACCTTGTGTATGCAGGCAGAGACTATTATTACTGCTTTCAATTTCTTTCCTATTTGCTTAATAGCTGGTTTCAGCTGATGTGACCTTTTACTTGATAAAAAGAAAATAGAGCATCAATGGATTGCTATCATCAATAGGATACAATTAACCAGGCGATGATTTAATGAAAGAATAATGTCAGAAGGAACTGTGTTGGAAAAGCTATTTTAAGACTTGGAGGCAATTTTATGCAAAAAGCATATGCAGAAGGTAGTGATTTCATTAGCATAGTGCTTAGGAGTTGACAGCATCCTTGATTTTCTTCTCTTTTCTCTAATTTTATGCTTAAGTGATCATTGAGGTAAGTGATGTGGAAGAGAGAAGTACTTCTCCTTTGTCTTTAAAAGATGAAGCAAAACATTTAGAGTAAAAGGAGGCTTCAGTCATCTGCTTTCCCAAATTACTGTAGTTGCCAAGTAATGAAAGCTGTGACCCCCATTAAATGCAGCGTGATCTTTGCTTGCTGGCTAGATAGTACCAGGTCCAAACAGTTCTAAGCAGGTAACAGGAGGATGCCTTGAGTATTGGTTTTAAGGGCATTATTTTGTAAACCGACTGACCTTTTGTTTGAATAATACAGCTCAGAGAAAGTAACCAAGGGTGTCTTGACACTGATGAAAACTGAAACTGTATTGTTTGTCAAGGGCTTCGTTATGGAAATGTTGTGTGCTGAAACATACTACATATAAAGCTTTCACTTTCTCTCGCTTTTTTATTCCTTTCTTATCTCATCTTTAATGTGACTTTGTCATTCATATTGCAAATGTGTCTCCTCATATTCAGCTAGAAAGACGTAATGTCCCATCCCACCAAAATAAAATACAGCTGAACCAACAACTCATCAGACATAATTCATTCATTAATCAGATTTTCAAAATATGAAATACATTGTCTTAAATCTACTGTGCATTTATTAAACTCTTCTTCCTCAGAATTATTTCCTGCTACTTTAGTGTCGTCCATATTTTATGGCCAGGCTATGATATTCCATGTTTAGGCTTTCATTGCAGTAAGAACTGGAAATAAACATAACAAGGATAGTCTCGAGTCCAAAAGCTTGCACGTGAAGAGATTACATGAGAAAAACATAGCAGAGAAACAGGATAACAAAATGATACACTATCTCGGCTCTTGGGAAGAATCAGTTGTGCCAAACGTAGTTTTGTGCCGACATAGGGACTGTGGTTGGTCGGAAAGGGACAGGTTATCTCTGCTGTAAAGCACAATGGAAACGCGGAGAAGGGGAAGCGGATGAAGTGACCAGTAAAACTAGCTCCAATAATTATGTCAAAAGCCAGGCCACAGAAAATTCCGCTCCAACAAAATATTGAAGTGATCATATTTTAAAATAAGGGTAAGTTCAGGAAATATGATAGGAATTATTAGTGTGCTAGAAAAGCACACTGTTAGCCAGCCATGTTTCTTTCCCCTGTGAAGGCATTAGGGCCATTCTGGGCATTCAGAGCATTGTGGCTTTGAAATCCATATTTCAGATTTTCGAGTCTGTACAAAACCACATGGACAAGAAATATGGGCAAAAAAATATGAGCAAGCTATCTCCAGACAACCATCTAATGTGTATTATTTTGCCCCTCGTATTCCAAGATAATGGCTCTAGTTGAAGTAGAATTAAAAGCTCTGTTAGGATTTGAGTGAAGGTGTCTTAAAAAGCAGGTTATATATAATATACTGAGTTTGCAGCTCAGGAAAGGTTTTTGCAATGAAATTTCTGTTCATACAGAGAGAAAGCCAACATCCTGCAGAGACATACAGAATTTACTCTTTGTAACTTGCTTATTTAAAACAAAGATGTCAAAACATGCCTTGCAACATACTTTTCCTGTTCACACATCACATCTCGGAGTGGTGCTCCTCAGGTCACTTCGGTGTGCTCACGCTGTGACTTCTACGCCTGTGTAGCGTTGCGGTCTCCCAACTGCTGTACTGCTCTCTATCGAAATACCTAGTGTAGTATCAAAAACGATTGAGTCTGTACGAGCTTTGTTGGGAAAATGATTTTGTATCGTGTTTTGACAAATCTTTTACTGTATTCTCTTGTTTGTTCTTATTTTTATCCAGCTAACAATGCTTCTGTCCTAACCTCACGGGCTATTCGTTTCTGCTACAGGACTCATGAGTTTATGTAATTGCTGAAGAGTCATCTAGAGCCTAGATTACTAACTTACTTTAAACAATAGATTCTTTCTTGGTGGTTGTTCTCTTTTCCCCTCTGTTACTCTACATGAGAGAAAAACTATTGATATGTTGATGATAATTCATTCAGACCTGAGAAATATCTTCACAATTTCTGCAGATAAAGCTGCAGATGAAAGAATCAGATCAATTATTAAACCAGACAGACAATGTCTTCTGGTTTACACTCAATTTATTTTTTTGTTACAGACCATGTTTCCATGATAGATTAATACAGTTCAGCTGGAGTTTTATATTGGACACTATGTGAAATATCAGCTTCGTACAAGAACACATATTTTGACATTATGTTGACATTTGCAAAGTATCAACAACCAGCACAACTGACACAGACCAAGGAGTCATTAAAAGTAAGTATTTAGCATGTTACTAAAGAAAGAAAGAACAGTAACCAATTATTCTTTTATACTGCAGTTACATTGTTGTGACTCTTGGTGTCAGGTGAGTAATTCTTCATTTAGGCCTAAAACAAGGAAGTAATTTATAGCGTGTGAAAACTTTGAGAAGAGAAGGGTAAACTTGTACTTTTCCAAACTTGTGGGTGGAATTCCAGATGCCTACGTTAAGAGACTAATCTCTATGGGCAACACACATAATCAGCCGCGAGAGAGAAATGCTCCAACAGTGGGTGTTTCAGAGCAGGATATGAAATAGGTGTCTCAAGAATACACCATTTTATTTCCATTTTTCCATTCTAATTTTTATATATATATATATATATATATGAAGTGACTCCATTTTAATGATGGCGTTCTTTTCTCTTTCTTTCTAGTACTGTAACTTCAGTATGATAATACTTATTTCTGTCTGTTTGTAGTCCAGTGGGAGAGGAAGACAGGCTAGTCCCACATAAATTTTTACCACATTAAGAACCAGGGGCTCTCTCTTAAGGCTGTATGTTCTGAATCCCTACTTGACCTGGAAGAACAGCTTGTTACTGAAGTGAAACAAATGTAAATTCCAAATTAAAAAAAAAAAAAAAAGGCAAGGGGACATTTAATTATCAAATTTTTAATTATCAAATTTGCTTCTGCCAAAATAAGCTTCCAATTTTCTTCTGTTTTTTCATTCTCTGGAAAACCTGCAAAAATGAGATAACCCTTAATCCAAAACTCATTCTCTTTATTTACTCTCTCTGCTTTCCTCCTTGTCTTGAATTTCTCCGTTTTACCAAGTATTGCATATAAAGGATGCAGGAGGCTTCAACCCCAATTCTTTCGAACAGGAAGTGGTTCTGCCTTCAACAGCTATTGCATGAGAATGTGGTATACCAGGGAAAATTAAGTGATAGCTTATGCCAACCTCATTAGCCTGTTTAAGGAAACACCATATACTCACATACTCAAGAATCATAGAATCATTTAGGTCAAAAAAGACCTTTAAGATCATCGAGTCTAACCATGAACCTAACACTGCCAAGTCCACCACTAAACCATGTCGCTAAGTGCCATATCCACACATCTTTTAACTACCTCCAGGGATGGTGACTCAGCCACTTCCCTGGGCAGCCTGTTCCAATGCTTGACAACCTTTCACATGAAGAAATTTTTCCTAACAGCCAGTCTAAACCTTAACTGACCCCCACCTCTCTGCAACCCCCCTTCAGGTAGTTGTAGAGTGATGAGGTCTCCCCTCGGCCTCCTCTTCTCCAGACTAACCAGCCCCAGCTCCCTCAGCCGCTCCTCATCAGACTGGTGCTCCAGGTCCTTCACGGGCTTTGTTGTCCTTCTCTGGACACGCTCGACCACCATGATTCTTTTTAAGTAAAAAGACTTTACTTTTCTGAAGAAATTGCCTTTTTATAAAGCATATACCTGGGGGAAAAAAAAAAAAGCAAACCTGAAAGATTAAATTTGATGCAGATCAATTTATGTATCTTATCTTTAGTATTTAATCTCACAAAACTTATCTCTGTCCTCTGAAAAGGCCCACTGTAACTCTTACTGTGGAATAATGTGCTATCTGTTAGGTATTTTGAAATTAATTATTAGTTGTAGTTAACACACAGCTCCTTATGAAATTCCTGTTTGTTTGCATTTCAGACAGTGCAAACTGAACGTTGTGCAATTCTCAGCACATTTTTCAGGAACAGAGAAGGATGTTAGGTGAATGAATCAAGAGTAGTTTTCCAAGCATTACCTTTTTTCTTTGACATAATTATGGGATAAGCTTCGTGTACTGTTTTTTAATCGTTATTTTAAAAGCCAAGGATTCTATATTGCTTTCCCATTACTTCTTACTTACCTGTTAGCACATATACCTCTGCTTATGAAATTTTCTCTCCAGCATCTAGGGTATTTATGGGAGAGAACTGTTTTAGAACCAAGAAGAAAATTCATTGTCTAACTACAAAGATGCCAGTAAAATACATTTGGGAAATTCGATTATGTGAAAGACAGGATTTACATCTCTGGAAGTTTCTTAAAATATTAAATCTCACTTCAGGTAAAAAGAGCCCAAAATTTCATTTAAAATGTCATGGCTGCTTTCTGTCATTTGCCTGTATTGCTAGAAATAGCATCAAGGATAATTTTCTATCTACAACATTACTAGCAATCATTAACTGTAAAATGTAACTTCTCTTATATATTCTATAATGAATATATATGATGGTATTACATGATTATATTTTTGTAGTTAAGTTATAGCTAATCATAATGTTAAACTTGCATTTGTAAGGGATAGCCTATGATTAGAGGTACTAGCAAGTGATGGTTCTTGAGCACTGTAAATATTTTTCTCCCAGGCCTCAATTCAGTAAAGCACTGTTCCAGCCATTTACAGCAGTTCTCCATTTTCCAGTTCTGACA
>JAVJGG010000048.1:19159360-19179907 GCA_035590195.1 Aviceda cuculoides
GGGAGGGACCCCACGGCGGAGCAGGGACGCGTGAGGAGGAGTCCTCCTCCCCCTGAGGAGGAAGGAGCGGCAGAGACGAGGTGTGAGGAACTGCCCTCAACCCCCATTCCCCGTCCCCCGGCACCGCTGGAGGGGAGGAGGGAGAGAAAATTGGGATTGGAGTTGTGCCCAGGAAGGAGGGAGGGATTGGGGGAGGGTGTTTTAAGATTTGGGTTTATTTCTTATTATCCTGTTTTGATTTGATAGGTAACAAATTAAGTTGATTTTGTTTTTTTCCCTCAAGTCAAGTCTGGTTTTTGCCCATGACCATAATTGGTGGGTGATCCCTCCCTGTCCTTGTCAGGAGCTTGTTGTTATATTTTCTCCTCCCCATCCTGCCAGGGTGGAGGAGTGAGTGAACGGCCTCGTGGTGCTTTGTTGCCGGCTGGGCTGAAACCGCGCCACGGAACTAGGGAAGGGACTGGAGAGGTAGAAGGCTCTCAAGGCAGAGGGAGAGGAGAGCGCAAGGTGGATGGCTCTTGACCTCCCTTATGCTCTGTGGTAGTTTGGAGAATGTTGTATGGATTTCTGTGGCCTGCTTTATGCCCTTTTACTGTCTTAACCTTTGCAAGTTTGACTCTAAGGTCTTTAATGACAGCCAGTTGACCCTGTTTAAAGAACGTGTGCAATACGTAGGACTATGGGGCTCCCTGATTTCCTGTGATAAAAAACAGGATGGAGTTGGGGTGAAAGTAGTCTAAGAGGAGTAGACTAGTTGCTCTACCCCTTCTATCTGTGAGTGTAACCCCAAACTTTAGTTTGTTTTGCTCCTCTTCTATGCTGAATGCTGGTTTGCTTATGAGGGGAGTGTGGCTACACGATTCTGCTGTGTGGCTGGCTTCTAACATCAACTCATGGGGGGAAATGTCTGACTTCTTGCCCAGCTGAAGTTATTGTTGCGGACTGACCTAAGGTGAAATATTAGCTTTAAAATAATTCTGCCCTTCATAGGCATGAATTCCACTTGGGTCTCGCTGGAAGTTACAGGAAAATATTTCCCACAGCGGTTTTTCCCAGTTAGAGTGTGGGGGGCTTCAGCAGGAACCTAAGGAACTAAATCACATCCTCAACCCAGATGAGCACTCTGCCTTAGGCTACGGTGGGATGCTGGACACCTGACCCAGCACTTCCAGGTCTCTTCAAAGCACTTGAAGACAATGGTTACTTTATCATTAACTCAATGGGCTTTAAACTATTCTCTCAATTTCCTTTGCTTAGTTCACATTTTGACAGCTCAGTGGAAAGGAAAGACCTGGACTTTTATCTACCAGCACAGCTATACAAAAGAGTTTTACTCTGCAAAAGGCATAAGTGACATTGTCTCCCCCTCTCACTCAGCATTATGGCATTCGTGATTTACACCATTTGTTCCTACATCACACACAAACATGCAGCTCACGTGGAGTGGGGAGAGACAACCTTAGAAAACAGAACAAAGTATCACTGCTGATGGTGTGCAAATTATTTTAAATCTAAAGCCTAACAAGGAGACTTTAGAAATAATGGTATGTGTACTAGTTTGATGGAGCTTTTAGCTCAAGTTTACTTTCCTAAATTTGTTCTGTAGCACAGAAAGCAAAAATGGAAGGAACAGTTAAGCGTAAATGCAGATATATTGGATCTGGCAAGCTTTTTGACTGTGAAACAGTAATCTCAAAAGCAAATCGTTTCTTCAGCATTATTGTCAATCAGTCAACAGGGAAAGCTATCCAAGCCGTTGATCACCTCAAATGAACATCTTTTAGCACTGCATTGAAAAACAATTCTGTTTCAAGAATTTCTGTCAGTAAAAGAACAGCCCTGAAACAATGTCCAAAAGCTGTCCAGAAGAACAATGGGAAAAGAAAAACTATATAGGAGATGTGGAACAATGCAGCATGTGATGAGCAGGACAAATCTTCAGGAAAGAAAACTGTTTAATAAAGTATTTATTAATTCTCACTGTATCCTTTCCAAGATGTAAAGGAACAGTGAATTTTCCTAAATAACTGCATTAAGTGCTGCATTTTTAGAAATGTTTTGTGTGCAAATTTCACTTAACAAATGACTTTATCTGCCATGATTAAAAAATATTCATTTTTTCATTAAACTTTAAGTTGATTCCAAAGTTACAAAACACGTTTTCTTACTGAGCTCTCCTCTGCTAATCCAGGCATTTGAATACAAGTTGCTGTAAACAGACAACTTTAAATACTGCAGTGAACTTTTTTTTTTTTTTAATTTCAGGGTCCTTCATCAGTGAATTTTATTAGGAACTCTGTAGAAGAACATAATGGTGAGTATGTCGTGTCACAGGCCAGGGCACTGCTCTTATATCCTGATAAAAAAAATAAGGATTCCTCTGAACTGTAGCAGTAGCTGGTGTAGCATATGCCGTGTGCTGGCAGTGCTGTTATTCTGCTTCCGTGTTCTGTTGCAACCTATATTTTTCATATCGTAAGCCTGTCAAACCCTAACCCTCTTTGCCCCCCACCTTCCACTCAGTTCACCATCTAAATCTTAGGAAGTGTTATGTGCTCATCCCGTTCAGGAAGACCGATGACTTGCTCATGGTGAGGCCGCTTCACACCAGCCAGCATTAGCTCCTGATGGCTGCATCTGGACTGCTGTGAAATGAGCTCAAAGAATATAATGCAAATAAAATTTATGATCAGGCCTATCAAAAATGGCTAATGGTTTTGGATGTGTAGATTGCTCGGATTCTTCAAAAGGGCTTTGAATGAAAGATGAAAACTTCAGATGCTTCAGCCTGGCAGCTTTAGTAGTTTTCTGTTAAAAAGTCAGGTTTTCTTCTTTGTTATCTACACGTAAGACATCCCAGAAAGGGACTGTATGTCAGTAGTGTATGTTAAGAATATACTAAGGTATGATAACATTTTGGGAGAAATGGTGAATGTTGCTTTTCATGTGTAAACCAAATTACTAGCTATTGAGAAGCAGTAAATCTATGTCCTTAACATTATGCCTTTGCTATTCTTCCTGACTGAATGGCAACACACCAGTAACGTATTTATGTAGTACTGCTGTTACAGTGGTTTTCAGCTTCGTGATTTGAGGAAAAAAAACCCCCACATTTTATAACCATAAACATTCTCCATGGATTTTCTGGACCTGTTAAAAATTTCCTATATTCCCCTTGTCAGATGCTTTAGTATCTCCTGTCCTTAGGAGATACACAGACTTAAAACCAGTGGCCTGAATGCGCTGAATGTTTAGTGAAATAATAGTCAGGAAACTTGAAACTCTGAAAGGTCCTTTGTAAAAGAGTAGTTGACTCCAAAATATTAGTTAGAACAGGAGGATCAAGACATACTTTCAGAAGGAAGTGGACAACTGAATTCCAAAGTACTTTGAATATCCTACTATGGACATTGACATTTGTTATTTAGCCAGCTATATCCTGAACACGAATACTAATCATAAATGGTTCAGTGGTGCATAGTAATAGATGTAAGAAACCTATCCTGTCTGCAGGTGGTGATTCTTTGCGTGTGCAAGCAACTATTAAGTCAGTACATTACAAACTTGAAATGTCAGTGAAAGTTCAGGCACGTGTCATAATCATCTTCATAGGCCAGACCCATGCATTGATTTAAGCTGTAAAAAAATCACTCTGGCTACTTTTGATCATTTACTGTGCCCTAATACTGTTTTAGATTCAGTTGCAAAGCTGGGAAACTAAAAGTAAAGAGAAATTTTCCAAGACAATAGCTGTGGGAGAATGATTTTTTTGTTTTTTTGTTTTTTGGTTTTTTTTAACTCTAAGGCTAAACATTGACACCTTGAAAGTACCATAAAAGTTAGTGGTTATTGAAATTTTTTGTTTTGTGGTTAGAGATATCTATAAAGATCTTGTCGCTACATTTTATTGTAGTTACTACTTTTCCAGTTCCTGAAAATGCCTGCTTTTCCACTTGTCTCCTCACACTTGCCTTTTTCCTTCTATGCACATTTCAGCCTGGTCCTCTCTTTACTTTTGCACTGAGTGAAATTCAGTCAGAGAGAGAAGAAATAAAAAGGTTAGAGAAAAGAAATAAACTATTATTGAAACTGTTCACTAGGTGCAACTATTCACCTGGAGCCATTCAAGAGCAACTGCTTTGAATCCCTTTGAAATGCCATTCAAACTTTTAGTTGCACTCACCTCAGTAAATAATGCTCTTTGAAGCCAGGCTCAGGGCACAGATGAACAATGAAAGAAGATCGTACCAGGCAAAAAGAAAAAACTGTCAGAAGCAGAGGCTAGAAGGGATCATCCAGGCCATGGATTAAAATTTCTTGCCACTGCACGCAAACAACTCTTGTAATTCTTTTTACAGACTTTTGAAAATTTGATTTTTAAAATCTGTGTAGTTTCTTGCCCCAATCATTTATACTCCAGAGATTCATTTGTTAAAAAAAAAAGTAATTTCCGTTATAATTTTTATTCATTCCTACAGGAAAAACAGGCATATGACTACACCACATTTGGCCCCCTCCATCCCACCAAGTCTTCCATACCCCCAAATGCCTGCATACGCTGCCCATCCCATGCATGTGAAACGAAGCATGCACATCATCCTCTAAATACCACTCTGGAGGGCTGAAACAAAGCCCTCGCATTATTTTGGTGCTTGGAGCTGGAAAAAAAACCACTAGCACAGATGTAGTGATTATGTTGAAGCCCTACAGAAGTAGCACATACAGCCAGGAGGAGACCAGGCTGAGCACCAGGCGGCGTGGGGAGGGCCGGTCTACTCCAGTGGCCCCAGTCTTCGTCTGGGAATTTAGGGCTAAGTGGGGTGCTGGCCTTGCCAGTGTAGGCACAGTCAGAATGGTATCCAGCTACTGGGATAACTGCTGCTAACCTACTACACAGCCTTCTGCGCCTCCCTTTAATCGTTGTAGGACTTTATGCATATTTCCCTTTCCGGTAGTACAAACTTCTGCCAAAGGCCACTGTCGTTTTAACGTGCCATGAAATTTTGTCTGTGTAAAAACAACAGAAAAAGGTTAGTTCCAGCTAGTACTGAATGTTACAAATAAATATGCAAGTAATTTTGGCAACCTTTAGTCTTTTTTCCTCTTGCCTACAGCTATATTTTAAAAAATGAAGTTTTGAGACCTAAACTGATGTCAAAGGAATTGGCTACAAATGTAAGGGAAATTGTGTCAATATTTGGCTTATTTCAATTGATCCAAATGTCATTTAGATGGGATTGTCGCTCTCTTCACTATAACTGAGCCAGGTCTTGACAATGTTGCTGAGACCTCAGTCTTAAGTGAGTAAATGCTGAATAAAGACTTCAGAACTTCTCTGTGAGTGAAGACATCTAATGAATGGACTTAGCAATAACTTGTGAATTGAAATAGTTTAACATAACTTGGTGGGTAAAAAAAATAGGAGGGATGAACAGAGAAACAGATTGCTTTGTTGTTTTTTTTTTTTATTTTTTTTTAAATAAGCTTGGTAAATTTGATATTGTGTTATTTGTACCTGTTGAAAAAAATAAATTCTTTAGAGAGATGATAATCCATTCATCTGATTGCAACATTTTTTTGCCTCTATCAATTAATTCTTTTTTTCAAGCTGTGATCATCTGTGTTTGAACTGAATACACCATCAATCAGTCAGTCGATCACACAGCTCATGCGGCTGAACGGCCATTTAGGGGAACAGCTTATCACTGCAGTTGGTAAGCAAGCAAGTTAAAGGGTAGGTAAGAAATACAAGTGGAAAAATATATGCTGCATTTGGCAAGTCATTAAATTGTACATAATTTTAATTAAAATTGATATAGAAAACAGTAATTGTAATCATTTACAATTGCGGTTTTAATAAATTATTGAAACATCCTAGTGATTAAGATTCTAAATATATCAATTGTTAATGCCTGACATATTCTATCCCTTCATGATTTGTGTAAACGTGTTTCTGTGGCACTTGTCATTTGTCTGCCTCCAGAACATCGGTGTTATATGAGATAGTGGAAGGTGACTGCAAGACAGCCAGTAGATCTTTCAGTACGGTGGGGATGGGGCAGATGCTCTCGTTGCACCTAACTAACCCCGCAGTTGCTGTATTTGGTGGGACTTTATATCTGTGTCAAATCTCACTTCAGTTAGGAAGGGTGGGATCTGGTGATTTCTGTTTGGAATTAAGCAGTGTAAAAGAATTTTCATCATGATCAGGTCATGACCACGTTTCACAGGCATAATGTGACCTGCTAGTAGATGCTCTATTGTAACTGCAGTGTCTTTAGGTTCTTTTGCAATTCATATTAATGTAATTAGGAAGATGGTCTGTATGGGCAGAACATCAGCCTCACTTTTATAGTCTGTAGATCAAGAAGAGAGAAAACTGGCCACACTTTTTTTTTTTTTTGCTCTCCCAAAATTCATAACGACACAGCAGGCCCTAAATGAGTTCTTCAAGGCCGTATCTACGTTAGCTAGCGCTGCAGCCGTGTAGAACCAGAGAAGTAAAGTGAAATACCAGCAGTATACACCTCTAGAGGGTGTACTTCGAACTTGCTTTACTCTGATCCTGCAGACTGATGCCTGTTACTGGCTGGGGCCTATTAGTTTTGCTCCTGGAGAGAATCTCCAGGTTTAGTTTCACCTGAAATAAATCCAGTGTGTGCACTGAAATGTCAAATGAAGTGTGGCAAGTGGGGACATTTGGGAGATTCACATCAAAAGTGTACTTCTGATCTGAACTGAAACGTAGCATAAATGCACCCGTAGGTAGGTAGCCAGTAGTGAAGTTTCTTGTAAATGCAGTGCTTCCAGAAAGGGAGTCAGGAGATTACAGGTGCCATTAATGAATTCTGCTGTC
Source organism: Aviceda cuculoides (assembly GCA_035590195.1). Lineage (NCBI taxonomy): Eukaryota > Metazoa > Chordata > Aves > Accipitriformes > Accipitridae > Aviceda > Aviceda cuculoides. The sequence continues at coordinate 19,166,217 of JAVJGG010000048.1, forward strand.
TAAGACAGAATCTATATGCAGCAAAGCTGGAAAAGCTTAGGCAGCTTGAACAAACCACCTTAACAAACTGAACAAACCGCCTTCAAAAGATGTATTTCCAGGTCTTTGTCAGCACTAGATGTTTGGCTTCTTTTGAATCAAAGCTTTGCAGTTTAATATTTTACTTCTAACAACAATGTCTTTTCTTCATTTGTCAGTCTGTGTTTATAAAAAGGTACTTTGGATACAGCTTCAGATTTAACTGAAGCTTTTAATATTTCAGTAAAATGTATTGGTAAGTGTTAATGTGAACAGTAAGTTAAAACAAAAGTGCATCACCTCTAAGTTAAATAAGGATGAGATTGATACACATAGATAATTGTGGACTATTATGCAGAGAATTGGTTCCGTTCATGGGTGTTCCCCTAGTGCTGAAGCTAATATAGCTGCATGCACGATGGTATTTCGAACTGTAAATATAACCCATGACCAGATGAAAAAAGAGAATATTCAAGCATAGGAATGGCATAGTTCATGTTAAGGTATTTTTTCTATTTGAACTCTTCCTATTGCCAGAGTGGGTGTGGTTCCACAAGAGGTTGTTCAGGGTCTTTCAAAGAAGTCATATACTGGAGTCTTAAAAAAAAAATAATTTTGGTTGTTTTGTTTATTGTCACAAAAAAGTGGTCTCTCAAAGAACTGTTCTTTTTTGAAATAATCTCTAAGCATCTTAAAAAGGAATACCCTCTGTATTATGGCTTTTATTTAAGTCTTATTTATGAATTATTAATTTTGGTGACTTAACTTCCAGTTTCATTCTGCACTTGTTTGCTGTCATAAGCTCAGTGTAGTCCATGGTACAACCATATTTGAAGGTTTTTGTGAAAAACCAGTATGAGCTACACTGTTGCGATGGGTAACTTAAGAGCACAAGCCTCTGAAAAGGTAAAATCATCATACGCATATTAGCCAGTCTGGAATATTTTAAAGCAGAAAAAAAACAGGTTTTATACTCCAGAACTTTGTTAGATAAAGTGTTCTTTTGTGCAATTTGGAATTTCCTTTTTATTCCTTTTAAATTTCTGCAGAAAATACTGTATGCTTTTGCAGTAATGCAGTGCAGGTTTAAACCTCACTGTTCATGGTGAACATCGGCCACATGGGTAAACTACAGAAAATAAAATTCCTGCATATTCTTGTATGCTTCTCGTGAAAGGATATTTTATTACAAGGATCAGTTTACAAATTATGCTTTGGTTTTATTACTTTTTTTTTTTTTGTACACATGCTTCTATATCTATTTTTTCACTTCATCCATGGAAGCTAGATTACAACAGCTGGTAAAATAGTGACGAAAACCAGTGATATTAAGCCTGTTCTGCCTTTCAAATTTCAGTCAGAATTTTTAGCAAAATTAGAGTTATGCATTTGTACAGGTATGTGAGTGTAAAGTGTTCACTGTTAAATGTACATAAATACAATGAGTCTGATTATTTAACGGATGAGTTGTCCAAACTGATTTTTGTAACACAATGTTAGTTCTTTAAGGCTGAGTAGGAATCTTATTTGATATGGCAGAATGTCAGCATGGAAAAAATGAACATTCTCATGTTCTGCAAAATACAACATATATGCAAGGATGTTATATTATATACCGGTTTCTTTCAAATACATAAAAAAAAACCAAACCAAAAAAATTACAAGCACAGGCATTTTCATCCAAAGTTTACTAAAAATAAAAATAATAATAATAAAAAAAATCAATCCTCTTATCCAACATAATAACACAGAAGATAATGATTACTCTAAGAAGGTATACGTATACACAGATGGAGGAGCTCTGCTTGCCTCCATTATTTGTGAGAAAATAAACGTTCTCCACAAAGAAGAGCTGCTTTTTCTTAGGTTGGTAGTGGATTACTTCCCTTGAACACTACTGGTGTGTGAAACTGTAAAGGGATAATACCCCTATTTTTCCTTTAACCTAGCATATTGCTAAATGACAGTTCTTCTGAAATGTTAGTAAGTGATGTTATAGGATTGAAATAATAAGCATCTGCCAATCTGGGGAAGATATCAGCAAGGAACCCCCACCCTACAGGGGTTGCTACTGTAATATTCACAGCCAGTATCAGTCTAGTAGGTGAAATGCATGGAATGGGTGGAAAAATTGTCCCCTGATATTTTAGTAGCAAAACCGGTTAAAATAATTGCTTACAGAGTTATCTTACGCTTTGTTGCTGCACAGAGATATTAATGAAAAGGAGTTTGTTGTAATTTAAGAAAAATGCTAAGCATCTGCAGGTCACACCTATTTTAGCAGAAGTATATTTTTTTTCTTCCTCGGGGATCTGTTCTTTAGTTTATAAACTAGCAGGTCCTTGGAATAGATGTTTCATGTGTTCTGATTCTATATTTAATAAGATGAGCTCTAATCAAGGCCTGGAGTGAAGTTGCCTACTGTTGCTACCATCAAAGGCAGAAATATTTTTGATGTTGTATCTATAAGTGAATCTGAATTGCTGTGTTCCTAATTTCCCATTATAATGAAGAAAACTGGAGATAATTTGCATATTTTGTGTTTATGCATATATTGCAAGCCCCCCCTCTTTAATTAGTGCTTGATAGAAGTGAGTTGAAGGAGTTAAAGATTTGCATGCCATTAACAACTGTCCTCTAAAAATGGACTTCGTGGCTGGGAACAACAGTCGAATGCTCTACTTTTTTACAGTTTTTCTTCTCTCGTTGGTGGACGTGTCCTCAAACTCATCTCGTCTTGCAGCGCTCGTACCCGAGTGGGAGCGCAAGGTTTAGCGCGTTTTCAAAATGTGCCTTTTGTGCAGCCGTGTCGTCATTGCAATTTGTTGTCTGCTCACCTTTTCCAGTGTCTGCATCCCTGCCTAGGTTGCGTTTCCACGTAGCGTAACGTGATGCTGTGTTAATACTTTGGTTCTGGGTGCTTTTTTTTAGCTGCTGAGCCTCTCTGCATATTTCGATTGCTCGATCTTTGCACATTCTGTGCTGAGTTATATGATGCTTTTATCCTGTTGTCTATCTGGCAGACCTGGATTATTTAATTTTCCCTGTAAGATTCTTATTTTACTTAATGACTTAATTTTTCCCATTTTTTCCCACGTTTTTTTTCTTGTTTCCTCAATTATTTTTTCGTATTATTTACTTTTTTCCTTCATTCCTCGTTTTATATACAATACATCTGTAAATAAAAAAGCGGATCCTAACTTTCAAGTTCAGGCAATGTTATCAGTCAGCGTGAAATGCTGTGCTGGTTAATTTAATAAGTAGCTTGACAAAACGTTCAGAGTATTTCACAGACAGTGCTTTGTACTGACAAATATATCTCATGAGGTGTGTACTTTTGCTTGCTGGAGGTTGTTCCAAATTTGTAAAAAAAGAGCTATAAGCTGTGTCAAAGAGTCAGGCTGCAGGACATGTTTTCTTGAAATGTATGGTTAGGACATGGAAACAGTGACTTTCAGACATTTGCAGGCATTTGCAGAAAGTAGGTGGGAACGAGTTTATAAAATAATCTCTCCAGGAATAAATGTAAGAAACGACAAAAATATGGGGGCGGTGGGGGGAGAGAAGGAGCGTTAAAAACATGAAGGAATAGACAAACATTTTATCTTCCTTTTGCTCTGATAGTTGTTGGAAGGGCCAATAACTTTAAAATGTGATGTTTTCTCTTGCACTGTATTTTGTCCCAAGATGCCCTGAAGACCTTCTAGCTCTCATAGAAGACAGTGCAGGAAAGTCCCCAGCATTTTCAGAAAAATCAGAATATAAACAATGAACAAAAGTATCTTGCCTTTGTAAATTGCTGTAAAAAATATCACAGCAAATGCCTTTGGCCTTCCAACACATGTGCAGTTCCTGTTGATAAACCAGTGCACCTCAATTCCCTGGATTACCCACCAATGCCTCTGTAAAACCAGTAGAAGAAGAATCGAGTAGGCCAAAATAGTAATGTGATGGTAACAGCATAGGAGACCACACTGAAGTTAAACATGAGTTTATGAAATTTATCAGAAAAGTATTCTCCTCTTTATTCTCAAGTCAGAAAAAGAGAATTAAATAAACTATGAGGAATCCCTTACTGTTCATGTTTCTGGCTCTACCCATGCTTACCTGGTGGTGCAGTTACTCTCTGATAAAAACATAAATATAAGGCAGAGATGCCTGAACTGCTTACATCACGGATGCACATCACTTTTTCAAGACTCTATTCACAACTTTAGGAGGAACAAACTTATTTTTAAAGGAAAGCTGAGGCTCAGAGACTTTTAGAAATGAAGCCTGTATTCATGTATCTATGATGCTTCCAAACAAATGGTCAAAATAAGATTACCAAAAGCAGAACTTGGGTATTCTAGTAAGATTTGCATTTCTTTCTTGGGAAGTTCCAGCACATGAAGTACTTTCCTTACATGCAAAGATAAACCTCCCATTTTGATTTCTGCTTTAATCCAATTGTGTTTCTCAGTCTTCCTTTTGGAGATTGAACTTGGTTGCAATAACTGTTGATTTTACCAGTTGCACTGACCTAAACCTACTGTGTCATGCTGGTATCTCAGGCAGGTAGGGGCAGTAGTATTTTTTTTTTTTCTTCTGCTTCTAAATTGCAGACACCCCACTTCACTGTTTGCTGGGTCTGGATAAAGGGAAGAGGAGGGTCCTGGAGATCCAGCTCCATTCCTGTTGATGCCAGTGGGAGTCTCTTCACTGGGAATATGATAGCACTTTATTAGAATATAATCTTTTCCTTGTTGGAATCATATCCCTAGCTTGTTTGTCATGTTCTGAATGTAAATGGGTCAGGTGTGTGAGAGAGAGAGAAACAGGGAGACTGACAGCAGCAGGGCATAGTTTACGTCTCCCAACTGTGAAATAAACTTTGAAGTACCTTTTCTTTCACTGAACCTTTTTGCTCCCTAAAGGATGATAAACCACACTAACTTTAAAAAAAATTCCCTAAAAAAAAGCGTCATTCATCAGAGAGCAGAGGTGCACTGGGTGTTAAGGCCTGTAGTCCAAACACATTCACTGATAATACAAGAACAAAAGGTGCAGCGAACACGGTAGCAAATTTAACTAGCAGCATCATCTGTTAATTACTGATAAAAGTTTCTTGGTATTCAAAAATGCATTTGGCATCCTTAAAAAAAAATAATAAAAATTGAAATGTTCTGAATATGGTGCATCATGTTACACTGGACGGTTTCCAACACTAAGGCCTTGGCCATAAGTCAAGAGTCATGACTGCAGAGTGTCTCGGTACAATGTGACAACACATTTGGCGTTGGGGTATTTTTTCAGATTTTGTTTGATTTGATGCCAAATGTATCAGCTGTTAATTTAGATAGGCACTATCCCACCTCTTTTGAATTAAAAAAAAAAAAAAAGGAAGCATGTGCAGTAAGAACAAAACTATTTTCTCAAATTTGTAGGGACGTGACTGTTCCAAGGTCGCTTTTCTGTCATTTTGCTTCTCATTTCTCCTTTTGTTAAATGTAACAAAGTGTTTATCCTCTTCTAGCTGTTGCCTGGATGCTCCGGTGCTCCTTGAAGATGTGACAACATTTGTGTCTTGAGCTTCATTACCAGAACAAATGGTAAAGAACCAGCCTTCAAACAAATGAATGCGTGTTCCATAAAGCCATAGTGCTTCACAGAGGTACTTTGAAAGAAATGTTTTTAATGGTTAATCTTGAGGCTGAAAGGCATTAGTTTTAAGCTCTTTATTTGGATCTTTTTTTTTTTTTTTACTTCCCATTATGCAAAACATCAGTCATGACTGACTGCTTGAATTCTGAACACCTACTTCTTTCAGCAATATTAATATGAAACCAACAGATCTGACCCGCTTAGGTGAATGACTGGTTTAATCCATTATAGCAGTTCCTAAGTTATAGGCAATAATTTTAAGACACTGAGGCAGCTGTTTGCCAGAAACAGTCATATGCAGAGGACATAGGGCCCTTGAACCAAAAGCCAACCAATAATGTAGAAAAAAAAATATAGACAGATATCAAAAACCCCAAATAAGCTTCCCTCTAATCAGGTCATAAAAATGGAGAGGAAGATCCCACGGGCAAAATCCCACCAAATCCCCTTTGTAAAAGGACAGCGGCTGAATAGCTCCTACTAGTAGCATCGGGGAATGACACTTCAGTAAATACTTTCTCAAAGGGAGGGTGGAAAACAGCAACTTGAAACAAGAACTGGATGAATAATGGAAAATATTATCTCTAAACACTGGCTTGAATTTTTAAATATTTTTGTTTAGAGAACATTTATTTTCCTATCATATTGGGTCTCAGGAATTATTCTACTGAAACATTTTAACTGTATGCATGTATATGTGAGGTGAAAAAAGGGTTTCAAGGGGAATTTCTAGATTTCATTCATCAGGAGGTCAAAAACATTATCATGTGACTCATTTCACAACTTAGTAATATACTTCTAATTCCCATGCTTGTAATAAACCCGGAACAAACCCCTTCTGAAAGTTACTTCCAGAATGCATTCACAGAATCAATACATTACTGGAAATCAGGAGCTATCCGTCTGCCTTTTGTAGGCCGGAGAAGGGTCTGAATTAGTCAAATAAATGCTTTCTTGTTAATTACCCACTAGGCATTTGCTTAAATATAGTTCTTGGACAATGAAAGTTGTATGGCACTTCTACCTGATTCGAATCCTTTCACTGTCCTACTTTCACATCTATCCGTAGCTCACAACATTAATCTGTTCTTAACTTTCAAGGAAACTAAAATTAATACTTCAATTGAAATAATTTACAACTGAAAAATTAGCTCTATAAGATTAAAGAATGAAAATAATTAGTAGAGATGGGCAAACCTCAGAGGTTTGTAAGAGTGTTTCAGAAGAGTATTAAAAATCTAATAGACTGTGTGCAGTATTAGAAACCTTTTTTCCCCTGAACCACAGTTTCTCATTGCTTAAAACAGGTCTCATACTTCAAAGGCAGAGATGCTGCAGATTTCTCCATGGTATTTTCTAGCATGTAAGTCTTTGAAACGTCAGTAAGAGTCACTTATATCAAAGAGAAAGTGATGTTTTACATTTAAAAAAAACCCAAAAGCCTGCTTCTGATTTGATAGAAACATTTTGTTCCAGATATTGCAAGTAGTTGGATTTGGTGAAATCTTTGTGATGCAAAAAGGTAAAATGGATGCAGCTGTATGTCTGGGTTTTAAGGTTTATAGGCCCCAACTATCACCTTTAATACAAATGTATTTAAAATCAGTTTTTAAAATTGATAAGTTCTTCAGAAATGTTGTGATACCTGTCAAATGTGCAGGATGATTTATTATGAAAATAAGGAATTAATATTTAACTTAGTGAGGTGTACTTTCAGTTAAATGGAGTAAAATTTAAAATGAATTATTGTATTTTTCAGTGTGTCAAAACTTAATGGAGAAATCAGGGATAGTGCCTATAAAATGTTTTTTGCTACAATGAATGTTTTTGAAATGAAAGGGAAAACCAAAGAAAAGAATTTACAGGATGGCATTGCCCTTTAACTTTTTTTTTTTTAATGTATATGTGTGTGTGCGCGTGTGCATTTATGGAGAATTTATTATTACAATTTCATGAATATTTAGATTTACATACCATCTCAGTGATGCTAAAATACTGTAATTCTGCAACACATGAGTAGTTACACTCAGTAGGAAAATAATACAAGTCTGTTCCCTTTCAAGTGTTAATGTAAGGATAATTAGATACACATCTACTGATAAGCACTTTAAGAGGGGACATTATCCATCTTCCCTGAGCAAGCTGCTGTGCTTAGAATACAGCAAAGGTGGGACCTGAAGTCATTTTCCTACAGAAACTAATTCCAGCATTCCAGCTTTCTAAGAAATTCTAAAAGACTTTCCCACAAGAACAAAACCGTGTTTGTATGCACATTTTAGTTTAGATTGGCAGTTAAAGCTTTCTAGATGTTTTTTATTTCTCTTTATGAAAGAGGAAGGAGAGCAATCATCTTGTTAAGGAAAATATATTAATAACATTTATATAGTCTAAAATTATCTTTGACTTTCCCAGGAATACCTAATGGATAGCGTGCATACCCTAAAGGCCTTGGTTTCTCATTGCATGGAAGTACAAAGCAGCAGTTTCCAAGCGGATGAGATAATGCCACAGTAAAGAGGTAACGAGCCAAACTGTGTTGTGTGCAAGTTATAAAGTGTATTAGGTATCAGTATATCTGCACTGTAAGGGATACTGAGAAATTAGGTTGTTATAACTGATGCTACTTTGAAATGTTTCCATTTTCTTTTTTTTTTTTTTTTCCCTTACATAGTTCTTAATCTTATTTTCCACAAAGGGGAACGTTGAATCTCTAGAGAGAGGCCACTGTCATTTTATGAGAAACCTGTCTTTCTACTGAGTTTCAAGTGTGCTATGTTGCATCACCTAGCTTCAGTGTTGTTATTTCTGTATTTCCAAAATTTTTTTCTGAAGGCGTAATGTCATCAGGCATTTACATGCTACAACTGTCCGGATTTTAAAAGTGTCTCCTTATTTTTCAAGTCCAATTGTGTCTCTCTCAAGGTATAAGAGAGTAAGTTTAAAACTATGTAAATCAGATAGAGAAAAATGAGGGTTTGCTGTTTTTCCACTAGTGAGGCAGATGTAGAATAGGATAAATAATACAAAGTACTTTCTGCATATATTTGGTCTCATTTGTAATAAATTTATTGTGAATATGCACATATCTTCCTTTGTATTTTGTTCAGGACAATTTCTCAGCAGTGGAGTTTTATTAGTACCCATGTTCTCACAGAAACCATAAGCTAGTTTTAAAATAGCATATATAAAAGTTCATTCAGATCAGTCGCAATGAAGCAAGTAAATAGCTCAAATATATGGAATGTCATTCCAACCCTGTAATGAATAATAATACAAAAAGATATTCATCTGTGTATTTTTAAATATCAAGTATTTGGGGGAAATAAGCACTTAGGGAATCAAAAACAGAGATTATGACCTTGTCAATGTAGCAAAGGGAAGCAAAATAAGTGAATCAGTTGTCTGGGTTGAGCTGGCTTTTTGCAGTTCGAGTCTGTATGGTAACACTGGTTTTGAAAGAAAGGTGTAGTGTATTGGTCTAGCTTAAATCCCTAAGTAGTATATAAGATATATTCATTAATAGTTCTAGAGAAGAAAAAAAAAAAAAAAAAAAAAAAAGAAATGCTTTTTCTCATGAAAAAAGAGGTGAGCCAGATTCTACCAAACCCAAAAATGCCTTTCCACTGCAATTCTGATTACATGCACTGGAGATGCTGCTCTTAAGTTGGGTTGTAGACAAATGGCTTTTCTGAGCTGTGACAGTGGCTGCTGCTCCCTGGTCCTTCCTGGGCCCATTCCCACTGGAAGGTCCCGATCGCTGGTAGGGAGGCTGCGAGAACACGACCTACGTCGCCTCGCGCAGAGCGGCTCGCTCCGCTGTTTTCATTTCATTGAACCGGGGTGGCTTTCTCTCCAACAAAATTCTCAGGTGAGCAAGCCGCTCTGCCAGCAGGTGAGCGGGGCTGGGATCCCGTAGTGCCGAAGGGCAGCCGGAGAGGCTCTTCCCTCGGTGCAGCCGGCACCAGAACGGCACCTCCAGAGGCCAGTCCCCCAGTGCAAAGCAACCACCACGGCCGCCTTGGGTCTGTAAGACTTGGGGGGCCGTTGGGACTTCTTTAGGCTGAAATAGGTCCATCTACAAAGCTTTTTCTCTGTGAGTAATGGAAAAGTCTGCGTTTGTCCTTTCTGAGCACATGGATTAAATGAAGGGAAGAATTTGGAGGGTTATCAGTACATGGGTGGTACTAGCTGGTGTTTCTCAGATTCAGTAGTCACAGTAGCAGCTGGCAAATGATGTTGCTGCCCTTTTTGCCATGCAGTCTTTGTAGGCTGAGCAGTGGAGTAAAACTTGGGGTCATGCTTGAGTTGGAATTGGCATAACTGCAGCAAAAATGAGTTGTTGCAGGAAAATGGAAACCTTATGGTTACATGCTCGATAACAGAAGAATAAAATTCATCTTCTGTCTCTGTCCTTACCATCCAACGAACAATTCGCTGCATTTCTGTAGTCTGTCTCCTCAGCTAGGGTGAATCATTGAGTGATTCAGAAAAGCTATGCCGTTTTATACACAGCGTACGAATCGTTTCCCTCACTAGTCCCTTCATGTTCTCTTTGCATGTGGAGATTATTAATACATATCTTAAGCTTTCTAAGAAATGTACATGAAAGATGTTGATAGACATTAAAATATCCTTATAAAATTAAATTTTCTGATATCACTCTCTCTAAAACCTAGGCTTGAAGCAAGCCCTTAGTTTTGTTCTGGAAGTAGGCTCTCATTCTCCAGAAAAAGTTGAAGGCAGAATAATTATTATGTATTTAATTGGTACAAGATAAACTTCTTAAAAGACCTAGCAAAGATGTAAAACAGTGAGGATAGCTATCCACAAAAATACTGAAAGATAAGAGACTAACCAACTTCAGCAGCATGGTCAACATTTCCATTGCCAAATTCTGGTTCCCTGTAAACATATTGCATACAATTCAGAATACGTAGTAAGCGACTAAAAATATTTTCTCGGTGCGAGAGTCACACAAATCTTTAGTGACACTGAGAGCAATTCTAGCATAGTTATTTGTGGGAACCCATGCACTAGTAAAATGTGGTTCATAATGTGGTGTTTTCATGTACATTCAGGCTAAAGATCCAACCAGGTACTTTCCTTTCACCTTCCAACAAAGCACCCAAGTTAAGTACACTTGTTGTAAACTATATCAGACATCCAGTAAAACATGACTGGCTGAACAGTTTACTAAATCCAAGGTTAATATCAGCCCATGTTATAACTAGAAGTAGAATACCAGATAAATAGTACCATAGCTCTAATTATTAACAGAAGGATCATATGTACTCTTATGGTTGGCTTGTAACAGTGATTTCCACTCTCGTATGTTGTAATGTGGGGAAAAAAGGGACAATACAAGCCTTGAGTAACCTCAGCGCATAAAACTGAAAAGGAAATAGAAGTGCTTGACAAGGAGGGTATTCCCCCAAGTTTTCTGTATTTACTGGAATAGGACTACACAAACTACTGAATGTTTAAGAAATACATGGTCTAGAATGCTGCCTAGAATTGACTGTCTTAATGCATACTCACAAAGCGGGCCGTGGGCTTTTCTCTTTGCTTTTTGGAACTGGTACAACTGGGAGTTGTTATTGCCATCAATAATTTTAACATTTTAATCCATAAAATGTTAATATTCTATTGCCAACAGCTGATAGCCTGAAGTGGATCATAATGAACAGGCAGGAGAGGCTGTATTTATCAGCCGAGATGGGTATGATGGAACATTACCTAATAAACAATAATAGACAGTTAATAAGAAATAAAAATCAATATGCTGTCAAATAGGAAGCCAGTGCAATGCAGCTAGGTTGAAAAAATATGAGTCCTTTTTTTTTATCTGAGTAAGTACCTAAGCTGTTGCATTCCAAATGAGTTACAATTTATGGCCAGCATTCTGGGAGAGACCTATAAATACAGAATTGTAATAATCCCATCTGGACAGTAAAATCCATAGATCATGAGTGTGCTGCTTTTGTGACTATTTAAATGCAAGCTATTGAAGGTATTCATTCTGAGAAAGAAGCTTTTTTTCAGTAACTAGAATAAGGCTGGTAGGACAGTGTTCACAATTCATAGCCTCCTACACCCGTGTGCCCATCCTCCTAAATGGAGAGTTTAGACAGAGAGTCATATAACAGCACTGACTAAAGGTAACCCCTGGATTAGTGTCATCCTGCTCATGCCAATAAGAAACCGAAGTCACCTGGTAAAAATCTAGATGTAGTCTATTAGGTGTTTTCATCCCTCTGTAAAATGACAGTTTCTCTCATAAAGTACACCACATTTTTCTACACTTCAGGATTTTTTAAACAAACTTTTAAATAGATGGGAAGGGTACAGTGAAGCATGTGGTTTTTTTCTGACTAAATTCTTTCATCTGCAGAAAAGGAATGGAATGGGTCCTCTGGAATAAATAATAGGTCCTCTGGAAACAGTACTTGTTCTGTTTTAATTCATTGCCCCCTGAAGTTAAAGAAAATAAGAAATAATGGTTTGATTGTAAGCAAAAACTTGCTATAAAAAACAGAAGAAACTTTTGTAATAGTTTTGTAGTTAGACAATTAGAAAAAAAACTATGTATCGAGAATGACTAAGGGATAAAAACAATGTTCTCCTTCACCCTGTCTTTCCTAGTATTTCACATTTTCTCACTGAAAAAAAGCCCAAAGAAACCAACCAAACTCTCCCAATGCGAGTGTTCCACATGAGCTTTCTTCTTGAGCATATTCCCATGGGAGAAGTTTCTGGATTTATGACTGGCCTCACTGGATCTGTGAATCCACAGATGAAAGGCCAGTTTTCTTTCAAGAAATATTAAAAGGACAACTTCATATATATGCTCATTAAGTTTTAAGCCTTTCTTCAGTATAAATATAAAGACTGAAAGAATCTTTCTCTGTCATTATTATATTAAAAAACTTGAGGTTTCCCAGTGCTTTTTGACTGGAGTATCTACAGCTCCAAACTCTGCAGAGTACTGTTTTTCCCTGTCGTGACAGTTTTTCCTCCCAAGAAAGAGAGCAGGAATATGGAGTGGGGAGCCTTTTCCCAGTCCCATAAGCTTTGAGTTCACTTAATGGTTTTCACCAGTCGCATGAAGCTGAAGTGGTTTGGTCAAGGGGTATACTTTTTATCACTGATAAGAGGTGTTGAGAAGAAAAATGAGTGTAATATGAATAGCTATTTCTGATGAGCAATTTAGTTATAGGAATTATCTAATTAAACAGGAACAGTACCACAGGACTTGTAAACAGAGAGACACTGTACAGTTTGTAAATGCCAGATGGCAGTTTTTACAAGCAAACGTACAATTCAGAATAGGCACTTAGTGGGAATATGTATTTATGTATATATGTCTGTTCAGTAGTCTCTCTTTTGTAAATGTTTGCGTTAATTGGCAAAGATTAACACAGAGCAATTAACACAGATTGGCAAAGAAAGGAAACCACTGAGGTTGCTAAATACTGTGATATTGGAAATTGCCTTATTGCAGATGCTTATATTGAATATATTACAAATATATTATTGTGATCATTTACTCTGTGTACCTCTCAGTCACCTATGCAATGTAAAATGATTAGTATCATTTAAATACAGAATAAATACGCAAATAATATATATGCGCTAGTGGCATACTACGGTATTAGTAACTTAAAAAGATAGCACTATCTAACTGATCTTAACTCTAATGAGAAAAAGTGTAAACAATAAACAGAAGTAGTCAGAAATTCAACCAGTGTAGTGCTTTTTAAAGTCCATTTTCCTTAATGGATTTTCCAATTATTTTCTCAAGGACTGAGGCACTTAGAATCCCTAAATAGCTACAAAGTGTAAAGATTTCATTTAATGCAGCCCGTAGCAATAAACGGGAACATCAGGTTATGTTTGACTAGAGGTTGCTTCAAGGTGTGGAAACTGGAAATGGAACAAAACGTCATCAAATTCCGGATCTGTGGACTTGCTTGCTTTGTTTCTCGCTGCCACTCTCTCCCTGGGGGGGGGGGGGGGCGCGGGGGCGGGGG
>JAVJGG010000048.1:19180007-19190519 GCA_035590195.1 Aviceda cuculoides
CACCTTCTCTTTTTCTTTCTCTCTTCCTTGCTTGCTTTCTTTCCAGATGGGATGACTTTGAGTTAGGTACTACAGAACTTCATGGAGGTCTTGAGCAGTTCTGGTGATTTATGCTGTCAGCTATACTAACTGTGTCTTACTAAGAGAAACAAAAGAAGTGAACAAGTCAGAGAAGACAAGCACTGGCAAAGGGGAAAACATAGTGTAAGGTTTATATGCATGCTTTATATAGATGTTTGTTGCCAGGAAGGCAACACAAATCAAGGAAAAAGGTAGACATTAATTCATTGTATGGGGAATTGAAATAGCATTTGTAACATCATTTACATTTACTTTTTCTTGGAAGTTGTCATCTTATGTCCGTATACCTCAGTTTCTGCACTCCGTATGAGTAATGACGCTTGAGACTTCCCCATCCTACAAAGCATTTTGAATTCTGTTCTGAAAAGTTCACCAAAAACGCTAAATGGTATTTTCTGCATTTTCTGAGTTGCATTTGCTAGAACAGTGATGATTTCTTAAAAAAAAAATAATAAAAAAATCTGTTTATAGGTTTGGTAATATGAAGCTAATTAGTATTTGTTATCTTTTCTTGAGGGAGAAGCCTTAAAAATCCTTAAAATATTACATACAGGAAGACAGCATAATGGAAGAGCATTGTGCTATTCACTAGTCTCCTATTGCTAAAATCTGACTTTGTGTGCTTAGTTCCAAAGTTCATATCCAGGGATGTTCAAATGTGTACTGAAGCCTGCTAGAATCTGGCAGCTCTGTTTATTTTCAAAAACAAAATTACTTTTCCAAAATAGGTATATTTCCATTATAAAAGGGTAGTATGGCAACTTTGTGATAGATAGGTGGAATTATATCTAGGTCTAGGCTGCTGAGAAAAATTGACTAAGACGTTAACAAAGTGGGGAAAGATTATTCTTCTGGAGAAGTTTATACCTCAATTATAGGAGGCCATTTTTCATAATGCGCCAGAGAAAGAGAGCGAGCGTGACTGGGAGCAGCAACTCAATGTGGGGCTGCTTGATACGCCCTGTTGACGTGCTTATTCATTTTCAATGACTGCAGAGGGAGTCTAGGCAATTGGTTGGCTAACGCAGGTACCGGGTTTGAATACAGTGAATACTTCCTCGGGTGCGCACCCTGAACGACCCCCGAAAGACTTCTCGGTCTCCACCGGGGGTGATGAGACAGACTAGCCTCCTCAATTCGGTGTGGATGTGTACGTGCTGTTGTATCCTTTCATAATCTCCAGAAAAATTCTGAGTATATTTTCAAGTAGCAGCAGATAAGATATATATGCAAAGTGGCACAACCTTAGCCTGTTGGTAGAAGGTGGGACTCTCAGACACTTCTTTAGCTTTTTGAAGATATTTGCTGATACCTAAGAAAAAAAACCCAGCAGCAGCTTTAGCAGTTGTCTTGGAGAACAGGCAGTCCACCTGAAGATATGTGATGATGATAATTTGTTCTGTGGCTTGTACGCTTGCATAAATACAATGTGTTCGTTAGAGAGGGAAAAGAAAGAATATTTAAAAAGAGACGTAAAAGATCATCCAGTTGATCATGTTGAAAAAAGCTCCTTTTTGAGCTTCACTGAAAAACTGTCATCACGTAAGAGTCAGCATCTTGCTCAGGATTGTTTTTTCTGTGAAACAGAAAGGGTGCTCAGATAGTACAGAACTTTAGTATAACATGTATGGCAGCTAGATCCTTTAATAAAAACACAGTTGGATTTTAAAACTTAATATTGCCAAAAAAAAAAAGATGGAACAAAGTGTTGCACCATGATCTTGCTCTACCAACCATCCTTCTGGAAGTTTCTCTTTTGGAATTGATTACTATGAGATGTCACCCTCATTTTCTGATTAAATAAGCTGATATCAATCAACAAAGCTCTCTGTAGAATATGATATTAATCACAAGAAGTAAAGGTGGCAATCCAATCCCACATTATAGCTTGATTGTGTGAGATATTCAACATCTTCAAATTATACTGACACTGAGGATACTAAAGCATGTTAAACCTTTGACAGATATATTCAGTTCTTTTCAAGGCTGTACTTTTGTTTCAAGTGGTGTGCTTTCAGTGTTTACAATGAATGTAAGAGATAAGATTTAATCAAAATGTGCAATACCAGAAAAAATTTTGGATCTAGAATGAAAGTTAATGTAACAGAGCCGTTTGAGTTTTTTTAATGTCTATATCTATATCGTGTGATCTGTCTATATTTGTAGTATTAAGGGCACAAAATGTTACAAATCAGACATTAGGGTATAAATTCATAAAGTATTTCCATTGAAGTTAGTTTTAATTTTGCGATTAACTTCAGTGGAACAAGAGAGGAAACACTAAAGGTAAACCTTATGTGGAAATGTAAAGCATATTGGAACAGCATTCTTTCCTTAGTAGAAACTCTTAAAATTTTTTAAAACCGGTTGATTCCATTTTTCTTCTCGTAACTATCTTTATCTATGTATGAGATGCAAAATATTATAATAAATCTTAGAACAGGCTATTACAGTTAAGTTGGTATTGATCACAAAGAGTGAAATTGGTGTATTACATGTTGTAAAACTTATTCATATCCCACAAAAATATTGCATTAAAAGTATAATAAATTGCAATACTTTAATCACTTGGCAAATGATTTGACTCTTTCTGTTCAATTTATGTTATCATTTCAGTAGCACCTGCTTCATAAAATGTGCATATTACTGATACTACTCTGATGGCTTTTATAGGAACGTTATTGGAATAATTTATGCAATTGCTCTTTTTAACTAATAATTCTTTTTTTTCTGCTTTCCCAGGTAGCTCCACTTCTACTTTTTCAAAATCTTTTTTGTTATCTTATTTTACTTCTCCTCATATTCACCATTGTCACCTTTCGAGCTAATGAAGTATCTTTTCTTCAGGTAATTTAATCTTACATTAGAAAAAAAAATATCACAGTTTTAACATTTCTACTACTTGCCTTAATTATAAATCACACAAATGTAAGTTTACAAAATCTGAGTTTCTCTGAGGTTATGCTTCTGTTTCAGTTTTATGGTACTACATCTTTTATTTTTAATTAAGTTTTTATTGCATTTTCCATTGAAGAGTAACAAACAAACCATAAGCTGTGAATCATATGTGAGCTGGAATATTCTGCATTAGTCAAATGGAAAAAGAACCGTAGAATGGTTTGGATTGGAAGGGACCTTTAAAGATCATCTAGTCCAGCCTCCAAGAAGAGCAAGATTACTTGGATTTTCATATCATGATTCTTAAAACAAAGATTAGGAAGGTGGGCAGATGAAGAGGAATATAGGATGAACAGAGTTCATGCTTATTCAATATATACTTTCTCTAAAGATTATAGGTAGAATCCTACCATAAAAAAAGAGATGATCTGTTCCACAACATGCATTTATAATCTTGATCTCTCATCCAAATTCTGCAGCATGAAGAGATAGGAAAGTGTTATATACGAAGAGCTGCATTCAGATTTGATCATAGCCTTCTAGAATAACTTCAGCAACATGAATACCATAAAACCCCAGGATACCAGTTGAAATAAGATCATGCCAAAAACCATGGACCAAATACCAAACCCAGAAAGAGCTCAAGTCTGGCAGGAGAGTACAAGATACTCTCCTGATCACTGATCACTTAGATTGCTCTTAGGAAAAGCAATAGAAAGTATATCTTATATGGGGTGGAAATGGTATTTGTTTAAAATTATTTTAATTGTCTGCAAAATAAATATGAAGACTAATGAAATATATATAAAGTTTTAAATAATACAACCTAGTTAAATAAAAATAACGTTTGAATATCCTTTAGTTCTTTCTTTTTCAACAGTTTTTCCTTGGAGGTGAGGTAGAGGACGGAGAAAAAGGAGAGAATGTGGTCAGGACACACATTTTCACTATAATTCTCCTTATCTCAAAACGCCTTCTATTTAGAAATTATTATCTAAAAAGCTGAAGTGCATGACATGCACGAAAAGGGATTCCTTCTTATAAACCTGCCCTATTCAGATCCCCCAAAAGTCAAAAAGAAGGAAATAAGTTCTTTTGTCCTACCAGTGAGGCTTGATTTGCTCTGTCTACAGGACACCCAACAAACTTCCAGTAATACAAATTTTTGAATAAACCAATGCAGCACCTTCTTATTCTGCTAAGAAACAACAGCTGGTGCTGGAAACAGGGATTTTAAACCGAACTAAAACCCCAAACTTCTCTCATTGTTATGAAAGGGAGAGATTTCTTGAAAACAAGGACACGTGATTGCACTCCTTACCAAGAAATTAGAAGTGTAATGTTGAGAAAGTGTAATTTTTTAAAAAATTACCCCTATACTGATCAGTTGCTATTATTTAATGTGATGGAGTTATACAGAGACTAGAGAAAGATATTTTGGCCTACCTAGTTCTCTTTGCTGACACCATCTAATTATATTTTTCATTACAACTATATGAATACCTCAGGACTGGAAATGCTCTTTGCCTTGACACACAGTCAGCTCTGTCACTGCATTTAATAACATAAAAGGAAAGAAGAAAACATACCAAGTGATTAAATCACACAAATTAGGCAGCCAAGCTGGAGTAATTGAATATTTCAATTAATCACGGGAAACATGCAGAATATACCTCTGATACTTAGTCTAGTTGTGGGGGAGACATGAAGGGCAATTTGAGGTTCACTAAAGGATAAGGCTTTTACTATTTAGTAATTTAAAATAATAACTGTTCAAATGATTAATTCAGCATAAGTGAGAGATGCATGTATTAAGAAAAAGCCTGGTAACTATGGTAATATCTTACACATGTATTACAAGTCCATCTAGTACTAAAACCAGGCAAAATTTGCCATTTCAAATACACTGTGAACATAAACAGTTCCACTACAGCACTAGCTCTGTTCATGTGTTTGAAAACGTTTACATGGATAAAGAGTCATCAAAAGGAGGCTGATGAGCATAAACTACACTACTCAATAGTGATGTGCTAGACTGACACTGTAATAGATACATTTTACTGAAAACTCAGTAATAATATAATGCAGATACTTCAATTACCGTTTTCTCAAGATGGGTACACATATACCATACTGTTATCTACAAGTTAATAGATAAACAGTTGTTATTAATGAATGGAAGAATACTGTTCAAAATAGTACTGACTACTAACATCTTGGTTTTACATGCAAAAAAATTTGAGGTAACAGATTGTGGTAAAGCCTCAGCAGTTCTGCTATTTTTAAACAGAGCTGGAGATAGAAAAAGAATGGCAGGAATAGACCTTAAGTAGTCTTTCAAAATAGCAATAGTCAAAATTTTAAAAAAATTCTGAGGATATTAAGTCCTTGAACTGCAATTTTTTAAAAGGGACAGTTACCAACAAAGAGGCTTCAGTACAGTCTGAACATTCTGCCTCAAAAATAAGAGGTCATCAACAGCTAATGAAAAATTTTGCTAGCAAAAATAATACATGAAACTGGTGGTGGAAAACCGGCAAGTGAGGGAATATCAGAAAATGAAAGATCACTGCACTTGTACAGAAAGAAGGAACTATTCCTAGCACAGAGAACCATTGTGAAAAAAAGAAAAAAAGACGAGAATCTTCTAAAAGTGAGAGAAGATGACAAAGGAATAGCAAGCAAGAGCTCTGAAAAACTGTTCCCGTTCTGAGTTATGAAAGAATGGAAAATGAGCCAGATTCCAGTTTGAAAGTGTTCTTATGTCAGTGAATTTATCTGGATTAATGCTGATGTTAATGAGATTAGCATCTGATCCATCAAAAAAGAAATCTTGTTTTTCCTCCTTTGTGATAGAAACAATAGCATCCCAGACAAGACGAAGTATGTGCGTTAACGAGGCCACAGTTTCACAGTTTGACACGTTTGGGAGGTTATCTAGAATATGTCTCCCAATGTTAGTTAACCTTCTTTCCATAATTAGCACTATATATCACTTTAACTGCTTTTCAATCTGTGTTGAGGGATTAACTGTTTGCACATAACACTGGTTCTTCTGTACTGGATTCTCCATATGTGCTATTAACCAGGTTAAAAAATAAAGCTATCCATAGGGGCTGGTTCTTCTCTCACCTTTTTTTGCTAGCGTAGCTCCACTGACTTTAATGAATTTAGAGTGCTTTTGATTTGCAAGCATGCAATGAGGAAAGAATTGAGAGTATAGTTCCTTAAAATGAATTCTCAAGAAGATAGGTTATGCTCTTGTTTCTTTTCTTCTCTTTCCTCACGTGAGGAATTCAGGTGACAAAATTTGGAAACAGAACTGTCAAACCAAAATGGGAATCTTCTGAGCAGCTTCCCTAGTAGAAGATAATTTTGATGATAACAGATTATAGAAAATGCAGGAATATGCATTCCAGTTAAGACATTTTAAAGACACACAATCAAACACAGCTCAATTTTTAGTGCCAAGAATGGGTGTCAGTGGTCAATCTTTTTAAGAATTGTTTAAGCCCTCTCTGGTGCCGCAGGAACTGTGAAGCAAAGCTGAATCCTAAGAGTATGCCAGTTTTGACATTTTTAAAGGTGAACAGGTAGACCTTTACAGTACAGATGACTCTGTCTCAGACTCTCACCTCTGTTGCTGCAGATTGCAGCGTCGGTTCCCACAGCGGTTCTGATGGTGGGTGAGCCATGACAACCAAAGCTGAGACGCTACTGCTGGGATGGAAATTCAGCCGAGTCCTGTAACACTAGCATATATCTTAAGTAACTCAAATACCTAAGACTTATGTACTATGACTAACAAAAAATGCATCTGTGACTCAGGTTTGTGAATTATGTGCAGGATGGGAGCTTGGTATTTTAAATTCCTTTTTTGCCCAGACAAGTGTCAAACCTAAATACTGTTTCCAATATTAAGAAAGCTAACACAGTAAATGAATAAACACAACACTTTTCAAAGTGTTTTCCTCGCCTTTATGCTAAATGACACTACAAAGTGTTTTTCTGATCCTTTACATTTTTCTCGCTATCGATCCAGAACAGAACATGATGGAAGCTTTGGGCCTGACCCTGCCTCAGTATAAATCAGCAGAGTCCCATTGTCTCCATTAGCACTATGCTGATTTACGGGGCTGATGATTAGACTCTTCTTCCTAGAAGAAGAGAGAACTAGCACAGCGTTGTAGAATGTTACGGGGAGACTTTAAGGCAGAAGGACCCATCACTTTGAATTTACTTTGAACTGAGGTTTCCTTCTATCTCTAATAATAGATAATTCTCTTAAGGAGTTTACTGCGTGTGTTTGAGCAACTCGCTTGAAGTCTCCTGTGTAGAAGTTATCCTCATAAAGACCTGATGTTCCTGATCA
Source organism: Aviceda cuculoides (assembly GCA_035590195.1). Taxonomy (NCBI): domain Eukaryota; kingdom Metazoa; phylum Chordata; class Aves; order Accipitriformes; family Accipitridae; genus Aviceda; species Aviceda cuculoides. The sequence goes on from JAVJGG010000048.1 coordinate 19,187,359, forward strand.
GACAATGCAAAGAAAATGAGCAGGAATATCACAAAAGAGGTAAGAATTCAGCTAGATTTTGTTCTGAAGCATTAGCAAATCTCTATGGAACAGACTTAGAATGATTTTTTTTGTAGTCATTTATTGTGATTTATAATGAGTAAATGAGATTGATGAATAGGAAAAGATAGTGTGTGGGGGGTTTTTTGTTTGGTGTTTTTATTTATTTATTTTTACTATGAGTCCTACTTTCCAGATGCAAGTTTACTTTTTATAGAAACTTTTTTTTTCCAATGTGCTTTTCTGGTGGTTCATTCTTTCAGTTGGATAGCAACTAAAATTCATAACTTCAGTATGTTTGTTTTTTGCCTGGCTAATGTAGCTTGCTCCTTCTAATTGGTTGGTGTACTACTCTAAGGATTTAATCCTTTTCTTTACTTTGTTGCTTTTCGTCAGGAGAGTTTATAGCATCCTAGTTACCATTTCAATTATTTTTCTAGAATATTCACTTACAAACAAGCAAAAATTGTTTAATCAAAGCTTTTAACTATACTAAACTTTGAAGTCCAGCTATATTAATTATTGGTCCTTTTAAAAAAACTTGCAAAACTAGAGAAGAAAATCATGAGGCTGTGTTTTCTTCCACTCTACATAATTGAAAGGTTTAAGTTGTTTACATGACTGAAGGTCACTGAATTACATATCAATCAATATCACATGATTCTGTCTTGAATGTTCATCTCTAGAAATTTCTAGGTAGTATCAGAAAAAAATGCTTTCCATCTTAACTGTAAAAGCAGCTTTGTCATACTAGCACAATTTGTTTCCTAGCCTAAAAGCCACTAAAATTAAACATAACCTGTTGGAGTAGCTAGAAGCTCATAGCAACTGATCTAGTATTTCTAGGAATGTGACTTGACTTCAATCTAATCTACTGTCTGGTGCAAAAAACTTACAGCAAAATACCATAATAATGGGAAAGGACAGCAGGGAGAGGATGGGGAGGGGACATACTCGAAAAAAAATGTTAAAACCAAAGATCTTTACTATTGGGAAGACACCACAGACTTGGTGTCTGGAGCTGATGTCTGTCCCACTCAGGGTCCAAGTCAAGACTTCAGTCTGAGTGGAACTGAAATGGTGGGAAGTTCTGCTCCAGGTCTGGGTTGCAGTGCTGAGCTCAAGGCCCGTTTTCAGTTCAGATCGTGCTGAATAAATTTACAGATTGTCCTTTGGGATTCAGGGATATTTCAGCACTTTTGCCTTTGTTTCATATTACCATATGTGAACTGTGCAGAGAGCAGGCAGCCTTCTGAAAAAGGAGGGAGATGGAGGTTCTCTAATGTTTCTGATTTTAAAATCTTACTTGTCCCTTAAATGCACAGTTCTAAATAGTAATATAACCCCACAGAAAAAAAACCCACCCTTTTTTGTACTGTGCCCATTGATTATTGTTGCAAATTTCAGCTGAGGAAAATTCATGTAATGAGAAAAAAAGAGCGATCAGCCTTAAAACTAAATTAAGCAGAAACCATTTGTTCCTTAGTCATAGCTATTTGTTCTGTGTAAAATGTCATATCTCCAGCAAGACACTAGGGCAATTTTTTATGAAAGCAAAACACAAAATATATTCTTGTTTAATGTTTTCTGGCTATAACCCAGCTTGTGGCTCCATATATTATCTGGATATGTCACTCTGTTTACCATATTGAGAAAGAAAAAGCAGGTAAATTAATCACCCTGGATTTGAACTGTGTGCAGTCTGAGCTGTTTCCTTACAGCCCAGCACTCAGATATGCTTAGGCGAGTCATTTGATTCACTGCTGGATAGAAATGGGGTTGTGTGATTTTTAGGCTGCTTTACTGCTCTCCAAAACATACATCAAGACAATTCTTCCCTACAAGGTGATTTACTCTGTAGCTCAGCTCCGCGTTTTGCTGAGAACAGCACCTGTGAAAGCTCCCGTCTCCTGTTGATAGCAGAGAGGCAACACTTCGTACCGCCGAAGAGGTCGGGGTGCTCCGCTGGCCCCTGGCTCACCGGGGGCCTTCTCAGACCTGCTCGTACTGCAAAACGGGGGAATGTGTAGAAAAAACTCGGCAAACAACCGCTGGAGCTAGCAAGTCCATGCAACAGTGCAGAGAGCAGTATTTTGTTCCCCCTAACAGCGTATCTGCCCGGACCGCCGCTTCGCCCTAAGTTAACTGCTGAGGCGCAAAGCTGGGCTGAAACAGCCATAGTGCTTCTGGTTCTGGAGCAGGCACGGCCTCAGCTTGCCTTAAAGTTTCTGTACTGCTCTCTGTGGCATGGTGTAAAAGTGCCCAAATACTAGCCCTTATTTTATTATAATGCAGATATGTCATGAGTGCTCTATACATTAGTAAATAAACTGCCTTATATATATGTCATTACACAGGAAGGGTAATAAGCAATATAGAAAAAGACTTCAAGTAGCTAAATAGACCTGAATTTTGTCTGCAAAAATAGAGAAATGCCACGTGAATATTTACATTCAAAATCAGTTTTATTCATAAATACTTACAACTTTACGTTTTACAAAAGCATTAGAAGGTAATCTGTGTTTATTTAATCCCATGTGGCATCACATACAGTAGATACGTGAAATCAGTTGGGTTTTTTCCCAGCTTCCTCGTTAGTGCAGATCACATTTCAAAATAAACCCAAACCCATTCTAGTCCTCAGAGTTGCAGAGAGAAGTGGCCTTGGCATAAGGTAAAAGTAATCGTTACCGATAACAGTAATAAATGTAAGTAAAAGAGTGAGGAGATTTAGGTCTGAAGTTTTTGGAGGAAGGGTGATAGTGAAGGAATATGCCTTCTGGAGCCCATTTTCTCTGCTACTGATGTTCTTCACTGGGAGAAGATGGCTGCGTGTTGCCTGTTCTGAACTGATATTTGTAATAACATCCTGGGCTGGGGTGGCACTGGCTGGCAGCCAAGCATCCATCCAGCAGGATGGAGGAGAAAATAGGAAGAGCAGGAGTGAGAAAACTCGTGGGTTGAAATAAAGGCAGGGAAATCACATAGCAAGTATTGCCATAGACAAACCAGACTCAGTCTGGGGAATTTAATTTCATTTATTGGCAATTAGCATAAATAATTAATGATTAAGGTATCGGGGGGGGGGGGGGGGAAAGCCCAAAACATTTAAAACCCCTGTT
>JAVJGG010000048.1:19190619-19278777 GCA_035590195.1 Aviceda cuculoides
CCCCCCCCCCCCCCCCAAAGCCCAAAACATTTAAAACCCCTGTTCCCTTACTGAGGCTCAGTCTCGCTCTGAGCACCTCTCCTCCCTTGTTATTGCCACAGGTTGGAGCAGACGGTGACCCTTTCCCGTGGATGTTACCCCCGCAGAGCCCCCAGTTCGCCCCCGCTACCAAAACCTTGCTGCCTACACTCCATACCCACCCGGAGTTCTACCTGCTGTCCTTGAGAGGTGGAGGATTACTGTCAAAAGTGCTTTATACTTATCCCTTTATTAATCTTGGGCTTTCTTTCAGTTTTGCCAGGCATTCTCATGCTTTCGTTGGGCTGGATCATTACTTATAAAATGGAATTTTATAGCCCGGTCTTAGTAAATAAGAGGCCATATGACAGTTAAAAGAAGAAGAAAGCTTTGTGATTTGTAGGATTATATTGTTTCACTCCCTCTCTATCTCTCTTGTCTCCTGTCCCTCTATCACTCTTCACTCAACTGATTTTCAGATTTCTTGCCTTCAAAAGGCAACAGTCTTCCAGCCTTGACACGAGGCTAGCCGTTTTCCCCTCTTGTACCTTACATCACTTTCTAGCCGGCTCAGGAAACTAGAAGCTTCACCCTAGCATCTGTTCTGAAGGTACAGCATTAATGATGCTATACTGCAGTGTATTTGGGCCACATATAGAAAGTTATCTTAGTTTGGATTAGTGTTACTTATACTGCATTTAAAGAACCACTCCTGGCAACTCGGTGGATTTAAAATACTGCATTTAAATCAGCTTCCGTGTTTAAATTGTTTGCTGTCAGTGTCTTTTCCCCAGAAATGACCTGAGACTTGCGCACTTTTATAACAAGAATCTAGAGCTCAGTGTTTCAGCCACAATCTAATGTAACTCTTCTATATTTGTATGTAAATTGTAGATGTGTGTGTGTATAGTTTCTATATTTGTATATCTGTATTTGTGTGGAATGGGAAGTAAAATGTAAATGACAATATATTTGCAGTGTCGCCTTTGATACATGCTGAAGTATTAAATTATCTTTGTGTTTTCCAGAGGTTAATGTTTCTTAGAATGTTTGAACCTGTAATAAGACATCCAGAGCAACAAATGGGTATGCAAGTGACAAAGCTAATTGTATGTATTTATGTTCTAATTTAGTCTTTTCAGTAACAGCTAGTTGATTAAAAAATCCACTAATAGAATTTAAATATAAATGTGGTAAAAGTAATTCCTATATCTAATGTTTCTATGTAAATACCAATCACTAATCCTTAAACAGTTTTAGCTTAATCAAATTGCTTTTAGATTGATTTTGTATTATTCATTTCAGCCCAAGCATGCTCTTTGGTTTTTATTCTAAATCATGTTATTGAATCCAAGTGATTGAATCCAAACATTTGACTTAATTTGACTTAAATGTTGTTGAACTGTAAATGAATCCAATAGCTTTTCCCAAGTAACTAAACTGAAAGTTGCTTTCAGGACTGAGACAGCAGAAGGCAGCTATTTAAATATAAATTATTTTAAAATGGACTAGAATCTCAATATCACACAACTAACCCGTGAATGGGGAGTGTGAAAAGAATTGCTATAGTAATTCTTAGAAACTGAACTGATGGTGTTTTCCAGTCTTTGGCTGACACTCCTGTTGGTAAGATCAAGTTCTCAGTTGCTTATGACTGCCAAACTTGAGATATTTGGGTTGAAATAGTTTGTGCTGGGTGTCTGCCACATGACGATTTTTGGGCAAGTATCATCTATTTATTCAGATAGTTCTGAGAATGGAATCGGGAAAAAAATATATTACTTTGGCTATGGTAAGAACAACTTATACAAGCTTTCAGTAAAAACTCTCTTGTCCTTCTCTTTGAAGGAGGGACTGAAGATTTGGCAATTCATTAGGGTTCTGAATTTTATTGCTCTTGTCCAAACACTGCATCTTCAATAAATTTTCTATGCTTGTTAAACTTTGATCAAATGAAAAAAATAATCCATCTGCACTGAGCATCATCCAGTCTTATATGGCTCCTGTACATAACTGTTTTGAACAGGCATTATATCCATGAAGTAACTGGGTGTGAACCAGTCCAAGGCAGAAAGAGCTGGGCAGAATTTCCCAAGTAAGTTGCTATTTAGATTTGCTGTGGGCTGCTTGGGACACATGCAAAGAAAATGAAGAAAAAAGTATAAAATCAGCTGGCTTTTCTAAAAGATGCCACGCTAGTCTTGGATAGCTTGAAAAAAAACCAGTTTGACTTTGTCACTGAAAGCACAGGGAAGGCTTAGTACTACGGCGTTAGGGTTGGAAGTAAGAGTAGACTGACACAGAAATTCAGCCTGATAAGGACTGGGATTGGTATAGCGGTATCAGGAGCAAAAGTCGTGGGGGATTTGAATAGCAACAGTTGGTGTGGTGAGTGAGATTTAGGGAAAAGCCAGGAAGAGAAGCTGTCCTGAGCTGGACGGTCAAGCACCAGAAGGTGCCCGGCACTACTCTGTGGCAACGAAGTGCTCAAGTTTTGTTCCTGAGGTGTAGCCCCAAGAATACCACCAGCGTAGATCGAAGCCAGGGTCCTGACCTGGGTCCTTAGCCAGAAGCTCACATCTTGATATTTCTGCACGAGAGTAGCTGGAATTAGAGTCCTAGCAGGAAGTTGGGAATTACTTTATGGCTAGATTTTTAGTCAGTTGTAATTAATTTTACTGACCTGTCACAAAACATGTTCGCAGACTTCAGCTTCCTCAAACCTTAATTAATTTTCCTTATGCTACAGTTAATTTTTCAAAGCTATCTACACTCTGCCTAATGTAAGTAATTTTGGAAATATGAATTTGCATATTAATAATTTCTGAGTTTCCTACTAGCATTGACACCTTTTGTCAGACTCCTTATTATAACATGTGAATGGACCTTTTCCTTTTACCCCAAAATGGAAGTAGCCTCGTTTTTAGGAGTTTCTATGAATGTGTTCAGTTTTTTGATAAATTGATAGAAGAGTGCATGAATTAGACTGAAGGCATATGAAAGGCAGAGAGTTTGCTTGGGCATGTAACTTTAGCGTAGGCTTTGCTCAAGTGTCGTGATGTAAACTTTCACCAAGGACTTATGACCCAGGTCTGCTCTGAGACTCCCAAACTCATGCAATGATGTGAGATTTCAGAAAAGATCAGCATGGATCCTTGCATGCAAATATGCCTCCAAAGAAATTTATCTATTTAGATTGGAAAATAGCACTCAAAGTAATATAGGTCCAGAACAGTCATCCTACGCTTTATAATTGCTTTTTCTGTGACTGTTTCAAGAATTGGCGTTTTGCAATAATTAAATTTCAAGCTGTATTTGTGCCTTGAAGGACCTGTCTTACCTCCAATTTAAGGAAGACCTTTGACTGTGGAGAACCCATGCAGTGCTATCAGTTCTTACCGTGGCAGACCAGGGACAACATCAGCCACTCGACCTTAATGACCACAAGGTAAGGTAAGGCGTGCATACTTTGGGGTATCATTGGTTAAGGAGACGATAACAGGTTCCTGGAGGCATAAGCAAGACCCCGAGACTGTGGTTTGAGCAAACAGAGCAAATCTAATTTTTAAGGCATTTAGGATCTTTTCTGCGGCTGTGTGGGTGATCGGCTGCCGGCTGGTGTCCACCTGCCACGTGTCTTAATGCTGTATAAAGGTACACCTCTGCATTGTGTGCGTTGGCTAATTTGATAAAAATTAGACCATTGTGCTCACTTCTGCTTCAGATCATGTTTTTTCAACTCTTGTACTGAACAGATCTGGTATTGGTGATTATGGGACTTTGGCCCCTCTACTAAATTACTAAATTTTTGGAGTAAAGGTTGTCCTTTCAGCCAGATAAATCAAGATTAGATTAACTTTGATCATACCGTGACCCCATGGTTAGGAAAGCAAACTGGAAGCTGCATTGAGCACAGAGAGAAAGTGGAAAAGTTAAATAGGAATTTAGGCTGAAGTTGTTATTTTGCTGAAACTAGTACATTTTGTGGTGGGGAAAGGGTGATCTGGTTTAGAAATCTGTGAAGTTTGTGCAGGGACTTTAGCTGTACATGCCCATGTTAAACTGGGTGAAGTGTCTGTAAAAGCTGCAGGTGGTGGTCTTGGAAAGGGTGGCACAGTAAAGTGTAACGACATCACTCTTGGTAACCTATGCCGTCCTACCACACGGGAAGTGTATTTTTATGCACAGAAAATGTGTTGCAGTGCTGAATCTCAATGAGGTCAAAGGAAGATTAGGTACAGGAAAGTTACGCTGGAGAGGAGCCTAACATAACCTTGGGACACTCATGCAGACAGAGGCTGTAATGTGTCCTGTTCGTGTAAATGATCTTCCAGCCAGTGTAACCTGGCAAGAAGCCCACCGAATTCCCAACTTTCCCTGAGCTGCCTTGCTGGGGAGATAAGATACATGCGCTCTGTGGGTTGGGAACAGAGACCAGAATGCATTCACTGGTGGATTACATTTATGATGGTTGTAGATTTTTATTTCTAATCTCTGTTCACAGCACAAAAGGATTAATAATTTCACAACAAACAAGCATGTAGGAAACCACAAAAAGTTGTATTTGCTAAACATTTTAGGAGTATTTGGTTCAAGTGGATCACTGTCTAGACAACTCACCTGTAAAGTTCAGACTTCCTTCCACGTGTTCAAATGAAACTCAGAATGCTGGAAGGAGAAATATTTTTCCAACCTTTAAAAACATCAAAGACATTATTTTCTGCCTGATCTTTGAATAGGAAAGTCCCAACGAGAACTGCACATGAAAGAAAATAAATCAGCAAACATTAGGACTAGCATTTGTGAAGCTAGATTTGGACCGTGAAACAGAATGACAGCTACAGATGGTTATTGATAAACCTGAATCCCACCATGTAAGAGAATCAAGATTATAGGACCCTAAACAGACCTCAAAGGAAATAAAGCAGGCCGGGAAAAAGGAATGACAGCACTTTCATTTGTTCCCTTAGGAGTCCATGGGTTTAAAAGACACACTGAAAAATTTGTGACAGCTAAAGGCCACTATACCAAGAAGCTTGCTAGCGAATCCTGACTGGTGGATTTGCTTCTTTTTCTCTTCCATAAAACAGAGGTTTCTGCTTCCTCCGTGCTGCATAAGAAAGAAGGAGCTAAAACAGCTTCCTATCATATTAGACTTGAATCGTGATTACATTGAAATTAGTGTAATCCCTTATTATTTTGAATTGAAAACCTCTATAATTTTAAAACGGCCTGGAAACAACGTGGCTTGTCTTTATATACTGTCACCTGAAATACTCTGAAAATAGATAGGTAACTTTTGATGAGATCCAGGAGAATTATTTGCAGCAGACAAATCTGTTCATAAATACAGAGCTTTCTACTGTTCATTAATTGTAAGCAAATGATTACTTCTTCCTAGAATATTTTCATTTCTTGGAGTTATTCAGCAGCTATTTTATGTGAATATATTTCAACCTATAGATTACTGAGAAATTGTTTGCTAAGAGTATTGCTTTAAGTATTTTACATTTACAATTTAAAATCCAAGCTGTTTAGATGAGATACATACATCAGTGTTAAAATTCTGTTCAATAATTTTATGAGAGTAGACCTGAGAATCAGGTTCCTGTGTAACCTAAAAAATAGCTCTGACTTTAGGTATGGTCTAACAAAGAACATTGGAGAAGAGGAAGGCTTTGATATCGTGTTTCATATAAGGATGAAGGGTGCTTTTCTTTGCTGGTGGGGTTTCTCTCCGTGCTAGTGGCAGAATAAATTCCTGAAAATGGCTCCCAGTAATGAAGTGAGAGCCCATGATACACTACCAAAATACACTGTTTCCTGAAAGAGAATAACAGTGCAATACATCTATAAGTGACTAATTTTCCTGCTAGATGGAGTTTGTTAGACTGTGAATTTCAATTAGAGATAAAAGCTAAAATTATATTCAGAGGTAGCCAATTAACTGTTTGTAGATGTTAAATTTTTTTGAAGAGAAGAGAAAAACAATTTTACTTGTTTAACGACTTTGATCAATTTGCCTCATTTGTCAAAATGTAAGCTTTGCACAGTAGTGTGTATGGAAACGGTCTTTCTAGTTCTTAAATACGGATTCAGTTTGCATTAGCTTGGTTATCCACCCTGAGTTCAGCTACATGAATAGCAATGATTAGTGCACAGAAAACGCACAAGTAATAGTTTTGCACAGTAAAAGTCAAGGTCTATGAAAATAAGCAAAAATAAACATTTCTTATTTTCATTTGGGAAAAGGAAAGACACCAAACTCACTGCCATGTGTCACCGATGGCTGACTGACTTGACTATTCTGCCCACCATTTATGTTTCTGGAAATAGCTGTAGGCAAGCTCCAAAAAGGATTCAGGTGCCTAGGAGAGTGTCGCAGAGCCCAATTCTTGGCTGTCTGGCCTCAGGACACAGTGTCAAACTGCAGATAAGTTGTCCAGCTGTTGGTGAAACCTGGCCTGGTGAGTCTCCTGAGCCGTGGTTGGTGTCCCCATGGGTCCTGGACCGAGCTCGGCCGGCTGAGCTCCCTGCTGGCGCTGCACAAGTTGCTGGGGCAGTGTCAGAGCTGAGAAAGGGAGGGAAAGATGGGGAAGGGGAGCAAGCCGTCCCTTCTATCTACTCCTCCTGCTCCCCCTCACGCCTGCTTGCGGTACTCTCCTCACACGTACGCCAAACGGCTTGGAGGCAGCTTCTGAACTGCCAAAATTTGTCTCTTCTCAGCGCCGAAGGCACTAATGTGGCCGTCTTGGGGCCCATGGTGCCCATTTCAGCTCAGGCTGGGACAAACTGTCCTGCACTGAGCTACGTTGTCATTGCCTCCTGGAGGGACCATCACCCGCCCCAGCTCAGGCTCCGGGGGATGGCGTTCCCTGGGTGAGGACATGGCCCGTGCCTGGACCACCGAGGCTCCTGGCTGATCTTCCCCGTGGAGGTGTCCTGCCGGTCCTACGCCCCGATGTAGACTACCAAAAAGAAGTGACTAATCTTGCCTTGCTGAGTTCAGGCTCCTGTGGCTTCTGAGGGATTCTGAGTCAGAATATTAAAAATCTGTGAGTCGCGTTAGGGCTGAAACCCTACTCACAATGTGAGCTCACCTGAAGACAAGGTGAGTTCTAAAAAGGCCAGTATGTCCCCGTGCAGGAGCTGCCTTGTGTGGGCTTAGGGGGTTGGTGACAACAAGGGTATACCTGGGGATCTCCCAGCTCTAGCTGACCTTTCAACCCACTAACCTCCATTAATGAAGCTCCATCACCTCCAAACCTGCTTTACATGGAAGTGGCGGCTGCAGCTGCTGTATGTGAAAAGTCTCAGCATCCCCCAAAAGTCAGGTGTGCCCTAGCAGTACCTGTCCTCAAGGGGGCATAGTATAAAGAATGCTATATTTCTGGAATAAAACTGAATTTCAAGGATGAGCTCAATGCTTTGCCCCATCCAGGATGGATATGTGCGAAGACACTAGCTAGTCACTTGAATTTTAAACTGAAAAAATAAACCATGTAGAATTTAGAAAGCAGCTGATCGGAGGTTTTCATGGTTATAACTTTGGATTCCCTCAATCTGGCCCACTCTAGATAGCTCTCAACACATCCCCAAAACACAATCAGTGTGGTTCTTGGTAAACAAAGTGTACCATAGCAAAAAGAGTTGGTGGGAAACTCTGATTACTTGACATAACACATCTAGCAACTGTTGCTTTCCAGCCAGCATATTCAGCCAGGTAGTGGGAGAAATCCATCTGTCTGAACAAGTGGCTGAACTGCAATTTTTTTTTTACATTTCACTGAATTCAGGGAAAAGTCCTCTGGCAAGCTTACATACAGTGATTAAAGTGAGTATTTAAAACAACAACAACAACAAAGTCAGTCTTATCCATGACTGTTCTGTCAGCAAGAGATATCCGTTCCAAGAGTAAGGCTTTAAAAAAAGCAATGATGGCTCCTTGGTCGTCTCTGCTATTTTTAAAGATGGAAGACATGGAGAATATTTTACGTCTTGCTGTAAGAGTACAGGCATGATGTGTCATGGGTATGTTGTCAGGAAATGGTAAGGGTTCAGTTGTGAAGAGAAGGTTTTTGGCTCTTTGAAGATTGTGTGGGCTTAGGCTTCCATGCTGACCATTTAAAGAGTGACACTAAAAACTGTGAAAAGAGAAGGAACCTGCATTTTTCTGCTTTTTTGTAGCATGTAAAGACGTGTGGGTGAGGCAGAGAAGAGTGCAACAGAGCCTCCACCATCTGAATGCTCTTCAAGAGGAAGGAAAAAAAAATATTTGGAGCACAGAGCAAAATATACTTCGTAGGCAGAAGGAACAGGAAAAGAGGGAGCTAGAGGAAAATTCAAGCAGATAATTTTGTAAACTACTATCCTCTCCAGTAGGACCATCAAGTGGGCACAGGTAAGAGATGGATTATAACCCAAAGTATTTTCTGGGACTGACATACTGGTGAGTAACAGAAGTGAAGGGTAGTATTATAACCGTACTCGGAAAAGACACAGTTGCTTTCTGGGTCCTGGTGCTAATTTGCTATGGCTGCGCAGACGGTGAATGCACTAGGTAGGACCACATGCTTTTGGCTTCCTTTCTCTTTCCAATTATGCCTGGGATAAGGCAAACACAATTTGCAGGGCACATATTTTTAATGAGACTTTTAAAATCCTTCACTTAGTACTTTCCAATGTTATATGAAAGGACTGATCATATCTAGACGGGTAAAAAAAAACCCCAAACAATGGAAGTTCAGATATGGCCTATTAATTGTTATATGACACAAAGAAAATAAAAACTTACTTTCCTTGAATCACTCCATCCAAAGGTAAAATATGTTTTTATAAGCAGTTATTAATTTTTCCTTGACTTTGCAAAATAATACTGCAATATAACTGTTGATCTATGACTATATTGCTAAATGTACTGGCTCGCTCCTAAGATAAACAGGAAAAAAGAAAAGGGAGTGGGCGATTGACCTAACAAGAAACAAAGATGCCCAACAGGTTTCTAGAGATCTGGTTCATTCTTCTACATACAAATTTTCTCGAGGCTGGCATATATTTTCATCAAGGCACTGTTTCATAATTAGAAGTGACTACCAGCCCAGGGACTCTCACCACAAAATGCAGGAGCTGGAGAACGGCAGAGAACATTGCAAAAATTCCCCGGACAGGCAGCGCCTGCGGTTTTGTGCAGACCTACTTTTACTTTTGTTCATCAAGGTTTTGGAGCAACATATGTACAGCAATTTGATCAGTGAAGACTAACTGGTAGTGTTTGATATGATGGCTCTACGCCATCTGCAACAGAAATATCACTGTAACCGTGTAACTACAGCATGGCTTTTTTCATATTTGTGGAAATAAGTGCTAAGCCTTTTCACAGTTACTTCCCGTAATTGCATGCAATAACCGTTGCTCTTTTCTACTCCACTATATACAGAGCAAAGCTTTCAAACTGGGGTTTCAGAAGATACGCCGATATCTTCTGAAACTGCGGTTCACCACAGGGCTACCACTTGCATTGGTATGACTAGTCAGGTCTCAGCTGCTGCTTCTGCATCTGGAGTTTTCCACAAAGGAGGTGTCGTCTTCCTGGCAAGTCTTTCCCATCACATTGAGATAAAGTGTCCAGATCATGCAAAGCTCCCCTGTCTAGTCTTGTATGCACTTCTCCACCACATGTAGCTCATGTCCTAGAAATCATTTACAGACTGACACTCCTAAGCAAGAAATTTATTTTCAATTGGTGTACCACAGCAGAGCAAAAGGCATGTGAATTAAGCAGTTTATGGCAAAGGAAGAGAGGAAGAAAATCAAACTGGTTTTCTGTGGGTGTGACCATTCCCAGTTTCAGTGTTTGTACCTCTTTCAGCAGCCCTACATAAAGCTGAAGGCACTCGTTTTTTCCAAAGGAGATGGAAGAAAAACACCCATGTGGAAATGGGTCAGTAACTGTGGGAGGAACAAAAGGAAGACCTTTGCTACTGACTTCAACATTCACAAAAATAGGGATTTCTTCCTGGATCAACAGTAGACAAATTGACAGATATATACAGACGATCACAAAATTTACTATCTTTTTCCCACAGAATTATGTGCTCTAGTTTTACATAGGAAAGTTTACAGAAATTGAAATACTACACATTACAATAAACCCCACTACAAAATTACTTAGTGTCTTGTTAGCCAATTTTAAACTGTTTCAGTTAAATTTAATACAGGTGTTTCTAACAACATGAGCAAATAGAAATTTTCTGACCAGTTTTAACTCCTGATTTGCATAGGATTTAAATATCAGATAACTTTGGGTTTTTTTATGTGAAACATCACTGCAGCTTTACTCTGAAGAAGTGTCACAGATGCACTAAGCCAATACTTGCATAAACAGAAGCGCATTAGTAAAATATGCATGCGACTGATTTATCAGTTTCCTGTAGCATTTATGCCATCTATGTATAAAACTACACAAGAGTATTCCTAACCCATTAAAGGAACTGTTCTGTAAAGTTCCTTTTTTAATTTGCTAATTACTGATTTTTAAAATGCTTTTCTGTTAAGACTAATTCTGCCTCCAGGCCTAATCACCTATGTTTCTGATGTTTCCTCTGGATAAAAAATAAGAGAAACCAGCAGTGTTTATATCATAGGAATGCAGAAATAATCCTGCTGTATTGTTTAGGAGAAAAATAGATGTAATAACTTACCTGATGTTTTCCAATATATTTGTGTTCCTAAATGCCTGATGTATCAAATAAATTTTGTGTTTGTTTGTATTAGGGGCTTTAGAAAACAGAGCTATGAGAGACTTGTGCATTGGGAGTACATTAGTTTTGCTAATTCATGTAATTTTAAAACTGATTTCACTCATAATTCCTAATCCATTGTTAGCAGTCAGTCAGCTCTTACACTAAGTGGGACATTCTGGCTCATCCAGGGAGTTGAAGCTTGCCTAAAATACGGTATTGATTTATTGAAATGCAATTTTCATTGTAGAACGCACACAGTGGGAAGATATTATGCAGCTGTATGAACACTGGATGACAATAGCACAGGAAGACAACATGTGAATATTGTATAAAAAAATTTATTGTAAGGTGCAAAGAGAAGAAAAACAAAATCCTTTTCATGAGGAGAGGAGGCTAAACAACTTTCCCTTGGCCACTTTGTCTCTTCATGAGCTTCGTGGGATTTGTCTGTGCATCCTGGACACATAGGAATCAAAGGGATTACAGCTCTCAGAACGAGTGGTGATAAAACAAGAACTGGCCTGAACTTCAAATCTAAAATTCAAAACAGACTTCAACCAGAACACTTTAGATAACTGAGAGAAAAACATTTTCATTATTCTTTATCCTGGATGTTCTGATTTTAGTTGGAGTCAGAAGCAAAAATAGTATTATTGTACAAGTTTATCAGTTGTTTTTCTGAACTGAACCAGCAAGTTTGCCAGTGAAGCCCAAATGTCAATCTTTTAACACAATTTGCTACGCAGAGTTGTTTGAACAAAGTGCCCTGTAGAAAAGTGACCTCTATTTAGCCCTCCGATGGATAGGAAGGCTGGACAAGGATAGTAATGCTTTCTGCAGAAAAATAGAAAAATCAGTTTTCTTACCCAGTGGCAAGTGTTGTGCCTTAAAGAAGTTGCAGTGGAAATAGGGTCTTATTCAATCCTTTCTCAATTAGGGCTCCTTAAGGAGAACTAAACTATTTCTGGAGTAACAATCTTTCTCACTCTGACAATCAATACTTATTCTTCAGTCTGTGAACTGTGTTCTGCTTTATTTTTCCTCCCTTGAGAACTTTATTCCATTATTAAAATGCTGTATGGTTTGTTGTTCTTTTTCTCTGTAGGTAGGAAGTAAAGGAAGAGATGACCAAGAGGAGAAATAAAGAACCTTGCCTTTGATATGGAGCTAATAATGCACGTACCTGGTCTAGCTATTGTTGTTTCCAGACAAAAGGTTGGTTTGGCTGGGTTTTTTTAATTTGCAAAATAATGCAGCAAGCATTCATTAGTTATGAAGAAAGTACTTAAGATGGGGCAACACTGGTGCAAAAGGAATCATGAGGAATAATGAACAGTTCATATAAGCAATTAAGATGACATTGACGTTGGGTGAAGCTATTAATTTTTTAGCATGCGGGTTTCATAGCGTGGCCATTGAGTGTGAGCGCTCTGGAAGGCGATGACATTTGCACTAGACATGGAAAGCTCAGGTCTGTTCTTAAGGACCTGAGCAAGGGGCGGTGAAATCGCTGTTAGACCAGCGAAGCCCCGTGAGAAAAGCATCAGCTCAGTTCCCCCAGCAGCTGCCTCAGCCCTTTGTGACTTCGGGCAAACTACTTAAAGATAGGACTCCTTTATTCAGGCGTGTGACAGTCACTGGATTTAACCCCAGAAACAAGGCTGTGTAGCTCACCTTGAGCTCTGTATTGATGTGAGTAACCTTTCCTTCAGTATCTGATCTAGCTCAGGTACCTCTATTGTACGCTATAGGCTGTTATTTTAACGCGGGTCACATAAATGTTGGATAGAAAGGGACAACTGGATTCTTTATGTCACTTTAAAACTTCTTGTGTTTCAGCTTTTATAAAGACACATAATCACAATGGGGAAAAAAATAGCTATCTTGACCAGGTACTAACATTGTAGTCGATGAAAAGAGATTGGAAGAAGTGTCTGAATCATTACTTACACTTTTAAGCACAGCCTTCCTCTTTCTTGTTGTACCCAGCCACAGGCTATTTTTTAAATGAAATGTCAGATACAAAGCCCTAGTGCTCTCCCTGTTGAATCCAAGACAGTATAATACTATTCAGCACTCCCAGAATATTTGTTCTCAAAAGGATACCTCCATTTGTCATTTCAGAAACCACAGTATGAGTGCTCCTTCTCCTTATCTGTAAAATCGTTATTTGAAATACTGGATGCGTAAATAATGGCCTAGGGAAACTGCTGACACACAGCTGACACTCTGAAGCAATTAAATTTTGTTATCATCAACATACTTGGAGAGCCAGCAGTTCCATGTTAGACTTTTGCACTGATTCTTCAGCACGGCTTGTGTTACCAAATTAGCCTCCATACTTGAACATAGAGGACAAAGAAATAAGAATGTCAGAAAACAAAGGCGCAAACTTAGAATGAATTCACAACAGCATAAATTATAGAGTTTAGGGATTCTGTCCTTTTACTAATAATTATTTTGGGGGTGGGTAGCAGCAAGAGCACTTCGGTACTGAACATTAGATTTGAGTTCAATACCAGCGCAAATCCACCTGGGTGCTGGTTGTGATGGTTCCTGCTTTACATTGACTCTGGGGACCTCCCTCCCCACTTGGAGCTGAATCAGTGCACTAATCCATCAGACCAATGAGACAAAAGAAAAATTTGAGATGGCTTGGTATGCTGGGAGGGGCTACACTGAAAAAAATGACTGGCAGAACTGGTGCAAAGGACAGGAGGTGTTTGTGCTGCAGAGGGGAGAGCAAGGCTGTGGCAACCAGTAGTTAGGCTGGTGTAGGCTGTCTGGATGGGAGAAGGAGAGGTCCTTATTATTTACTATTTAGTCTCTAACTGCTCCAGAAGATCTTTTTTTTTCTTTTTTTTTCTTTTTTTTTTTTTAGATACTGTGCATTAAAGTAACATGTGCACAATACGTGTTAAAACAACGTGTGCATACTGTGCATTATGAAACCTTTTTTCCCTGGAGAAGAGAAGGCTTAGGGGGGACCTCATCACAGCATTGCTGTACTAAAGGGCTGCTACAAAGAGGACGGAGGCTCTGTCTTCACAAGGAGCCTCATGAAAAAGACAAGTGGCATGGGTACAAGTTGCACTGGGAGAGGTTTCATCTTTATATGAAATTTTTTTTTTTTTTTACAGTGAGAACAATCATTCACTGGAACAACCTCCCCAGGGATATGGTGGAATCCCCATCGCTGGAGGTTTTCAAGATGCGATTGGACAGAGCGACAGATAACCTCATCTGGGCTCCCTTTCCATGAAAGTTTGGACCAGGTGATCTTTGGAGGTCCCTTCCAACCTGGGCTGTTCTATCACTCTATGATTCTCTGATTATATTAGTTTCTTAATATTTTTAAGAAGCGAAAAACAGAAGTGAAGAAACAAAAGAACACTTATACATGTTTCGGCAGGTATAGCGAGAGTTCCTATAGGCAGAGTTCAAACAATGTATGTTTCAACTGGACTATTTGGCTGTGGTGGAAGAACAGTTGGAGATGCTCAGTTTTAAAGCACCTGTGTTGTGCTTCTGAGGCTTCTTGTGTTTATCTTTTTCAGATGCACGTTTGCAGCTTTTGAGATTTTTTTTTTTTTCCAAAGCCCTAGCCCCCAGATACTTTGGATTGCAGAAGTAACTTGGCTTTCACTTGAAAACTGTGACAGATAAAGCTGTAGCCTTGTGGTTTCTGCCAAGCAGACTAAAATTTTCCAGGTGAAGGGAAAGGCGGTAAATAAAGCGCTGGAGGGCCCTTGCCTTGCTGGAGGGCTGACTTCATTGACCACCTCCTGCATCACGGGCTTGCAGCTACATTGCACAGAAGTTTTTCCATTGCTATAGCATCTTCTACACATCTCTTAGCTCAGAAGCCTCAGGATATGCCTAGTGTTTTTCTTTCAAGCACAAAGCAGCTTTATCTAAAGCCCCTTCATGAATTCTAGGTTTTAGAAGAATGTAAACTGTTCCCCAAGTCTTTCATAAGACTTGGGCTTTATTTTTTTCCTTGCTCTGCATATTATATTAACAATATTATCACATTTTCTTCAGGGTTACAGTTATCTTAGCTGTTTATCTATAATTCTTTTCATATTAGCCAGCAACACTGGAGTATTACTCCCCAATAGGCTGTGTTTCATGGAGACTTCAAAAGTTTGGCAACTGCTGTTAAAATTATTCTGAAGTTCCAGACCTATCCTTTCATCCTAATCATTTTCCCCCACAGGCCCTTTTAAAAAAAAATAAAAAAAAATCAAATTTAAAATGCAGCACTCAGGATACCCACTGAGACTAAATGTCCTGTTTCCATAGTAAAAAGCTGTTAAAGTTTATTTATTTTTCTGTGAACTTATAGTAATGAAACTATGAAGCTACACAGATAATTTTACCCCCTCCTCCTTCCAGACATTTCAATAGCTTCGGGGTAAATGCCACAATGAGTTTTAAAATGAAATTACCTTTCATTTTCAGAAAAGAATAACTTCTAGCCACATCAGCCAGCCATTTTTACTTTTTTTTTTAAATGAAAATTGAATATGGTAAGGAAAGACAACAATGCCTGAAGAATAATAGTGAAGATGAACAGATCATTGTCACTGGAGGAGATGACATACAATGTCTGGTTTGTAAGGTGAGATGTGCACTTTTGATGATGAAATACCTGACACCTTCTGAAAATTGTTACCTAAATGGTAGAAATAACGGATGGTGACCATGCATTGAAGTTGTGTGACATTTTCCATTAGAACAGATTCTTGTTGTGATTTCTGAGTTACTCTAGCTTTCCCAGGGATGGCCACAAGCCTTTGGGGTGGTTTTACTTCGTCACATGAAACTCCTCTCCATCCGAGCCATGTAGCTATTCCCTCTGTCGCGTGTATTACTGAGAAAAGAACATTATGAAACGGCAGGCACAGACGTGCTGAGTGGTCAGGCTCCCCGTCAGCCAGCCGCAACCTTTTCTAGCGCAGCTTCCACGGCGAATAAATTTTTCTGCATTCACAGGAGGGCAGACGGAATGGTCATCTGCAAGCTGACCCAGCTCTTCTCCATGGCGAAGAGTCGGGCCCGGGACTGAGGTTGGAGAAAGGAGGCAGGAGAAGGGAGAGCCTGAGGGTCTCCCTCACCGCAGCCCTGCACGTGGCGCGTCACCAGCACTGCCGGCTCCTCCGTCTGGCCAAGAAGATCTGGGCCGTACCTTCTCTAGGCCTGCAGACCCCAGGGGCCCGTGCTGCCTTTCCTCCGAATCCAGCGCGCAGGGTGTATGTACATCCCCCCCCTCCCCAGCGCTCCCGCTGCTGCTGGTTAAAAAGCGTGGCACGCGTGTCGCTGCCGCTGTACCTCGTAGCTGTGCGTTTGTATTCCCGTGAAAAGAGAAACTAGAAAATGGCATAACTCTTCTTCTCCCCTGCAGAAAATTAAAATAATCCTACAGCAATAACTGTGAGGAATGGCATTAAAAGAAAGTTGTGATGGGTCAAGTTCGCTGCTTGCAGTCAGTTACCGTGCGTCAGCTGAGCCGCAGCAGCCACATCCTTAGCTCGAGGGAAATAGAAGGTAAGGGCGCTCACCGTGGCCTGTGACAAAAGACAGTCGAGCTAAATCACATTACCATGCGTTTGCCATAGCAGAAGAACAAAAGCCTCTCTGGCTTAGCCGACATCACAACTTTGAATTGGTGAAAGTTTCAAGCTGTACTTAAATCATTATTTTTCATTAACATGCCCTTGAAGGAGAGTGCCAAGATTTTGCTTCCTTTGCGCCCCTGCATACATTAGGATATATTGCTTAATTGTATAATTACAGATTACTTTTCAGGCTCGGGCTCTCCCCTATTTCAGCGTGCAGGACAGATCTGTGGTGGAGAGTGAAGATTTCAGACACAGTAGATGTCCCTGCATCACAGCTGGGGAGTTCTGCTGGCTTAGGAAGGTGAAAAAATACAACCTGGTTGCTCTTCCTAGTAGCTCCAGGGTAATTTGCCCTCTTGGAAGAGTGCAAGGACTGTCACTTGTGGGTGGCCCATGTCACACGCTGTGTAAGGACTAAGCCTTAGCAGTGATGTGGTGACAAAATGCAAGAAGTTGCTTTTATTTGTCAACATGCTAGAAAGAGATAGAATAACACTGCAAGCAAACACCGTAGGCTCAAAATAAATTCTTCATTCCCACTGCAATAAAACTAGTATTAAGTATTCATTTCTCAGACTCCACTTCCCAGTTTGTTACTACATTAGAGGTTTTTTATTTGTCTTATTTCCAGCACAAAGCCTATCATTAACTACCAGTACTGGTGTGTTAGTAATGCTCCAGGGGGAAAGTATTTGTAAACTTAGTGGGCATATTTCAGAAATAAATTTTCCAATAGGAGGAAAGATAATGAGTACTCTGATCCAATACATAAAGTATATATGTATGTATTATAGGCTGACTTTCATTATGATCTGTTTTTTTGCTTCACTTATCAGTTTTGAGAAACGCAGTTTGTCTTGAGAGGCCAATTTTCATGTAGAGATGAAAAAAAGATTTCTGGGTTGTGATATTGACTACCAGTGTACAGTAAATTACCAAACTCTTTTATAAATAGAAAAGCTTTTGAAAATGTACAATATTCACTCTATTTAATTAACGGTGGTTGCTATGGATAGTTCTTTTCCTCTGGGTTTGTTTTTTTTTTTTTTCTTTTTTCCTTTTTCTTGAACAGCATTAGTTAGAAATAGGACACTTCAGATGCTGGAACTCCTGAGTCTTTTCTGAAATTCCCGTATTTTTATCTACTTTCCATCTTTTATTCTCAGCACCACGAGAGCCAGAACAGCAGGATTTAGGCCTGAACACAATTTGAAAAAGAAATACTGGGGATTTTTCAAAGGAGACTTTAGACTATAGGCACCCATATCTTATTCTGTTTTAAAGTTGTAGCTTTAGGTGACAATCTTTTAGTCAACACCAATTATGTAAGTCTTATCATTGCTCTGATTTCAGTGAAAGATTTCACATTTAATAGTTTTCTAGAGTAGGAGAAAGCATTCATGAAGGATTTTTTTTCTTATCCCAGAGATGTATTGGCAATGCTTACGCTTAAAATAAAATATCATTAAAGTCACTGGTTATTCACAGAAATTTTCTTAGCCAGATTACTTTAAGCTGCTTTAACTCCTTACAGCTGGAGCTCTTGCATGACCCATGGTAGAAATATATGTGTGTGTGTGTACGTAGATTCAGAAACAGCCTTGAGCAATGTTCTTTCTGAAAGTATGAGCAATGCTTAAAAACATATTTTGCTCCCATTTGGATAGGTTGTTACTTTGATTTTGTGCTTGCCTGAGAATTTGAAAGGCACTCAAAGAGGCTACAGTATAAAATATTTAGTAGCTTCACTTTCAGATAGCTTCATTATGTACCACCAGCAAACTTTTTTGAATGATAGATGTCACTGTCTAAATTCAAGAAGGAACTAAACAAAATATTTTTACAATTATCTCAATTAATGAATGGACTCTGGACATTCGCAGCATTGGAGTAGCACAACCACTACGCATCAGACTGCTATATCAAGATGTTGTCTCAGAGTGCTTGTTTTATTTTCTTCAGCTTTTCAGGCATTAGAGAACCAGGACATTGGCAAATGCACAGCAATATCTTAGCACAGATAAATTTCCCTTAGTAAATGTGTTATCTTGACATTAAGGTGGTATGTTGTTAGTCACAAGAATTTAAAAATAACCTACCTACCCAGAAAATTCTTTTAAAAATGTGTGCTTATAACTCATTGCTGTGTTTCAAATCCAAAAAAAGGGAATGCAAATAACCAGGTAAACGGGAAGCAGTGGGAAACATAAATCAATAGGATTTAAAAAGGAAGGGAAATGGGAATTTCTAGACAGCCAACAAACTACTGCTACTCTATTTTCTTCTGCAGTAAAGAGAGAAGATGAAATGTTATAAATATGAGGAGAATAGATAAGGATTGATTCTCATCTTATACCTGACTTAAAGGTTTAAGGTAAGCACTTAAAGAGAATTTAACTATGACCAGGTGAAATATCCTATTAATGCATTATTAAATAAGACAAGCTAGGTGATTAGAATTAGCACGTACTTAAATAATGTGTTGAATTAAGCTTTAAGTCTTAAATACACAGTAATTTAGTTTAATAGTCACATTCAAAAGCAGAAAGCTTTGTTTGAAGACAACCTGGAGGAAAACTAGAAGACACATTTCCTAATGGAAACCAGGCAAAATTATATGGATGCCGGAAGCATAGTTCTACTTTCTAATTAAGGCCCCTAATTACTCAAACTGTTCTGCACAGTCATTTTCTTTTCCCTCCTATAGTGCTGGGAAGTCACAGGGGGATCTGCTCACATCCATCAGCTTGCTGCATTCATGTCTAGAATATGGCATGGCCTACAAAGACAGACAATTCTTTCTGGTTTCTAATTAGCATCACAATTGGAGACATTAGATTTTTGCTCTTTTCCGACCCCACTTCTGGCTTCAGGCCGTATTGCTAGAGTCAGCAATTGCTGCCAGAAAGCAATGCCAGGAGGTGTAAAAACAAGTATTCGGTAGCTACTGCAGGAATAAAATAGTTGCTTTTTTGCAGGAAGATTAAGATTGCAGCTGTGCTACAACACTAAATAGAAGAGGGCCCCTTCTGATGAAGGGGTTAACCGAAATTAAAGGAGGAACTCACTCAGCAAGGTGAAGAAGTAATAGAAAAAACCTGGAAGTGCTGCTGGCCCCACCTGTAGCAGATCTGGCTAATTACAAGGGCTGCAGCAAGGGGCCAGTCTTCAGTCCTCTTCTGTAGATGGTATACGCAGAGGTTGTAGGTAAGTACCTGCTTTTATTTGTTCTTGAAAGTTATGATTTAGAAGCCTCTTCTACATGTAACTGCTTGCAGAACAGCGTCAGAAAATAATGCTTTTTCTCGTTTTGTCCGATTTGCGTTTGAGCCTTCTCAGGGAAGGAGTTAGAGGTAGGTGGTGGACCTGTGTTTTTAACTTCACCTCTGGTTTTCTGTGGCTGTGGAGGTCTGTTCTGCGGTGTCTTTGGTGCTAAGAATTATTAGTGTGACTACCTGGAGGAACTAGGTGGTGAAGGGCCTTATTTTTTGGTTTTGAGTTGGAGTTAGATGTAACTACTGTAACGTTAGCAGTAAGCATGTGGTACTGGAACCTCGGTGTATTCAGAGGCATAACTGTAGCTAATGAGGGAGACACAAAGCACTTGTTGTTTGTGAGCACCTCCAGAACTGCTGAGTAATTGCGTGAGGGCTTCTTTGCTGTGGACTTAGAACTGTTAGCAGTAGTTGAAGTCCCAGGTTAGGTGCGGCTGGCTTTCCGTCGTTTCTAGAATGTTCTCCCGTTGGTTTTGTCGTATCAGGCTTGGTAGGTGGGGTGTGCCCAATGCAACTGGCTCCGGCGTGCTCGGCTAGCTGTACGTCACCGCCGCGACCTCAAAACGTGTTCGGAGGGGAAGTAGGTGCTCAGCTGGTGGCTTGAGTTTGTTGGGGCTTTGTGACCCCCCCAGCGTGTCTCGGGGACGTCTGCGGTTGTGCGGCCTGAGTTAACTGAGTCTTTAGGAAGAGAACCTCTCCAGAGACTGCTCAGAAGATGCTCAGGGCTGCCCCTGTGCGCGTACCCGGAGGGACTGTTGAGCCGTGTCATGGCAGGGTCCTGGCACCGAGTGCCCGAACGCTGCTGTGATCTGTGCGGACTGGCTTTTCTGGGATGGTGGCTATGGAGGTAAGGGTGAGGGGGGGGAAGGCAGTGGGATGGGAGGTGCCACAGCAGAGACCTAATGCGTTAAGGAGGAAACTCCAATGTAGGAGTTCGTACTTGTATGGGGAAGTGGAGCTGTTATGTGCCCTGGGAAACTTTCAGAACAGCAAATTCTTCAAGGTGTGCTGTGGCCTTATTTTTTGCGTGGCTTGTGAACTAGGCATAAACCCTTTAATAACAACCATCTGGAGTTCGTGGTACTGAGCAACAATATCTTTGCTTTATGTCAAGAGAACTATAATTGCCTAAGCTTTGAAGTGGAAATAGAACTGATGTGTATATAGCACGTAAATGCTGATGGCATAAAGCGACGGTTGCGTGCGTGGACAGTGTCGTATCTCTGTCTGGAAAGCTGCTGGTTTGGTGATTCTCACTTACGGGAGCATCTCCAGAAGAGAGCGCCTTGTTCCTGGAAGGAGTGATGGTGGTGTATATGGATTCGTACACAGACAGTATCCAGCATTGTTTTTTGGTGAAAATAATTATTAATTCAAGTCCTACTCTAACCTGATTCATGTCTGATTTAATACAATTACTGCCTATCAGAGACAGTGGATCATTTCCAGTATATCCCTGACAGAAATCTACTGAGTTACATCTCTGTAGCTGGTGATTGCTGGGCTAGGGTGGATAGGAAAAGCTTGAGAAAATGTCAGCTTTACTTTTGACTCTTAGATTCCTTCCTCCCATAGAAATAGTGCGTAACCTTCTTACAGCTTCCCTTTTAATCCAGACTCCTGCCAAAACCAACCTTCTCTCTTAGGAAATTGTGAAGACAGGGTTTGGGTTTTTTTTGTTGTTGTTGTTGCTGTTTTGTCTGAGATATAATGAATTCTGATCAAAACTGACACATAAAGTTACAGGATAGAAACAGAATCAAACTTATAGGTAGGGTATAATAGTTTACATGTTTTTATCTTACTGACTGCTAGTGATGTTTTTAAATTTGTGCCATTGACTAGGAGTTTCTGTAAATGAACAGTTTACTTTTCACTGTTGTCTTCCTTTATTAATTACAATTTGTACATTAAAGTGAAGACCTTTTTAGGTATCAACTCTAATCAAAGTGGTAAATCTACAAAAAGATTCAGCTCCCATTATTTTGTTTTAAATGATTCTCCCGTTCTGCACAGCATCTCATGTACATGAAATGAAGGGAGGGGAAGAAAAAAAAAGTAGGCTGTTTCCATCCCACCTAATGCTCCTGAAATGGGATCTCACAAGAATTACTACGGGTACGCTACAATAACAGATGCAACAGATTTTCCTGGAGTGATGGGTTTTGGTGTTTTTGAAGCCATGAAACTGAATTATTCTCAGCTAGGTTGTGTCAGTGTTTCTCTTTGGCAGGTCAATAAAGCAGGAGCAGCCACAATGGCATGTCTAACTTTCATCAGGTAACTTAAACATTAAGGTACATGGTTACCGCCTCGCTCCCAGGATGCCAGAAATGGCAATCCACCTTTGTGCTGGAGACACAAGGTAGGTGGTCTGCTCCAGATGGGCAGTTCCTGTACCAGAAACAGAGACAACCTGGAGGCTTATCTGAAGGGTCTCTCTTTACTGGATGTATTAGCAAGTGTTCAGAGACTTTTCACCTAGGAATATAGTGTGGTAAGGGGGCTCATTTTAGGGAAGACTCCAAAAGGAAAGGCAGGAAGAATGAGGGACTAATTCAACCAAAGAGAGCAGATAGATGAACCTGTTAACTAACATGTTTTAAAAAAAAAAAAGAGACCTGGTCAGATTCTCTGTAAGATTTAATAAGCAGAGGCAATCTCATGCTTATCTCACATTAAATTATTTTCAGAGTTGACAATCAGTTTTTAACACACCATTGTACACATTTTTTATTTCTTACTCACAAATACTTTGAGTTGGTTTTATAAAAACATTGGCATATTATCTTTGCCTCCAGTGCTACAAAAGCAATCCAAAGTTGACAGTAGCAGAGCAGATGGGGAAATGAAGGAGGCAGACAGCTCATATTAATGAGGAGGAGGGAGGATTATGAGGAGAACTACAAACTACTGTACACTAACATTGTCGGCAAATGTCTGTCACGGAGGAATGTTTTAGACCACTTAAAGAATCTGTAAAGGTGTGACTTAATGGAATTAGATGGCAAGTTTCACTCTTGCTTACTACACGGGAGAAACATATAAAGGAAAATCGAGTTAGAATCGATTTAGGATGATTTGCACAGAGATTGGAGGTGCAAGAAGATAAGGGAGACCCTCCCCTTGAGTCACGAGGTTCAGAAAGGACCCCCTTGCTTTCTACACTCCTCCTCAGAGAGGAGTCCAGGTGTGGCTGGGTCCAGACTCAGTCGGCAGTTTATGGCTAAGGGAATTACATGTGCACAATCAGTCCTTTTTATCACTTAGCTAGGATTTCAAAGTTTAGCATGCTGTTAGTCAGTTACCAATCTGTCCAGGCGACCAGTGTTCGCTCTGAAGTTCAAGCCCTCGGTTTCCTGAAACAGACTCTCAGGCATCGGGCCTTACAAAAATAAGTAATTTAATAGGGTGGTACAGCAGCAGGGTCAGTGTGAGCTTGGTGCCCCTGAAGAGGTGGTGGGGAGGAGAAGAAAAAGAACCCGAACAAAAATATCCCTGGGCAATTCTACCCTTACAGACTATTTGCCTGCTCTCATGCATTCTTCACACTCTCTTGATGTGTCTTCCACATGCCCTTTGGTCCAATGGTGATTCCAGCCTGACATCTGACTCCTTACTGGATTCCTTTACCGTCTCCAGACATGCTGTTCGTTATCTTGTTGAGTCACAGATGCTGTTGACAGCTGTAGCCTCGAAGCCTCCCTCTCTCCTCCTGATTTATGCTGGCTCTGGCGGCCCCTGTTTTGACTAAGTAGGTACATGTTCAGTAAATCTAAGTGAGAGTTCACAGCTTGCAGCCTACGACTTCAGCAAATCTAGCTACTCATGCTAAGTAAAACTAAGCAAACAGCATACTACATCACACAACGTTCTAATTCCAAGTAATTAATTCTATTTAAAACTTACCTATTTCACCTAAATGACTGATGCCTCTTAACATTGAGAGGCATCCCTGCTCGAGGGGAGAGTCGCCTGCCATGCCGTCCCGTTGCCACCCAGGGAGGATTCAAATTGGGCTCAGCCGGCGATCTGTCGGTGGTAGAAGATCTCGTTGCTGGAGGTCACCGCCGTGCCGCCACGCTGCCTGGCAGGGCGAGCTCAGCGAAGGCTCGCTGGGGCTGCCCTATTTTTGGGATGGGGCGGTTGGCTCCTAGTCGAATCGCGTACAAGGGAGAGGTATGAACGGGACTGCTGGTGCCCGCAGCTTTCACTGGGTCACTCTGCTCCTTCATGGGTTGTCGAGAGGAGTTCTCGGCCGGGTTGTGGCTCAGGCCTTTGCCTCCTTCGGAGCCCGTACCAGACCGCTGCTGGTTTGGTTAAAGGGGGGGTCGAGTGCATCCGTCAGTGTCTGGTAGTCAAAATTCAGGAGCAGGGTTTGTACAGGGTTACTTTACTGCTTTGGTAGCAGACATTGTCAATAATGGGCAGCTCGTTAAAAGAGGACCGCATCTAGTAGACAGTGGCATGCAAATAGAATAAAAGATACCGGTTTTTTTCCCCGCAATGTTCTCTCCAGGTTGTTTATGTGAATTGTCAGTTTTCTGTCCAAGACTATTTTTGACACCTAAATTGAGCTTTTAAAACTTTCTGGCATTTAATTCCCAGTACTTAATGAGGCAACAGGAGGAAAATAGCTTACTAGGTTTCACTGTTGAAGCAAAACTAGAAATATTCCATTTGCAAGACAGTTGTCTTTGAACTTTGGAAACTAATACATAGGGAAACACAGAAGGTAAGTAGAAGTGTCCAAAGGTGCATTCTGTTTTTTCAAGCGCTGATTCCATGTCCAGACTAGCATACTGGGTCTCCTATCCCCTTCAGAAACAATGAAATGCTGGTTTTATGTGCTAGAAATCTCTGAATTTGCATGTGACACACTCAGTAGAAAGGGTAATGTTCAATTGGCTAGTGTAACAATTTTATTTAAAAAAACCCCTAAAAACGTTCTTCTGCCACAGTAAGTGACTGAAGATGACATAATTGTGTGTTGACACCTGCATTTTACCTTCAGCCACTCAATAGCAAATACTTTGTAGGCAAATGCAGCAAGGAAAATTAGGAATGCTTGATATAATAGCTATTTTAACTCAGTTTTGAAGCCCTAACTAATGGGACAAGTCCTTGGATAATAAACCTGAAACCACTGTAGTATTCTGTGTGAAGGTGGGATAGCCTGTAAGCCTCGGGTTGAACTTTGTTTGGGGCTACAGCATCCCAGCTGGCCCAGCACGTGTGGAGGTGCCCCCTGCCTGCACTGCCGTGAGTTGAGACACAATCAAGAATCTGCTCCCTGGGAATATAATTGGACTGAAGTGCGGTTACGCGCTGTGCAGATTAATCTTTCATGATGGTTGCTGAAGCGCGGGACAAAGTGCTTGCTTCATTGATTTGACACAGGACATACTATTCTCATCGCTGTATGACATGTTCTATAAAATAAAGGATGGGTGATTGGTCCTGGCAGGAGGGATGTTCACGAAGTGCCTTTCTTCCAGCCTCCTGCCTCATCCCTGCTTTCGAACCGAGTCTTCTCAGTGGCAACTGCAGCACAGCAGCTCCCGCTAATGCGAGATTAAAGGCGGAAGGCCCCCCTTCTGCTGTGTAAGTGGGTCCTGTATTCTGTCTGTACACAGTCGTTCGGTGTATCCAGAATGGCATCTCAAGTTCAAGTTGAATTTGGGAAGCCATGTTTTCCACGGTGCTCCGAAGGCTACTTTTGTCAAATCTGTTTCTTTAAATCGGCTGCTTCCCAAAAGTGCGTTGCAACTCTGCTTGAACAGAAGTGTCTTTTTCGCTGGTGTAAAACTGCCGATTTTGACAGAATTGGTAAATAATGGGGGAGAAAAATAGTCTTGTCAGGGAAAATTTAGCAAAAAAGGCATTTTCACTTAGTTAACTGACAAAAGTCGGTGGGATTTTGTCCCTTTTGAAAATCTACATCCGCGTTGTTCTTGTATTTCTTCATTATAAGTCTATTTTTGGAAGTTCTTACTGAAAACAGATTGTTTTACCTACACAGAAATGGGAAATAAAAGATCTAAACAAATACAAAAAACTGTGAAGTAGTCACAGAGGCTAACTGTAGCTTAATGAACTAATCTCGTGTGTATTCAGTAGAGAAGAAGTCAGAAAGGGAAGGTCTGTGTTGAGTGGTAGGGAGAAAATTATGTTCGTGTTGGAGTTTTTTTTGTTGGCTTTTTCTGAGTTGCATCTAGACTGAAAAAAAAAAAAAAAGACGAAATCAAAACAACCCAAACAAAAAACCAAACCAAACCCCAAACAACCTTCCCTGTGGACTGTAGTTGAGCCAGAAAATCTTTGAGGGTCTTTGTCATACTGCTTTATTCCAAGACTAAATGAGTATGAAAGTAGTTACGATGCTGACTGTAAATTCGCTTTCATAGGCATGGCTGAACTTGAATATATGTTAGTGTGAAGAGTGTTCCTAGGGAAGCTTGGTCTCTGCAACATTACCCACTTGTTACCCTTGAGTCTTACTAAAAAAAATGATTGAATACTTCTCTGTTGAAAGATGTTTAAAATGGGGTTTGTAACTGTCATGTTGAGATTTCTTATTGTACATGACTGATTTGAGATTTAATAATATTTCCAATGGCATAGCCAACAGGGAAGTAAAAAATGGCTTTGCGCATAAACTGAAAAATTGTTTTTTGCTTCAAAGTGCTAAGTGTCTCTGTAATTGTATCAGAATGAAATACTGCTGCAGCTACAGTAAGATTGTGTAATGAAGCACAACTGATTATGCTATAGTTTTCCTAATATTAACATTATTATTCAAACGCAAATACTTGAGTATCTTGTGGGGTATGTAGTAATGAAATTAATTTCTCTTATCGTCTGAGCGCTGTGTCTTTTAATTCAGCATTTGGTATTAGATCGTGCTTTCAGATACCAGAGAGAGAAGTGCCTGCTTTAGAGTAATAGATTTTAAGGTCAGAAAGGGACCATAGGCTATTAACCAGCAGCTCCTGCATTCAAGCACAGAGGCTCAAAAAGAGGGATTATTTTCAATAGCTAGTCCTTACAGATACCACCTAATAGGGAATTTAATAACTTCCTACCAGTTTTTCTGCTAATTGCCTGTGTGGCCACTTTTTCTAGTTTTCTTGCTTCAGTGTGTATGTGTCCTTTTACCTAGACGGAGTTGTTGAATAATTCTCAACTGTGAGGTTGGTCTCTCCTCTTTCTTCTTATCTATTAGCTGCACTAACGCCAGCACCGGGAGGGGAGGGCAGGCTTCTGTGGCGTACGTTTGTCAGTATTTGCAAACCTCAGAGGTGATAGAAACCTAGCCATCTAATCGGTCAAATATGGCAAAACTCCTACCCTAATATTAAGACCAGAAAAACGTGTCCGTTCTGAGCAGTTTTTACACGGTGGCCGAAGGACTGGGATACCCAGTAAGCGCCGTGTGTGCCGTAGCGTCAAACGCGCAGATAGGTGGCTGGACCCCGGAGCCGAACCGTGAAAAAATTCCGCGAGGCCACCGGTGTCCCTGTTGTGGAGGCGGCGGTGGGGGGGGTGGAAGATTTCAGGGCGCCGGGGCGGGTGGATGAGTCGGATGCTGGCGGCGAGTCAGGGTGCGCGTGTGGATGTGCCGTCTGGGAAACGGCGTGGGTGAGCCTGGGGCACCTCGGGGTCTGCGTTTAGTCCAACCTCTCAAAGTGCAGCAGTGCCTGAAACCAAATGAGAGCTGCTTTTTTTCTTGACAACTTTCTCAGTTGACATTACTTGAAGGTTTGGGGTTTTACTTAGGTTTTTTTTCTTTTTCTTTTTTTTTTTTTTGTTTTTCGGCTATTCTTGGGTCAGAAGGAAGGAAAATAAATAACTGCTGTGGTAATATAAATATTTACTTTCCTTCCTACTCCCTGCTGTGCTTCTCTTCTTGCACTTCTACTTTCACATTCCAGCTCCCTCACCTGAAAACTCACCAACAGGATGACAACAGATTTTACTGTTGAACATAGCACTGAAAAAGTCCATTTTGCTCATCTCTTCCTTGCTGATGGGTATAAGGGCTGGGGCAACGTGGGCAAAACTTGAAGGGAGAATCAATTACGGACAAAAACTTCTTAATAGAAAAGGCAGCTGTCTGAAGAACCTTCACAGAAGAATGCATAAGGCGAGTTTTTCCCTCTAATCTGTTTTGTAAGTCCAGAGATGCGTTTCGCAGCCAGTATTGGGGATCGTGTGTCAGGTCTCTGGATTTGCAGCTAAGACTTTAATAATCACAGCCATGAACAAGGAAAGAAAGAGGATCGTGGGGTGCAATAGCTCAGTATGGGCACTAGAATGAAACTGGACTGTGTGTTTCTGGTACTATTTGGTATTGTCACAAAATGAGAAATTAAGAAATACGCAAGTAGTACCAACAGCAGAAAGGCAGTCAGAACTTCTGGAGTATGTAGTCTTTGATGATTACATTCATTACAAAATATTTCCAGAAAGACAGAAATCCTATGAAGACAAAAGAGGAAATGGGGAATAACATCGACTGGGGCAGGGGGGGAAAGGGGTGGGAGAAAAGGAAAGAACATGGTGCTTCAGTATTTTTTTTTGCATCTCACTGTCCTTTGCAAACTTCAAGAAATAATGATGCAGTGATTAGGGCAGGTGTCCACAGTATTTACTAAATGCAACAATATTTAGAAATCAAAGTATTTGGTGCAAGAACAAAATAGAGATTACAAATTGGCAATGTAAAATTGGTGCTAATGTAGAGTTGCAAGATGAAGACTTAGCAGTATAATGGACAAGAAACAGATAAGAACAGATAAGAAGGATCACTTACCAATAGGGAAAGTTTGAGGAACAGCCAAACAACAATTAATCTCTACTGGGGTTGAAAGCAAGTACTGGAGGTACTGGGGGGCATACATCCCCAAATATATCTTGAATTTCAGTAACTGAATTACCAACACTTAATATAATCTATAGTAGTCAACTGGGAATCAGTGGATATAAAAAGAAAAGGGCATTCAAAAGAACTTCTGGGATAAATGATTATAAATTCGATTGATTAATCCAATAATTAACAACAACAAAAAAAAAAACTTGGAGTGAGCTAAAAAAAATTGGTAAATTGGAGCAAAAATTGCAGCAAGTGGCAAGCATGCTTTTCTGCTGTGTGGGCTTTAAAAGGGTAAAGATGACAGGCTAAGTGGGAAATCTTTGCCGCTATTATGATCTCTCTAAAGTAGTTAGAAATATAAAGGGGTAAATTTGGTCATCAGCTGCAGACACGTTACTGAGAAACTTTATATTTTATGATTTTTTTAAGGGTATATTGTAAGTTACATAATACAGGACTGCTATATCATAGTTGTGATGAAAATAAAGTTCTTACAACTTTGATGTTGAACAAGTTTGATTTATGAAGCATAAGTACATGAAATGTCTGCAGTAGTATAGTGCAGCTTGTTTAGAGAAATTAAATACTCTGAATGATTGGCTGGTTGGCTTCGCTCTTGAAATGGCATAACGCTATTCTTGTTTTGCTGTCAGTGGAAGGAGAGAGTCAAAATCAGTTTGTGTTGGGCAAAAGGGAGGAGTCCATGGGAAAGGGTGAGCAGCAGTTTTTTGATGCAGTGACCACTAAAAGCTGTCCTCTCCACCTTCCTTTCCTTCTGAGCCATTGCAGTGCACGAAATGCTCAGTCATCAAACAGATGATGCTCTTCAAAGCTAAGGCACCATAAAAGCAAAATCCCTGGTGGTTTCTAATATGTTTACAGTCTCAGAAAGTCCAAGGGTACTTGGGCTTTGCTTTTATCATGGCCGATCTTAAGGATTCCACAGAACTAAGGTTTAGCACAAAATTGAGGCGCTCAGTTGATAACTCGCCCAGCTAACAAATATCTACATTTAACTACATCTAGCTGGGCTTACATCTTTCTGATGATTAGTGGCCTATTTCAGTAGGTTGGAAGTATGATGCGGTCCTCTTGGTGGGTTTTTTGGTTTGTTTGTTTGGTTTTTTTTTTTAACCTTTAGTAAAGGCTGTGTCTATGGGCACAGAAATGAGCAGAGACCAAGGACTCGTTTCTTCTTTACGATAAAATGTAGAAATTGGAACATTGTATTTCATTGAAAGAAAATATGTGAGTAAGCTGCACTCACATCTCGCCCCTGCCAGAGCCACCGAATTACTGAGGGGGCGGCGGAGGAGGAAATCCATAACAGGGAGTAATTTTTTTTTTTTTTTTTTTAAGAAAAGTTTATGGAGTACTTTCTTACAGCTTTTTGGAGAATTTGCTCTAAAGGCTTCCAGTGTAGGATAGGTAGTTAAAATTGGTAATTTTCATCCCTTTTCAGCTTAAATAGAAGGTGAATATAGGTGTAGTAAGGAAGATCTATGACTATTATAGTGCGGAGCGGATGAGCAGGTATAATTAATATAGGAAAGGCAGAATCTTTTGCAGTTTGTAGACCGTGATAGCTCCACTAATTCAGGTATACCTTCTGGGGATCTGACTCCAAAGAAGCAGGTGCAGGAGAGGCTGGTTTAGTGAAGAAAGCAATGGAGGTTTTTGATAATTGAACAGAAGTTGCAATGATCTCTTAGACTAGCTGCAGAAGAGTACTGAAGTTGGGGGTTTGGGTGCTAAGAACCTAGCAGTAATGAAGACTTTTTTTACTGAGAGCTTGTGCCAGGTTACAATAGATCATACAGCTTCTTTGTATTTATCATTAAGAAGTCAAGTGCAACTATAATCGCTTTAATCATAAGCAGTAAGTGATAGCATAAACCAATTTATTAGTGAATCTTCACCTGATTAACTCATATCACCCTTGTGCAATCTATTATTCTATATATAGATTCTGTGTTCTAGGATCATCACCAGCAGCTGAGTCTTCATTATTAGTAGCAGTAAGTGGCAAATAGGCGGTATGTGCTAAAATGAGGCAATATGCCTCTGGCATTTTCTTGAATGTGCATATTTTGATACTCTGCATTTGTGTAGTGCATCTACAAAAAGTAAGATATAACATAATGCATTCTCTTCTTTTGCAAGTTATCAGGTATATGTACACAGTTCTATAATTCTGTTATCTTGGCTTATGCAGTGGGAAAGATATTGGATGTAAATGTCTTCAGTTGTTGGAAATAAATGCAGTTTGTCTTCTAGAAACGGTGCCCTCCAGAAATGTATTCATTCTTTTCTTTGTTCACTTTCAGTTCCACCTGTGTGATCTTTTAGTGTGGATAAACTCATGTTAAATACATTTAAAAGTTACTTCATTTTACAACATTCAGAAAATTGGGGGCTTAGGCAAGCTAATTCAAATTATACAGAACACCCCTAGATTCTTCAATATCAGTCTCTGTGTGGTCTGAGTTTTTTTTTTTAAATGTCTTCCCCTTTCTGTTGTCATTAGTAATGATATTGCCCTATCTTATCTTGGGTGTATTTGTATCCTGGATTTTTAGATTTATCTTTGTCCCTGTGTCACACATTAAAGCATTATTAGGAACTTGTATACCACAGAACTGGACTGAGCTTCTCTTCTGTTAAATGTGCAGAGTGTATGCACGTTAATGTTGTGGTTAGGAGAAGTAGTTTGGATTTTTTGGAGGAACGTCTCCCTGTTGTCCCCACTAAACTGTGTTTTTGTTCTGCATCCTGACATAGTTCTGGGGTGAATGTGTTGGGTTACTTTTTGACGGAAGATGATCAGAAGATGTCCTTCAACTGCTCAAGGGGATTCAGCCCACAGCGCTGGGCTTGCTAGTGGGAAGTGAAACCCTCAGAATGCTTTTCATATGGATCGCAGGTCCCCAGCTCCAACCATTCCATTCTTGCCGTGGGCTCCCACTGCACTGTGCTGATGTAGACGTGTCTTCGCAGTCTTCTCCTTGTTTCTGCTTCGTGACTGAAGGTCGGTATTGACTGTTTAGACTTCAGTTACCTGGAAGCGCTCGAGTAGGGCTCTTGAGTATTGTAACGTTGCACGTAGAAATTAAGAGCTAATGAATATATTTGGCATAGTATGGAAAGTCTGTTAGAGGAGAAAACTCCGTGCTGCTCTTTTGCTTTCTACCTTAATGTGGAATGAATCCTGGTCACAGATGCTGACAATATAGTCTATTTAAAAACTACAAAAGCAAAACCAGAAATAGGATGGGCATGAAAAGATAAAGCAAGAAAAATACATTCTTTGTTATCCACTGGAAGTTTACATCCTTACTTGCATGTCTGATCGTATTACATTTTTTAAAAAAAATTTATACTGTCATGACTTTTGTGACTATGTAAAATCAAAGGAAAAGTTATAGAAGGAAGGATAAACATATGAAAAATTGTTACTTGTAGTTTCTCACTTTACATCTGCCAGAAGAAAAAAATCTGAAAGATGGGTGGGTTTTTTT
The DNA here is from genome assembly GCA_035590195.1 of Aviceda cuculoides. Lineage (NCBI taxonomy): Eukaryota > Metazoa > Chordata > Aves > Accipitriformes > Accipitridae > Aviceda > Aviceda cuculoides. Next base: position 19,222,672 of record JAVJGG010000048.1, read on the forward strand.
CTGGTACTTTGCAGAAAATTATCTACAAATATTAGTCTACTATCAAATAGAGTACAATGACATAGAAAACTACATTGGAAGTAACTGAGGTGCTTGTTTTACTTATGTGTTCCCCTCAGTTTCTTTGAACAGAATGTTTCCCTGTAACTTATTTCACAAGAGTTTTCAGGCCAAAAAGCTCTCTGCTTTCTAGGTGGGAGGCCTAATTTTACACTTGGATACATTCCAAGAGCCTTCTTTATTTTTATAAATGTTCTGCAGGTGCCTAGAAGCAGTTGTTAATCTGTATAATTTTAAAAATAGTCATGTTGTCTACTGGCAAAGCAAGCAAACAGTGGTTTGTCATTTTAAAAGCAGTCCTGCATGTGCAGTGGATTCACTCTTTGATTTGGATAAACTTCTATATGCATTAGTGAAAATGTTAAAGGACATTGAAAAGAAATGGTTTAGCTAAATTCAGCTGTTCTTTGACTACGTGGTGAGGCAAGGAAGAGGGCCAAGAAAACCCATGCTGTAACCTTGTAAATAAATATACTTTTTTTACCAAAGCTGAGGTGAAATTTCATTGACATAATTGCTGTATTTGTTTAGTTTAAGTTAAAAAGTCAAACCTGACACGACCCATCTCTGAATCTGAGGCCTTAGTAAATTTCAGCAAGCTTTTTTAGAGCTCAGACCTCTTCACTTATACATCCAAATTAATCTTGCTTTCCCACTTATTAGTTTTTTTTTTTTTTTTTTTTTTTTTTTTTTTTTTTTTGAGAAGTCAAGATAAATTTCTTTAGTGTGTTTTGTTTGGTTGTTTTGCATTCAGCTGAAACCAGAGATTAGTCCTGTGTCTCTTAGCATTGGAAAAGTTTGGGCCCAGTCTGGGCCTGAAATTTTGGGTTCTTCAAAAGCAAATGCAAGGGACATAGAATGAAAGGCATATGTAAGCAGGGGAAAACGGGAAGTTCAAAAAAACAGGATGTGGGATTGCTTAGGGCTGTAAAGCGTACTGTCCCCCTTTCTCCTTGTTTTGTTTTGTTTTGTTTTGTTTGTTTGTTCTTTGGTGGTTTGTCTTCTCTTTTAAAGAACACTTGACACTTCTTTCCCAAAGAAATAAGTTTTGATATAATTTCAAACACCTAGACCTTAGAGACAGTACATACTTATTGAAGAATTTGTTGAACAGCTTGCTTTCTGAAAATACCAAATATCTGCTAGATGCTATTTTACAATTGATTTAATCTTATGCGGTGTATGAGACTTCCATCCCTTCTGGAAATCTGACATACATAGTGAAGAGTGTGTTGTATTATATGCTATAGACTTTTCTAGTGTAAGTGATGAAATGGAGAATAGTCTGTTCTGGAAACCAGTTCAGGAAGCTTCTTCAGCACATACGATTTTCTGTGCTTGAACGATGAAAGAAAAAGTGATTTAGCAAACTAGTGTCACATTGACTATGAATCAGCTGCTCCAGGTACTTAATCCCATGACCCTATTTGCATAATCTTATGACTTTTCTTCACTGATTAAAGTTACTCATGCTTTCAAATGCAGTACCAACCTTGGGTCTCATTTGAAGTTCATTTCTGTAATGTGCTGCTCCAAGATTCCTCTCTGGTTTCTGTTGACATCCAGGGTGGTGGAGACCGTTCCGGGCTTTTCAGGATGAGCCTTTGATGACGAAGGGAGCGCTGGCACTGTCAGTACAGTCAGGCGGTTGTCCTCGCTAGAATGGGAGAAGGACTCTTCATCCCGCTATTTCTAACAAGAACTGAGACACAGTTAGCAAGCAAAGTAGGCGGAAGACTTTTGGCACAGGATTTCTGAGCTCTCAACTGACATCGATGTAAGGGGATAAGTAATAGGTCCTAACTGAAAAGTAATTTAGCGTTTTTCCCTAGAGTAAAAGGGTGTTAACTACCGTCACCAAAAAGCCTGCAAAAGGCACTACTTACTAATAGAAATTGATTTTGCAGAAATGCAGAATCTCTTTTACAATGACTTTAAGATACTTATTGACACAGCGGGAAGAAGGTGGCTTGATGTGCAGAAGACAAACACAATGCCGAGGTCACTTGTTAATGAAACGCTTGTTCAGAACAAGAATCAAGTTCTTGAAGGCTTTGTTCTGGCGGAGCGAGGTGGATTTCACTTTCAGTTTTTGATGTGCAGGCCTCAGTCACACTTCTCTGTTTCAGTGTATAAACGTAGCGTCGGATCTGGACTAGTGGCAGGGAGTCCTTTGCTCTAGCCAACGCAGAACAACTAAATCTGTTGTCTTGGCTCTCCCTGTTGGTAGTCGAGATCAGCCCGGCCAGGGCACTTCAGTTAGGTTTTTTCTCCCAAGATTCATTCACTTGTTATTGCAGATTACATGGGTATCTTGGCCAAGTTAGGCACCTCACATAAGAAGTTAGGTGGTGTGGTTATGCTTCTTAATGGTTCATCATTAATATAATAAACATACAATTTTCTGGCACTGTAGGGGTTTTGTGCAGTGTGATACAATAGAATGAGCTGCTGGGTTTAAGCCCAGGGATGATTGATACCTGTGAATCATAACTAAATTTTGTAGCTAATTTCTTTGATCAGGGCAGTGCTCATCCAGCATAACGTGTAAGACTATGAGGAGATCAGGCAGAACTATTCTGAAAAATGAGAATGACAAAGAACTAGATACAAATTCATTAAACCGTCTTAAAAATTCTACATTTAATTTGCCCTAATATAGAAATAGCATTTAAATTCATTGCTTCTAAATATTTCATATGCTTCTAATAACCTAATCTACATATACATACTGTGCAGTGCCACCTCTCTCACCCAGATACATTCACAGAAATGTGCGCCTGCTCTTTTTATTTTGCTCCTTCCTATTTTTACAGCACATGCCGTTACTTTCTTTTCCTAAAGCAAAACTGCTTAGGGCTGTTCTAGGGACATTGTTGCAAACTTTATTTAAGTTGAAACATATTTATTTTTTTAAACTGTAGTATATTCATCATATGCACTCACATCCTCTCCTCTATGCCCAGTTAGCTTCATGTGGTGGTCTCCATAGATTCTGCTAGACGAAGAAGGCTTTGGCCTCATTCTGAGCTGCTCCAAAGACCACCAAAATCACAGGGGAAAGCTGCCTGTGACATGAATTGGCTTTGGATCAGTATCTTTGACTGAAGATTATTTTTTTTATTGTGTTAAATGTTTTCTTCTCATCAGTAAAATAGTCTGATTTCCATTTCCTCCACTGTTTGGGATCACAGAACCTGAAAATTATTTAAACCTTTGAAGACTTTCTTCTTTTGTATTGATAATGTTTATTGCAGAATTCTTTTTGCTCTCATTAAATGAGAGTCTTTTTTAACATTCTTTAGTGTGCTATAATAGTAAATTCAACCCCTCTGTCTTCTAGACCTTTGGTAAAATTAATTTCAAACTTCTTGGGCTTTTAAATGGTCCTTAATGGTGAAATTTGAAAGCAATGTTTATTGATAAACATCAGCTGTGTGCCTCTGGGCACTCTCTGTGTCGAGCTTCACCTGCCAAAACCCATGTGAAGCTTCTGGTTTGGGAATTCAGCAGCCACCTTTGTTCTACTCTAATGAGGAAAAATATAGTCATTAGGGTGGCTATTGTTTTTAATATTTAAACTTATTGTTGAAGGTATTCTTTTTACAGTATTATTCTTTCTGACAGAACCCACGGCTTGACTGGTTAATTGCTTCCTCGCTTTCACTTTTATTGATACAAATTGCTTTAAAAATTCAAACAAGAGGTTGGTTGCAAATCTTCTATTAACGCTGTTTAAGTCTTCTTGTAATGCAGACACTGCATTATTTAACATTTTATGTTTGACTTTCTATTTTCAGACTTGTGTGCTAAAATACTTGGTTTTCTACTAAGTGCTTTACCAATGGAAACTAAGGGGCATTTTTAGATAATTTAGGCAATTTACAGAAAAAATGTACCTTGGAAGAACTGACCATTTGTGATTTAGTTCCTTTCAGCATACACATACGTACCTTATCTAAAGCTGGATGTAGCTGAAACTTTCTGTTCTGCTGGATAGCTGCCCAGGTGAAGAATTATTTCTTACACCTGCTCAACAATATGCATGCATTTTGTCCAATGAAAAAAGTATTATCTTTATTTAAATAATATTGTAACTTAATGTACCATAACTATAAGAGAACTTACTGTCATTAAAATACAATTTTGCTAGGGTATCAGTGGTACTGCAGTTCTTTTTTTTTTGACGCTCTTGTAGTATAAACATTTGATATTTGTTTTAATTCCCATTCCAAAGTAAGTCAAATATACAGTTATCTTTTGGAAAGCTAAATGGGCAGCAAAGCGTATTATCTTGAGTAATTCCATGGACCTAGGTTTGCTTTACAAATGTTCACGTTTGACTGCTTGGAATTGGACTGGTATTACTCCGCAGCTGCAGTTACAGCCTTAAAGCTGTTGTGTGGGCAATTCGATCTGGAAGAGTCTGCAGCATCTTGCCAAATTAGCTTAATTTAAGATCTGCTGATTAAAAATAAGAATGTCGATACAGATGTGGGGATTTACACTAATATATATAGTCTATAAGAGCAATTATATCAATTAATTGCAGTAGCATTTTATATTTTTTTAATATAAAAATGTACATGAAAAATTACACGGTCTTGGAAACTGCAATGGCTTTGAACACCTAGCAGTGCACAGAGATGGATGGGGATGGTCTCTACTTTGGGAGTAGGGAAGGATGAAGTATCTTTCCAAATCAGTCGTGCGTAAGAGGATATAGATGCCTTATTTAGCCTGAGGTTGGCAACCAGTGCCTCCCTGCAGCAACCATCGATATGATATATGATGTATGAACCACGGGGAGACTTGTTTAGGCATGGTTCTAATTTGTGTCTGAAGTCACAATTTGATCCCAGGGAAACTCGCGTTTCTGGGAAAATATCAGGCCAAGTCCAGGCTTTTTATTTTCAGCTGACAAATACTGTGTGGGGTTTTTGGAATTTTTTGGTATGTTGTATATCCTAAAATAGATGTAAGATTTTTGTATGAGCCTTCGCCCTTCCTCCCTTCTCTTTATGTATTAGCAAAAGTATACATGGCTCACTATTGTCAGCACTGAGCTCCAGCAGTGTAAAATTTGTATTCAGCCTTTGTCTCTTCAAGCTAACCTGAATTCTAGTCACTAGAATGCGGTGGCTTTGCCTTCCAGGCAGCAGTTGTTTCCAGGCAGGAATTTACAGCATTGCTGTGTAGTTGGTTTACCTTCAGGGTGGAATCAACGTAGAGCAGTTTTAACTCTGTTGTGGTTGTTACCCATTGAATATGGGGATGCATTTGTTACAGCAGGACTCCTTTAATCCCGAACGTTACCAATCTGTAGTATCTCCCCCTTTCACTATTATTGCATTTTATTGGCAAACTTGAAAATATTGGAAGGGGCACAGTTATTTATGACTATCAGACATCTGAAATAGGATAATGCCTTGAGGACTTTTCTTTGTTTTAAGTCATGTATTCTTATTTGTGGGACAGGTAAAATTAATTACTAAGGTGATTACAGTTTGAAATCCACAATTAGCAACAGAGCATATATGCCCCTATACGCAGTAGCCCCAGGTGTTTGGCATTTCTTAATTCAGGTGTAGCAAGGGTTTTCAGTTTATCCAAAAACTTTATTATGTGAAGCATATTTTCTGTTCAGCCAGGAAGCGGTGTCATTTAACTTTGTTCTGAGCAGAAGTAACTCCAGATTTCAGTAGCACTGACTGACCCATCCTGGGATCGAAGGATTCAGAAGTGTCCTGGTTTCGGCTGGAATAAAGTTAATTTTCTTCCTAGCGCTGGTATAGTGCTGTGTTTTGAATTTGGGATGAGAATGATGTTGATAAAACACTGAGGTTTTAGCTGTTGCTGAGCAGTGCTTATACTAAGTTAAGGACTTTTCAGCTTCTCATCCTGCCCAGCCAGTGGGAGCTGGGGGGGCACAAGGAACAGGGGGGACACAGCCAGGACAGCTGACCCCAACTGGCCAAAGGGGTATTCCCAGACCATGGGACACCATGCTGCACAGTAATACGTGCTTCCAGAATATAAAAGTGTTCCGGAATGGTTTCCAGGATGTTATCCAGGAGAAGTTAGAGCTTGTATGTAAAGGAGCTCACGAGAAAGGCTGAATGTGGTCGTCCTTAGCTGCCCCTGGGAAGCTCTTCCAGTGCAAGATCGAGGCCAGATGTAGGTGGGAAGTGGTAGTGATAATTTTGATGGTGGGTTTGGGGTTTGTCTCCCCACCTCCTTCCAATTCTTGTTCAGTTTAAAGGGGTGGAAAAAAAGATTGGCTATAGCAGGTTACCTCAGTGGATTCACTAAGGAGAAAATCATTATTAAAAGTTAGCCTGAGAGTACACGAGAAAGATGTGGAAGGATGTGCATCAGTCCTGACAAAGGACACAGACAATACCAAAGAACACCATTTTGGGACATTACCCAAATTTTCAACTTAACTGCTTGGTTTGAATCCATTAATATGGCTAGATCAACAAAAGATATGTTTGATAAACAGACACAGAACTAAAGGCAATTATTATGCCTGAGCAGGAACAGTAAATTACTTATTCAGATCTTGTAATTAATGTATTTATGGGGGGAAAAACCAAACCCCACCTATCATACTACACACTGTTTAAAGTGGATTGAATTAATGGAAGTATCTATTTACATGGTCTGATTCCCCCCACCCCCCCTTATTTAAGATGTGTGACATCTCGTTAGTTTTCTTTGATAGATACATAAGGTATCTCAAGTGGCTTATAAAGTAGTTGGAGTTTTTTGTCAGTCAACCTGTTCCTGAACCATTATTCTGAACCTATCAGAGATTGTAGCTTAAATCTTTAGAAAGTGTCTTCTATGAAAGATTAAGTTATATTTGTGTTAGTGTCGTGCCACAAATGTTGAAAATATTTTGATGCACATGATATTTTCTACTTTATTTCACTTGCCAATATTCATAGGCACAACATCTGTTCTAAAGAGTTGCCCTTCAACTGCAAAAGGAAACTTATTTCCAAGTGTCCCATGGCCCTTCATTTGTCTGTTGTGTAAACATTATGATTGTGGTCACGTAAGATTTGATTCATAGTCTGTAATAATTATAATGTCAATAGTAATAGGTAAAGTATAGAATTTGATAGCTTAAGGTTGTGACACTCTTGTTTGGAGTTTAGTATTACTTGTTGGTTAGATTAATGCATATTGGACCTGTTTACAGGGTGTTTTCTAAAGCCTGGACCTCATGAAATCAAAGCAATGTTTTGTCTGCGTAACTGCCGAAGGTTTTCAGGCTGTGGCCTAACATACCAGCCACAAATAATAGAACTGCATTTGGTCTTGTTTTCATTGTCTGTTACAGAAGATTTGCCTTTGGTGTCATTGTGAAAGCATCTAGGTTCTTGGAAATCTTGGTAGTTTCTAATTAAAAAGGAATATAATAATAATCTTTACTCAATAAGCTGTATTTTCTTTCAATGAACACTATCCTTTAGATTATCAGCATGTTACTTAAAAGGGTGTTTATGATATCTCTCATGCTATGGTTCTAGTTAATCACGTATTTGCTGCCCTGCCTGTTTCTACAATAAACAACCTTCAGAAAAGTCTAGCAGTTAGAACTTAGGGTAAATGACTCTGTAGATGGTGTGAACTCCGTGGGACCTAATCACTTCCTGTGTATGTACAAACTCGATATGGAACAGGTTTTTTTTTTCTTCTGTCTAAGGGCAACTAGAGATTGTTACGCTTATTTATTTATCTGCAAACGAACACTCACCTAATCCACGCATAATGCCATATTTATGCTGGAATGACTTGGAAAAAAAATCCTCATAAGAACTCCCCAAAGAATATCTAGTAACTTAATCGTACTTCAAGGACTGATTTAAAAACTCAAGAATTTCCTTTTGATCTATTCACAAAATCTTTCACTGTAAGCATTCCAGTCCACTTCCCTCTGAAAGTATATTTTTCAAAAGGAAATCTCAGTACTCTATTAATAAAAGAGCATTTATCATTTCCAAAGTAGATCTGTTTACTCAAAGCCACTCTGTAAAATTATTCAATGACACTGCTAATCCCCTGTTGATCTAGGCAACGAAACTCTCCGTTCTCCATAGTTCTCCTTGTTTTCAATGTAGATCACCCATTTCACAGATTACTGGGATGGCTGTATGAGCTATTAATACTGCAACAAAATCAGATGGCTCATATTTTAAGGAAAGTCCAAAATCTGCACATGAATAAAAACAGAATTCATCAATGAACTGGGGGGGGGAAGCTTCTCTCCTAGGAGGAACCAGCTATCTATTAGAAGGAGACAAACTGAAATGCATAGATTAGAGATTGGCATTCATGCACTACGGTGCCAAAGGAATTTTAGTAAGCCATCCTTAAACAGTAAGCCATTGCGTGCAATACTTTTTTCTTACTGGAGTGTTGAGGGCAATTACGTTTCAGGCTGTCTGGATGTAAATTACCATGTGGTGATGACTAAAGCTTTTGGGGGGGGTTACCACTACCTTTCAAGATTTAGCAAGAGCTTTTCACTGATTTGTGGGCCCTGAGTTCAGTTTTATCTTTGGTAAGACCTGTGGTGTAACGTGAACTACTCATGACAGCTACTTTCAGGGGAAAAAAACCTTCTGAAAGTTGAGGGTGGAGTTTTGGTGTTTTGGGTTTGGGTGTTTCTTTTTGTTTGTTTGTTTTTGTTGTTTTAAATGTTTTCCCTTGGACCTGTGCTGATGCTAGCAGCAATGGAATTCTGAACTAGTGGGTTTATGGCATTGCGTTTAACTCAGATTAATTCAGGACTTTCAAATAGTCCCTGAGTGCAACAATTAGTTGTTGCTAAGTAGCACTTAAGTTAACCATTTTTCAGTTTCCTGTGCTCTGCCAGCGAGCGGGGGCACGAGGAGTTGGGAGGGGACACAGCCGGGACAGCCGACCCCCACTGACCCCAGGGACATCCCAGACCCCGGGACGTCGTGCTCGACAAATAAAAGCTGGGGAAGAAGGAGGAAGGGGGGATGTTCGGGGTGATGGCGTTTGTCTTCCCAAGTCCCCGTTGGGCGTGACGGAGCCCGGCTGTCCTGGAGATGGCTGAACTCCTGCCTGCCCCTGGGAAGTGGGGAACGAATTCCTGGGTTTGCTTTGCTTGTGTGCGCGGCTTCTGCTTTACGTATTAAACTGTCTTTCTCTCAGCCAGGGAGTTTTTCTTTTTTTATGCTGGGGTACTGGGGCAAAGTTAGCTCCCTGCTCCCTCAGATGGGGTTTCATAAGTTAAAAAGCTATTCAGATTGTTAGCTTGGTTTCTGGAGAAGGGGAAGAATTGAGAATAACAGTGTAGCACATAAAATACTGTAAATAGTTCTTATTTGTAATAGACTGCTGTGAAACAGTCTTTATTTAGACCGTGTTATTACAGCTAATTTGGGGTAAATATTGCAAACATTTTATTTTCTCTCAGCAGACCAAAAACAAATTGCAAAAAGAATAAAACTTTATTGCTTTATCTTGAGAAACACTTAAAGCACTGAAATAAAAGAGGATAGGAATTCAGGCCTCATATTTTTAGTGTACTTAAGGATAATTTGAAAGGCAAAAGAATGACCTGTTGATATCTTTTTAAGATTTACATTTGGAGCAAGCAGGTTTTGTGTCTCTAAAGAGGGGAAGTATTGTAGAACAAAAAGAAGTAGAAATACCATATGTATTTTATCAGTCTTTTGTATTTGCAAGCTGATTTTTTTCCTGACATGAAGGTCATTGACAGTGAGAGACAGAGATAACCACAGGCATTGAGGAGTTAAGCAGAACGTACAACTATTTATATACAACTATATAAACATCCAAAAGGCAGGGAGGGGAGGAGGAGGGATGAAAGCACTAACTAAGGTCTTCTGAAGTTGCTTGCTTTCTTCCTCCATTATCTTGCAGTTCTACACATAGAGGAGGGGGATAGAGTGAAAAGCAGGAAAGAGAGGAGGAAAACAGATGTGGTGTTCTGCACCAGGGATACACCATGGTTCCCCGTGCCTTGTTTCGGGAAGGAAAAGAGGGTACCAGGGGAGTATCACCCCGAAAACGAGGGAGACTGACTTCTGTGGATGCTGAGCGCTTTTAATAGCAGAGGCTCAAGTCCTGGGAGGGATGGAGCTGAGTGCTCAAATTGCACAATGTGTATATGGTGCAGCTTTCTGTCTTGAGCAATCCTAATTAAACAGATGTAGCAGGAGCTCTACAAATCTGTGGTTTCCCTTGATTTTCTGCTTACTGAAATGGATTTGTCTTGCTTTGAATGACTGGCAGTGGTTTCTGGGACAAGCATTACAGTTCTCAGCACCCCCCCAAATCCCTGAGTAAGAAGTATTGGTGACATCTGGAAAAGTTTTTGTTTGTTGGAATTTGTTTCTGGAATATAAAAAATATTAGGGAAGGTGTCCAAGTGTATTGGGGGGGTTGTGGCGTGCTTGGGGTTTTTTCCTTCTTGCAGTATGTCTGTAAGATGCAACAACTTACAGATGTGAAAAGACCCTTTTGAATTAATGGCTTTTCTTACATTTCTCCAAGTATGTAACCTCTTGCTTTATCATGAATGCTCATGTATATTGTAATTGAAAAATTGAATGTATTTTCAGCAGTCCAAAAGAGAAGAGAAATTCTCAAGTAAAGCTACCACTGTACATCCCAAGGCTGCTAGTTTTTGATGGAATTGAAACCGAGTTTTCAACCTCATTGTTCAAACGTACCGATACTGGCATATTTAACCCAGTTTACATTAGGCAGCTTCACAGCTGGATAGGTACAAATAACACCTGTAACTTATTTATTGTTACCCATTCTATCTGCATTCCTTAAAATGCTTCATTGTGTTCAAAGCAGATCTTCACAGTTTAAGAATACAAAGTAATAATTGTCATCTGATACAGTAATTAATTAATTAATACCTAATAGGTACTTACGAGATACTGGATAATGAAGAATATGCTTGCCACCCTCCAATAAGTCACCTGACGTGGCTGGTTAGCCTGGCAGTCATCAGTCAGAGGGGGAGATTGGTCTCCCTTGATCCCTAGGAGGGACTGAATGTCACTGCTGCTGAGGGGCAGTTTTCCCAGTTACATCCCAATTACAAGCCAGTGATTATTACCTTTCCAATTTCCTTACCTTTTTTACACTCCTAAATACTGCTGAAAAGATTTCTTTTGTAGAACTGTCATGAGAGAATCTAATAATACTCTCGTATGTGTGGTCTTTTAAATAATCATGTGATTTGAAGAGGTTATTCCAGTAAATATGGTTAAAACTTCAAATGTGTTTTTATACAGCTGATATCTGCAAGGTGCCTGAAATCTTAGGAGATCAGTGGACAGAATCTTATTTTAGCTCATTTTTGTCTGCAGTCATGTAGCACGTTAGAAGTTTGTCCTTCTGGAGGCGAGAGGAACTCTTCTGGTCTGGAAAGTGTCTATGCTTCTGTAGAATGAAATTATGTGAACAGAAATTTTGCCTGGCAGAGATCCCCCTCTTGCACGTAGCCTCGCTCACCTAATCCACTGTAATTGCACTGTTCTGTGTAGGCCGGCTGATGCCAGTGAGAAATCATGAAACTGATCCCCTCATCTTGTTTCTTCAGAAGTATTTGCATTTCATTTTCTAATCACAGTTGCTAGCTTGAGCTTTGAACAGGAAAAAAGGACATGCATGGTTTGATGCTAGGAATAATTTTGCTCTCAAATCCAAACAAAACCTCTTGAGAAAGTACGTGATAACACATCCGTGGGCTAATCAGCATCAGGTTGATCGGACTGGCCTTGTCCTACTTCCTTGATGAGTTCCTTGATTAAAAGTTACTAATGTAATGAATAATGTAGAATCTTTTAAGACCTCACTACATGCACCTAAAAAATCTGTAATATTTGGGACTTGAAAATAGTCAGTGGACCAACCCAGATGCAGGCTTCTGTGGGATGTGCTGTAGAGTTGCTGCACAGTGGGTGGAATGTAAAAGAATTACTTGTATTTTAGAGAATCATAGCTCTGGTTGTGATTCACTGTGCACTAGAGTTAGGGTGCCACTTATGGGCCCTTTACTAAGGGGTTGAAAAAAATTTATTTTTTCTTCAAGAGTGGAAAAAGAATTTTTCATTTTATCATTTTCCTAGGAAACAGAGAACACCAGTAAAACAGTTAATACCAATGAATTTGGGAGACTACGCAGGACTGATCTAGCTGTGCTCTGATGGAAGAGCTACAGAACTCATGCATTTTTGCTTTTCTCATTTGCTTCTCCCAGCCTCTCCGTTGCATGAATCTGGTTGTTATACACTGTAAATGAACAAGAAGTCTAAAACTTGTGCAGCTGTTGTATGGAGAAGAATATGTCAAACAGAAGACTTCTTTTGTAATACAATTACAGGGAAAGAACCCTAATACAAAGGCTGGGATGCATGGCATATAGGCTAGTGTTGAATGCTACTTTACTGCTTCCTTTACTTCAGACTTAGATAAAGATGGTTTCTAAAGTAACTTACAGGATTTTAAAATTTTTAATTTTGTCCTGTTATTCTCGCTTCTTTTTCTTTCCCATCTCTGAACTGTACCTCTTCTCCGTAGCAAACTGAAATGGGGAGGGAATGAAGAGTTAGGGGAGAAAAGTGTTACAGAAGTGGAAGAGGTCTTTCAGGAAAAGCTTAGCCTGAAAGTGTATGAAAACATTTCAAATCCTTCTCAATTTTTTTATCACCTCTAATGAATGTCAGAATCCCTGGTTTAACTTTTAACTTTCAATTTGTGTGCCGGTATGGTATGCTTTTTTCTTAAGGTTGTGTGCACCCTTTTAGGAAACATGATGGAGTCAGGTTTCTGTAGCATTTACGACATTTTCTGTTCATGGCCACTTCCAACAGGGGCTTGTGGACCCAGTACTGAAAAAAAACGTTTTTGGCACTGGCAGCTGTGTGAGGCCAGTTGGGAGATGGGGGGGCTGTGCTGGCAGTATCGCTCGTGGTCAGCGCTCGCGGTGAAAGGCGCAGCCTTGCTTCTCGGCCGCCTCTCTTCGGGGAGCAGGGCTGCCGCTCTGACCCCCTATCGACTGTCCGCTGGTGAAAGGTTATGTGCAGAGAGGGGATATGCTTTTGGGCCTCCATGGACGCAAAAAAGCTAGATCCATACCAAGTGTGAACTGTCTAGGTAAAAGTTGAAGATTTCCATACTGAAATTAAGGACTGCTTTGATGGCACTTGTTGAACTTCTTCTGAGCTGTGCATTGTTTTCATTATTCGAAAGACTTCTTTACTTAAGAATGCTAAGAATGACATCTATAGTATTATTATCTGTTTTAAAAAGGATTAACGTCAGGAAAATTAAAAACAAGCTAACAATTTAGATCATAGTACAGTTGAAGTGTAATAGGCATCAAAGGACATGCTTAGCAAATGGTATACACTCAGCTGAAAGGATTCTCTTGGTAGTGAAAAGTAAACTGAGACTGCAAGACCTGGGTCCCGATTTATTAAGAATAATCAATCGATTTAATGGTTGTGAAAGTACTATTAAAGGTAAGGTAAAGATAATAATATTTAGTGGACTTCTTTCTCAATAGAACCGCAGTATAAAGCAAATGACAGTGCCTCAGAGGACATGGGAAAAGTCGGTCTTTAGGAAGCAGTAGAGGAAAGAGGATTTTCTGTTGCTGTTCTTTTTCCCCAGGTGTCATCCTCAGTGCCTGTTTTGCATCACTTCTACAGGGGCAATGAAATGTTTATTCTTTGTTAATGAAGGACTTCTACCATGAAGGTATAGAGCCCAAATTCATCACCGGCTAGACTTGGTACAGAACTGGTGGTGATTTTTGACCTTGCTGAAAAATTAGTGGTGCCAGTGTAAGTGTTCTGTCATGCAAATGACTGTTGCTGGGTTTTCAGATGTCACTTGCATAATTTATTATTGAATTCTAATAAACAAATCACTTCTGCCGAAGTCTTTGCTAAATCAGAGAAATGGGAAAGGAAGAGAACAATATCCAGGGGCGTGTTCTCTTTAATGGTTGTAACAGATTATTCTTGCTGCGCGTTCATAAAGTAGCATTGGTTTGTGTTCAGATATGGAAATAAAGCATACGTGGACCTGCTGTGTGTCCAACCACACAAATGGTTGTTGCTTACAGAGACACAAAACCAAAAAGTATTTAGTGCTGATGTTTTGTGATCTGGACGTATTAGCTGACGATCTAGTATCACCTTGTCAGGGACTTTATGCTCTACTTGTTCCCAGTAGGAGTCTAAAGAAATCAGATGAGCATCCCTTCAAAAATTCTGCGCTTCTGCGATGAGTAGAGAATTTCTGTCAGCAAGTACGAAGATTGATGGCTTAGTTCAGCTGAGTTTGTGGAGTCTCTCAATTGCAAGTGCTGATTTGGAAGGATTTAAACTTCTTCACTCCTGGCTTTCTGTGTCTTATCCACCACACAATACAGTGCTTTTGTAATTTTTCTTACCAGACGCCAAGGGTGGGAATTAAGAAAAAGAACTCGTTATTTGTGCGTGTGTGTTTTCATGATTGGCTTCTGGTTTGGGGAGTTTGGGGTTTTTTGGTTTTTGTTTTTTTGTTTTGTTTGGTTTGGGGGTTTTTTGAGAAGGGAGTGTTCTAAAGATGTGTTCTGTAACACTTTCTAAAAGTCTTGTTGTTTGTTTGAATTACTGTTCATCCGAAATGCAAACAATAGAATTAGACCTCAGTGAGATGTATGCTCAGTGCTTACACACGATGAGCGGAATGCTTTGGAAGCAGTGTTTGACAGAGATGGGTATTGCTGCTCAGTCGCTGTCCTGAATTCAGTTATTAGTAGGAATGCTTTAAAATGTTTATTACTTGATGCTGACGTCTGTGGGTTATTTTATGTCAAAGCATACAGCTACTTTTCATCATCAGCCAAGTGTAAAGTTGAATTAAAGGAGTTTTTTGACCTTGTCAAAAATGAATAGGTGGAAATGCTCCAACAAACAAGAGCTTGCCATCTTTCCCATCATTGTTCGTATAATGCACTGCTGGTCTGTCTGAAAATCGTATTACCTGTGTCAGGAACAGAACACATTCCAAGTAGAGGAAGATTTAAAAAAAAAAAGTGTTAAAAGTTCTGTTATGCGCTTTCCCTTCTGTGTATTGCTATTGCAGTATGTTTTGCCAGCATTATATTTCCATGTCTAATCTTATCCCTTTGATGACAAATGATCTCTGCCGCCAGCATAATCCCATAAATACTTTAAGGAAATGATAGATTTTAACAATGATGGTAGGCTATCCGAGATTTTCAATAAGGCATTTGGAAAACTAATTAAACGTAAATAAGAAACTAGCAACACTTATCTCAGTGGTTGTAAAAAGCTTTTTTTCAGGTTTTTTTTTTAGTCTTTATCATGAATGCATCCTCCTTCCCTGGGGCTCTGAAGTATAAAAGGTCCATAGTGGAGTAGAAATGATTGTTAACAGAATTCACCATCTCCAGTAAATCCCATCAATATGTCTTATGGGAAGATTTTCTGCTATTTTACTATTTTTATAAAAAATTATATTAGTGGTTATTGTAAAAAAATAAAGAAAAAAGTTATTATTCATTTTGGTAAGGATAAGAGGAAATTTGCCTAGTGGTAGTTAATAGGTGTAGCAAGTAGGGAGGAGGGTGTCTGTTCTGTTTCTAATTCATTAACCAGTTAAGAAGTACCAAATCACCACTATTTCTAATTTACAACTTACTTTAGTCTCTAGAAGACTCCTAGATGTAAATTGTTCTGTACAGATACATGGTATCACATTTAAAATCACAAACTATGAAAATAAAGCTTATCAGTTTATTCAGTTAGAAATTTAGTTGTATTAAAAATTCAAATACTTCATAAACTTCAGACTTCATTATTTTATGATGTAAACTTTCAGTTTTCTCTCCTTGAACTGGACCTTAGCTTCACCTAAAATAGGTGCATGGTTTGTAAAAGTCTAGTAAGACAATGTGGGTGCCTTTTTTCTTTCTGTGGTGAAATGAAATGTTTCGATGACCCACAGTTTACTTTTAAATTTCACTCTATAGGAAGTGGTTTTTAACTATTCTTGTATTTTGGAAAATAGGAATCAAAGTTATGAAGTGTTTAGAGAAATTAAAAAAATAAAAAGTCCCCAAACACCACTATTGCAGATCGTTTTGAGGCTGTGCAAGGACTTGGAGGACTGTAGCATCTCCTTTCGTTAGGGGTTTGGGATTTTCAACTGCTGCGTGTTAGTAGGTCGTCAAACAGTGGGAGAGTACTCGGAGTGCTTTGCAGCTGAATTTCCTTGCGAGGCTCTGTCGTGGTTTGGGTTGAGAGTGCACATTGTCTTTCTAACTGTTGAGTATTGCATGACTTAAACACTGCAGTCATTTTTTTCCTCCTTTTGTCATATTCTGGGGAGAAAATTCATAAACCTTATGCTTTGAGCTCTCTGGTAGTGTAACATAGTTCTAAATGCACCTGCAGTTGCTATTAAACTTTGTTTCCTACCTTACCTGCAAAAGTAAAAATATGGTGAAACATAAGAGCAGGAACTGATTTTGGAGAAAAAGAAGTCACACGCCTTGTGAAGGATGTCATGCTTCTCCCCCATCTTCCATCCTACCTATCCTTAATTGAAGTCTAATTGTTCTTCACCCGTATTCACCGTTTCATTGACTTCTCCTCCTCCTACTATAGCTGGCAGAATAATTTCTGGGCTAAAAACTGCAGGCTTATTTGTGCCCAGTAAATATATTTTGAACCTCTTTATTAGAAGCAGTAGGTAAAGGGGTTTTTGCTATATGGCCTGATGTAATTGGGAGGAAAAGAAGATTAAGTTGAGCTTCGTAAAAATCTACTCAAGATGAAGGAAAATCTCTCACGTTTTGAATAGTTCCTTTGAAATTAAGATGCAGCTTTTTGAAATGGTACAAGTCTGACCCTTGGGAACAGGATATGGCAATTTCTTCAGAGAAAGATGAACCTTTCTCACTGTTTTTTGCAATTGTTACGTGGTTTTGTAGTGGTGGAACCAACCATACTGCATACATCAATTGCCTCAGGACTCCCGTGGTTTAACCTGTTTGTCCACTCTCCTCTGCAACACCTCTGTGCAGCAGAAGGTGCATTTTGATGTTTGCCCACCCGTGGATTTTCAAATAGTCCCTGAGTGCAGCAGCCTCATGTTCTTGTGATGTGCCATGGTTGGAAAGCGTGCATAGCTCTCTACCGAAAAAAAATGTTGTCTAAGTTGGTTTCGCACAGAATAAAATCCTTTTCGTATAAAGTTTTTTCACTATACGTTTCAGAATGTTCTCATCTTTTAGGGTTGATGGGAAAAGAGAAGTTAAATTAATCAAGTCGCTAGCACTTTAACTTCCTAAAGAAACATGCACCACTGAGTGGATTTTCACATTACGCTCCCAGTAGGGACTTTACATCTTGTAAATGCTTCAGTTTAACAGATATGAAAAAGAGAACTCTATTCTTCTTTGCAGAACAAAACTGTTGCTCAGGTGTTTTAAAGTTGGTTTGATCTCTTTATTCTGCACATAAAATGAAAGATTAAGGAGTACCTGCCATTCCCAGATGCAGCTGCTTTTCTGACCTGGCTTTGGGCGAGAGAATATGTTTGCATAGCAGTCTTTTTAAAACTTCAGATTCTGGATGGGTTTTTTCCCCCTGCAAAGTTTGAATTCACCTCTTCTTTTTTGACACGCATCCAAATCTCTTTTGTAAAAGAAAAAAGAAAAGAACTTAGTAAGGCTTACAGGTATTATCTTGTGGTGTAAGTTGGGTTTTGGGGGGTTGGGTTTTTTTGTTTGTTTGTTTTGTTTTAAATGTTGATATATTTGTACATGGGTGCTCCACTTGCCTCCTCTTCAGCGGAGGCTTGCAGGTCTTCTGACAGCATCTCTTGCCTCTTGGCCTCTCTGTAGGGCAAATCCACACCAAAATAATCAGTCACAAAATGAAGAGTTTAACAAGTGAGTAGAATGACTGCAGAGTTTCAGGCCCAGTGCAGGAGAGACGAAGGCCAGATTGTTCCCCGGAGTAGCACAACACTCGTAAAATCTTGTCTCGCAGATCATGGAAGAGAGCTGAGACTTGTCCCAAAAGTCTTTATTACTTCCTCAACTTAAAATGGCTGTTAGGACTGCACATGATATATCCCTAACTTGAGTAAAGCCAAAGTGTGAGAGGTGACACATATAAAGTAAAAATAGAAAGTGGGGGGTGGGGTGGGGAGAGAGAGAGAAAAAATATGCTTTGGAAACAGTCTAGAATCTCCTAGGTATTTTTATTCATTGTAAATGAATGAAGAAGCAAGAAGCAAATAATTTAAAATCATTTTCAGGTCACCTTTAACAGTAACAGTAACATCATTACAATATATGAGCTGAAACATAAGAGAGAAAGATCTGTTCATTTTAAAAGCTGAAACAGAGCAATTAGCTGGAAAGGATGTGTCATGCCTTACAATAAAAGTTAAATCACAGTAAAATACTTCCTCACAAAAACGCTCACCATGTGCCAAAGCCCGCACATCAAACCACGCTTTCAGCGATCTGCAGCCCGGTAATTCCCCCACCTGCCCAGCTGTAAGAACAGGAGGGACAGTCCAGGGCCTGATTCTGTACTGTGCTGTGACAGCTCAGTGCTTATTAGAAGTCATTGGGTTTGCTGGAGTCGCTCTCTAAAACTGGACTAATGGAGTATAAGGATTTACAACTTCAAATAAATCTCTGGTCACCTCATGATTCAGATAAGCTCTGGCTGCTGCCGCCCATCCTCGGTTGACAGTCATGCCAGTAGCTCTCCATCACTGATGAAAATGGTAGAGGGACTTTGTCCACTCCGAGCTCGGTCACAGTTTTCTTTCCGACTTTCCTATATTGTAATCTGTTCCACGCTTGCTTCCAACAGCCCAGCTGGCTCTTTTCCTGGTGAGGTCTCTCAGAAACTCTTTATCTAACCAAAGACTTGTGGAAATCTATGTATCATCTGCTTTGCTTTATGTTCTTTATATGTTCCTGCAATTTTTTCTCGTACTTTAACTCTTATTCAGCCCCCTAAAGAGGGTATTGTGTTCAATATGTTACGGATGTCACTGTATCAGGGCAGGAGCCATCACACAGCTCTTGAGTCAGCTCCTAGTTCTAGATCTGTTGCCATCTGAACTCATCTCCACCTTGAAATCCTACCTGCAGTAACATAACCAGACATGCAAGTACTGGCTGGGGGAGGCTAGGAGATAGCCATACAACTCTATTTAGTTTTGTTTATTTACTTAAGTAATATGCTCAACAATTAAAAAAAAAAAAAAGGGGGGGGAGAAGCCCAAGAAATACCCAGCCCCATTAACTCAAACTTTCCTGAAGTTCTCATTCTTGTTCTGTTATTACTAGAATTAGCATTTAGTCAACAAATACATGAAGCTCATTTTTAATAGAAACATGTACTGCAATATATAGGTATATATTTGAAAATCAAAAGGATGTAGTAAGAAGTTTAATTTTGTAGTAGCTGTCAGGCATTCTCTCTCACTTCTCAAAAGATGACTTCCCAGAACTAATTTCATTGAAAAGGCAAATCGCAAAGTGCTTTTTATCTGTGTTAATGTGTGTTAAAAGAAACAATGGTTTGTTACAGCCATCAAAACTTGATTTCAGAATGAGAGTTTCAGGCATTTAGGAAGCTGCCTCACTTCTTTCGGTGAATACCAAACCAGTCTGAGCCTGAAGAGGCGATTAATTAGGGGAGGAAAACCAACATGCACCTGTGCTTCTAGGGGCCAAAAAGTCATGAAGGTAAGACAGGTTATTGTGTAAGTTCTTAAAGGGGGGGGGGGGGGGGAATCTCAAACATCTGGATGCCAGTAATAGCAATATATGGGAATATATGGACATTTTGTCTTATGGAAACTGAAAAATGGACATTTTGTCTTATGGAAACTGAAAAATGGACTTCTTATGCTTCATTCACTGTTCATACGATGTGCTCCTTTAAATTAAAAATTAAAGACAATCATGTCAATGCTTGTGGAAGCAAGGTGGGATTTCTCCTCCTGTGGAGGCAATTGCTAAGGAGGACAGAGAGGCTTTCACAGGCTGTAGAGGGCAGTGTGCTCAGAGGGGTGTCGAAATTTCTCAGGCTGAGAAAAAGGGACTGCCTTTTAGGGAACCAGTTTTCACAAACAAGGAAAATAACCTTTCTAGCATTTGCTGCATCTTGAGGTCATTGATTCATCTGAAATCAAGCCAGGAAGAAGGACGCAGTAGACGAGAGCAGGGACAGTTATCCTCCATGTAGCTCGGTTCTGTCTGAGCAAGTCACTTGAGATTTCTCGATTTAGAAAGTTTATTCTTATTTCACATTATCCTTTAAATAAAACTTTGTTCTTTTGGAATTTAAAAGCATTTTCATTGTCCTTACAGATGTTATTGTAGTGGTATTTTAAGTGATGGGAGGGGAAGTTATAGTTAGATCTACTTCAATATTTAGCTGATTTGGTTCCTGTCATGAAGAAGAATTATTAATTCTCAATATTCTGTCTGGGTGTATCAAGTCTACAAAAATTGTGTGTGTGGTTACAGTGTGTAGCAGGCACTCTTCCCCCAGTAAAAAAATGAACTCATCTAGCTGTCTTCAGCGGTCAGGCTTTGATGAGATTTGGTGCAATGTAGGCAGCTATGTGTGACTCCCACTCTAAAACCAGTCCAGCTCTAAAGTTAGAGACCATTCAGGAGGTTCCTCTGTTTCTGAAATACTGAAAAATACTGCGAATTGTAACTATGTAGTTCTATCATCAGAACTCAGTGGCAATAGTATTTTAAAAATAATTCGGATTTAGACTGTAATGAAGAGTGAGAGTGGTTGATAGGACCAGAGGAACAGCCAAGGGTTTGACCTGCTCATGGTGGTGACAGGGCTGCCAGCAGTTCTGGAAGCGTGAGGACAGCAGGGCAAGAACTTGCATATTGCCTGTGCCTGGGAAGGACTTGCAAGATGCACCAGTTTTCTTATTTTGTAAGCAGGTTAGACCACAAATCCCTTTTAGAGGGGGTGTCGTCAGCAATATTATTTGCACTTCTCTGCTGGCGAGTCCTCCTTGGAGCATGGCAGCGCAGGAAGAAGAGGAAATGAAACCTCTGAATCTTCTTTTAGTGTCTTGCAAACAATCCAATTACTAGGGTTGGAAACTTTATTTTCTATCTGAATATAGTAGCAGAGCTGTAATGAAAGAAATGTAATTCATCATCCCTCCATGTTCTGTGGGCAGCATTTAACAGTGATTTTGCTCACTTTATCTTACAATGTACTTTTCTCCCCTGTCAATTTCTTAATATCACACAGCTTATTGTGTAGCCTACCCGGCTCCCGTGATTGCAAGGTAACACACTAATCTACCATTTTATGATGGAATGGGAAAAATGCACTCTTTAACTATTTACTATTTGTGTGGATTTCTTTTTTTTTTTTTCTTACATTGGAAGATGATACATGGTTACGTTCATGCAAATAATTTTGAGGGTGGCTGCAGAAGACTAAATTTGAGTTTTTATTTCCATTCTTACGACAGACAAGTTCATACCCTTCTGCAGACTGTGGTGAAGAGCAGGCACATTCTTTTTGGTCTCTTGGGCAAATTATCAACCTATTTTCTGTTACCCACATCTGAGGGGTACCAAACCATTTCCTCCCCAGAACTTTTGTCATATGCCTCGGATGGTCTTACACGGAAGGCACAGGTGTGTCTGTACCCACAACACTTTTTCAACTTGTAGTTGTTTCATAGCACAGCTGGCATTGAAGCTCTGGGATTGTGGGAATGGGAAAGCTTTCTGGAACAGTTTTAAAAAAAAAAAAAAACAGCAAAAATTGGAGGGAGGACTTTTTTCAGCTTTAGCCTCTATAGACAGCACTGCCCAAATTCTGCAGCGCTGTGGTTTGCAGCCACAGAAGAGGGCGAGTCCTGTTTGGAAATGTTCCCTTCCTGCTTTCAGACATTTCTTCTGGAAGAAAATGCAACAAAAGATCTGGTTTTGCTGCTTTTACTTCAGCTGGTGAAGATTTAACTGTGTGATTAGGCCTACTCATTTGCAAAGAGAAACAAAAGCCAACCTGAGTGGTCAGAGTTGGACAGTGTGAAATGAACAGGCAGTCCCTGGCATGTTTGAAATCAAGTTGCTTTTTTTTAGGGTGCATATACATGCAGCTAACAATTTAATGTAAGATGTTCACATTGGAGAGCTGTGAAGCCGCTTTTTGAATCAAAGGATGCTTTCATTTGTGTTCCTGAGAGGGTTTTTAGGGAGGTGGGTATTTTGTTGGCTGCTCTCCCCCATGATTTTGAGAGTCTTTCTGTCTTGTAATTACTGGATCTAGCCACAGGATATTTGAAAATAAGCAAATAAATCCTGAACTCTGCAAGCAGCAGAGGATTTTTTGGAGCCAGTTCAAATTTGCCAGTTCTTCAGCTCCTTTGCCAATTTAGTCAATTCAGTAGATTAAGGAAGATTAGTATCTTCTGACTGTTTCACTAATAATGGAGCCAATTCCATTACTCCTGCAGACTTTTTCATTTCCTCTTGTTTAGTAATAGAAAGTTAAATCTACTACACAACCATTCTCAGGAGATGCATATGAAGGTACACTAGGCAGTTACATTTTCTGGATGTACTTATTGATTCATAGTTATTTTTACCACGGGTGTTTTTATGTATTTCCTTGTGCAAACATTTGAAAGAAACCATATTTCTGAGCTCTTAAAGAATTAATAGCCATGATACAAGTTAAACTCAGAATCACTAGTGAGTGTATTCAACACTGAATTCCTTAGGAGTAGAGCAGCTATATCTGCAGCTGGTTTTAACTTTGATGTTACTGAGAATCTGGCCTCATGAGTATCTAGACGGTGACAGTGAAAAATCATAAAAGACGATGTGCATGCCCTCGTGAAGGGAGGCGTACTGACTGTCGCGGTAATTCCTCAGGCACACGGATTACTGAATTAAATCTATGTTCTTTAGTTCCACAACTGCTGAAATACAATTGATAGAGCGAAGTCCTATTGTGCTTGTTAGAATAGAAAGTAAGGAAGAAAATACAAGATTTTGCTCTCAGTTTGGCCACTATTCATTTACCACCAATGCATTGACCCTGCGCTGAGCTCTTTGATGGTTCCTAGTGGTTAGTTGCTGTATATGGAATCCTCACAGTTATTTGTGTAAATGCTTTGTCAGGTCCTTAAGAAATTCCTGGAGAAGCATGTGTGATAACATCAGTAGTTCATAAAAAGAAGCAAAAAAAACCAAACCCCAAAACAAACCCTCACTGTAATTTTAATTAGTAAAACCATAGAATTTTTTACCTTGGTAATTTCCATGTGGGAAATAGAGCCAGTGAATGCAGGCGAGCAGACACCAGACCTGTCCGTTAGGGAAATGCGACCAGATCCAGGCTTCGTTCTGGATCCTCGCTCCGTCAGCCGCTGCTCCTGCCGGCTGAGGCAGGGCCGGCGTTGGGGCAATTGGAGGAGATCCAGTTCCAGCTGGGGGGCTTCAGGAGGAGAGGCGAGGGTGGGAGGCTGGGGCGTGGGAAGCGCGGTTTATTCTGCCTTTAATAACTGGTATCGTAACGGGACTAGAAAGGTCAGGTCTCCAGCTGAGCAAATGCAATCAACTCCTTCGTAATATCTGTCCGCTGTGAAGAGACCCTAGACAAAAAGAGTGATTTGAGTGTGCTGATCTGCTACTCCTAGTCATTAGTTGGGTTTTTCTTGGTTTATGTGTTTGTAAACTGGCTTAGGGCAACAAAGGCAACTTTTTCTTTGGTAGAGGCACTGTGCAACAAAGCTATCATTATAATAATGATGAGCATGTATCATCAAAGTCTTGTGATGCACTTCAGATTGCCAACTGCAACAATTAAAGAACTACTTTAATTATTAAAAGGTCATCTTTTTTTTTTTTTAATTTTTTTTTATTTTGCAGCTACCTAGAAAAAACAGACTGCATAATCTCAGGTATTTCTCTGAGAGTCCCATTACTGCATTGATGATTGACCTCAGTGTGAGTGAATGAGATACCTCAAAAGAATTGAATTTCCAGTGGTTTCTCTCTTGCTGCGTTGCAGAAACTGCATATACTTGTATATACATAAGTATGATTTGCTAGAGACAAACACCTTTTCTTGGTCGCTCAACCAAATAAGTGAGTTAATCTGTATATTATTTCATGTAGTCTTTTAACAAGGTGGGTGCTATCTATCACTTGTTTCTCTGCCTTAAAAAAAAAACAACAGTAGTTACATAGCCGAATTCTGGCTAAATAAACATACCTAATTTTTAACACATAAATTATGCTAGCATGTAGAGGCTCTAAATTAAGACTGCTGAAGTGCTGTAAAGTAAGACTACGTGCTGCATATTGGCCGGTATCCAAACTGCAAAATAGTTCCCTGCCCCACGAAGTCACCCAGGAAGCCTGTTACCTTCCTCTCCCTCCCAAAGAGGAGAAAATCAGCAGCTTAGCACTTCTCCCGAGGCAGCGCTGCGCGTTCCTAGCCGTCAAACCCAACAGTGCCTATTCTCTTGCCAGCGTCGCTGAATATTCGCGTGTCGGGTCCCAGGACAGGGCGCCCAGCGGCTCCCTCCTTTTCTCAGGAGTTTTTGTCTGAGCTGCGCAGTCTGGAGGCAGTTTCCAGAGCTACCTGTTGGTGTCTGTCCGCTGGTTATGCTGGTTCTCCTGTTGTGATACTGCAGTTCCTGTCCCTAGGCAGTGAAAACCTGTACGCTTTTGCAAAATACTGGTTGGAGCGTTGAAAGGAATTCAGCACCGCGATGGAGTTAATTCATCATTATCTATCTTCGTTTGTTCACCTGCTTGACTGAATAGTGCAGTATTAGACACGTTCTCTCTTGATTCTGGCAATTATGTTGTTCCCATTACCTTCCTCCATTACGAGCTATTGAAGGTGTAAGTACAGCTATGAGAAAAGATTTCGTGAAAGCTTTTTTTAAATGGTAAAAAATTCTGAAACGTGGGAAGAGGGTTTTATGGGTCACTTTGATCACTAGTCTACTAATACGTGCATTGGTAAGCTGCTGTTTTGAACATCTGAGTACTCTGTGTACATGCTGAATCTGCTTGCTGAGCTTTTGGGGGTGTTTTTTGAATGAGCAATAAGAAATGTGAGACTGATCACACACCTCAGCAATCGTGGTGCTTTCTAACGTAACATCTCTGAGAATGACAAAGTAAAAAAAATAATCTCTTGTAGGGGGCAGAAAGAGTTTTAAAGCTTATGTTTCTAAGAATAAGTGATTTTTTTTTTTTTTTCCCACAGAAAAATATAATAGTGACAGGGAAACCTCAAAAGGGTCAGAGATTTAATGTGAAAACACGTGCAGTGCTCTCAAGCGACTTATCCACATCTGAGAAACCTTATAAATCCCAAGTAGAGATTAGTGGCTAGAATTTCTGTTAACTCATAAAATAATCTTTTGTTTTTGAGCAGAGAAAGTAAAACAAAGGGTACATGGAGATGTACTTCAAAGCTACATCTCCTGTCATTTTAACGAAAAGGGAAGATCCAGATACAAAGGTTCTTACCGCAGCAGCATTCACGGTAATCAGGAGTACATTCCTTGTAGATGAAAGGCCACAGAGAAATAAAATGCAGTCAAAGTGTCCTCAGAATTAGGGCCAAGAACTGGCAACCGTCTCTTAAACTGACAGGACCCTTTATTTATCAAAAGAAGTACACCCCTTTTTAAATGGAAGGAGGTATTGGGGAGTATTGTACAAGTCCGTGGGAGACTCTGCTAACTGGCTCACAGAAGTCGAGCCAAAACATGCAAAATCCTCCCTCGCCCCTTGTGGCTCCGCACGGGTTGCCTGTTGTTAATATTCCGGGGTGCTGCACAGCTGTTCTGCGTATCTCAAACTGAGTTTCAACGTTCAGATACGCAGCTTCGAAATACTTAAGCTAGGAGAGAAGACCACTAAAATGCGTAGAAGTTAGACCCCGTATTGCAAAATAAGCAAGCGAAGACTAGTGAGACTGTGTTTCTGTATGGAAATAAGAAAGACCAAGAAGTTACTTGTGAACTCTTACTCCAGAAGAATTTTTCTGACTTGGAGAAGCTTGCTGTTAGGTAAATCCTGGACAGGTTTTCAATTAAGCTTCTTTACCTGCCGTTAGAGTCAAGCTAAGGACAAAACTCAACTTTGTTGGTTTTGAAAGCCCAGCAAAATCTTTCTACTTTCTTAGAAATGCAGTTCCTTAGCAACAAGGAGTACTTGCATACACAAGGCATTTGGACTGTGTTTTAACAAAAGGATTTATTTCAATTAGGAATTTTTCAAAACCATGTCAGTTTTCAGTTGCATGGGATAAGCTTGAATTTACATTTCACATTCCAAATCTTCTTTTTCAGATTTTAAAATGCTTTGGCTTATCCGTCTATAATTTCTTCATAAGGTTCTTTAAATACAAACTTCTCATCTTTGTGTTAGTGTCTAATGGTAATAAAAAAAATTTCCCTTAAATGAAATTTGATCTCATCTTTTGAATAAACCATAAGGAGAGAATGCTTCTTAAAATACCCACGGGACTGTTATAAGCTACAGAGCAACATCTGGTCCAGTTTCAAAAGAAGACAGTTGCAGAAACATAATCTGTTCTAACCTTACAGTTCCTCTGAATTTTGATGAAAACATTATTAGATGATGTATCTTGTTCTTCCCTTGGGATAACAGGTATCGTTGGCATGTTTTGTAAATTTTTTGTTTGTTTGTTTGTTTTAATACAAAGTATCCTTAATATACTGTGTCTATCAGAAACAGTGTATTAGACCCTGTCAAAATAATGAGGGAAGCTTATAAGGAAAGGGATACATGCTGGCCACTAGATGGTGTGTTTATTTAATTGCATTAAAAATAGGTGATTTGAGGTGTGTCATGTTTAATAAGAAGGTATGAAGAAAGCAGCAGTGAAGTGTATCGGCCAGTAATTTTTTATGTAGCTGTTTTCAAACAACTCTCCAATATCTATAGTTTAAAATGTAGCTTTTTTTCATAGCTAGAAAATGCTGTGCTCTAGGGAAGAGGCAGAGGAGGTTGCCACATGGATTACCGCCTACGCTTCATAGTCGGTGCAGTGTTTTGAGTAGATGATACATCGCCAGTGAGAGAATCTCAGGAATAAATATCTTTTTTTTTTTTTAAGACAATGCAGTTTTTATCGGAACTGTTGCAGTAGGAGTTTTATTGATTTTTAAGGAGTTCCTGCCCAACAAATAATAAGGGGGAAGAACACAGCATTCAGAGCAGAGGAGATACTATAGGCTCTCTTGGCAATGGAGGGGAATTCATTAGTAGGGAAAGAGAGGAGAAGGTCACATTCAGTCATCGCATGTGTTCATGGCAGAATTCTGCACGAAGCTTTGAGCTTAGGTCAGTTCTCTGGGCTTGAAGAAAGGGGCTCAGATTGGTGTGCCCGTTAGAAACCAAAACCAGGAGGAGAAACCCAGAGAGAACCGCATGTGCAGCAAAGCCCGCGTCCCTTGTAGCAAGCCATCAACGTTTGCTTTGGACCATAAGCCAGAGCAGAGACGGTCAGGTCAGACCAGCAGTCGTGAAAACTAGGACCTGCGGAAACATTTTAGAAACACCCTTTTTTCTAATGTGAAGTGATTTTTCTCATGATGCTTGTCTAAGTGGTGTTCACGGTACGACACTTATTCTGCAGTATAATTAGAGTCTTAGCTTGTAGCGCGTAAATGTTGCTTCTCAGCTTCTCATGTTTACAGTGGGATCATGTGTGCTTCTGTTATCTCAGTGGAGATAGAAACACTATTCCGGGTCTCTGGCATTGCATGTAATGCCTGGTCCACTATTCCATGACTTTTTTTTTTAAATATGTTTCTGATCACTTAAAAATCAAACCTTAAGTGAGACTATGAAATACTAAAAAAACTTAGAGTAATGTAGTCTTAAAGCCGACATTGAAGCTGGCCACTCAAAACGGCACTGTATGCCAGAAGTCATTTGGAAATTTAACCCTGTTACTGACCAAGTGAAAAGACCGAGCGTTCAGAGGATGAGGAGAGGAGGAGCAGTCTGATTAGACTGCCATTAATAATTTTATTCTTGCTTTACAGGCGTCTCATTTTGTTTTGCTTCTGAAGTCAAAACCTAATTTGATAACTTGTGTGTGCATATGTTTTTCTTTCTCATCTATATTTATCTCCAAAACATTGCCCAGAATGTAAGCCTAGGTCTCTAGAAAGTTAGTATTTGAGGATTATTGAACTTCTAATTTTCCAGTATGAATTTTGCTTCTTCAATCGTAGTGCATCGCATATAGAGTTTCTGAGGGGACCGCTGACCTTTTTGTAGCCCTGGAGATGGCAATTTGTAAACTCCTGCACCACAAAGCCCTAATTTAAGGGCAATGTTCTGATGTCTTTGTTACACTGCAGAATAACAAACCCAGGAAGCAGACCATGAATGTAGTGCTGATATCTATACAATAAATTGGATTCATCATAGATTTTTTACGCTTCATTGCCATGCTGCCAAATAATCTATTCCTAAGTGAGGGTAATGGCTTCCTTGAGCAATTAATTTAATTCCCTTTTGCCCTTTTTTAGAAATGCAAAGTTTGATTTTTCACCACTCAGCAGCAAATATATGTCTTGTGTTGCATAGTGAAGCGGACTACCTTTAAGGCAAGCTTTAATGTCCATGATATCATAACCCTAAATAGGTATAAATTTGGGAAGTACAGAGAATGCAAAAGAAAAAAAGCCAGATTTCAATGGGCCATGCAACATGTCTTCAATTCTTGGGATTCTGGAGAGATTAAGTACTTCCAAGCAGTGCTTTATGCAGAAGACTCCTTATTGGTTGTTGTTAGAGAATGAAATGGAGTTTTTTTTTTCTTCTTTTTCCCCCGATTTACCTTTCGTGATAATTAGATACACCTGGCTCTACCTGTGCAAAAATGGGGATGAAAATTAAATGCACATTAAAGAAAGTAATGCTTCATATTAAAGTAATGCCTCAAATGCTGAATTCCAAAAGGAATGCTGTTGTAAATGAAGATTTTATTGGCATTCACTTAGAATGACCTGAATAATTTATTGGTGCCTTTCTGCTTGTCTGCAATGCATTCTGA
This sequence comes from Aviceda cuculoides, assembly GCA_035590195.1. Taxonomy (NCBI): domain Eukaryota; kingdom Metazoa; phylum Chordata; class Aves; order Accipitriformes; family Accipitridae; genus Aviceda; species Aviceda cuculoides. The sequence continues at coordinate 19,251,936 of JAVJGG010000048.1, forward strand.
TACGCCCGTAATAAAGCCTTAATGTCCTCGTTGGAAATGGTAGTAGGAGTAAAAGTGTCTCTCTCATATTAAATATATAGTACGTTATAAAAAACTGAGAGTTTCACAGAGGTGGTTATAAATTATGAGTTATGAAATGCAGGCAGTTGATGACAAATGAAAATCAATGGTAAATTCTACAGCAAATAAGGATAAGGACAAGAATAAGCAGTTTAGTATCTCTAGGAAAAATAGAGCTTAGCTTTGATTTAGATGGGTTGCTAAGAAGGGAGAATAATGATTCAGAAGGCAGATACGTTTGGATAAATACTAATTTATTGCTTGCGGAAAGACTCTCGATGGTGTTTTCACGTCTCCAAGTTGAATGTACCTTCTAGTTCAAGAGTATCTAGAGTAGGTGTCAAAGAGCAAAGAATCGAGATAGGTATCCAAGGTGTTTGATAAAAAGGACTTAAATGCAAAAGGAAGAAGTAGTTGCATTCAGGACTTTTGGGATGCAAAACGTCGGGGTGGGGGGGATGTGGGGGTGGGCGAACCCGTGTGCAGCTGCCACCTTATGCCCACTGCCAGCCCCAGCCCCTGTTGAGGGGCCGGTTTTTTGGCCGTGATCCAGGTACCTTAAATCATCATTTTGTGCCTGGCCGCGTGGGCAACTTCCAGCAATGAACTTGCACTGCAGCCGAGATCTGTGGCACACCAGTGGCACCCCTCCGTTCCCGTTCAGCTCTGCGGTGTTTCCCCGGCGCCCTGCTCCGTGCGCTTCTTTCTCCCTTCCTGACCTCCGTCCATTGCTTCGGGAGCTTGGGGACCCACTTCTGGAGCAGACGGTGGGGGCTGAATTCAAGAAAGATGCTGCGTGCTTAGGTTGTTTCCTTTCGGATCTCAGGCCTATGGTTTGTTATTTAGCTGTGAAAATAAAATAAATGGTTCCGAAGCAATGTTACCTTCAAGGATCTCAGAAGAACTAGAGAGGCAATTCTCTGAGTTAGTGCTGCCAGTGTAGAAGGTGTTTTACAGTACTGACGGTGTTCCAGGTAACGAGGAGAGGAGCTGTAGCAAGCCGAAGAGCCCCTGTCCCAAGAGGCCTCGGTCACGCTTTCTGCTTGGTGCTGAAGCGTGTTGGCACAACAGAATCTGGATAGAAACAGGTCAAGTTGCAGCTTGGTGTTATACGGTTTGTCTCTGGCTTTCTTTTCTGAGGGCCTAGTTTCATCAAAACTACATTTTTGTTAAATATAAATGATCTTTGACACACCTAGGTAGCTTAGGAAAACCAGCAAGTGGTATTTCACAACCTGTAGCTTTCTCTCGGGCAAGTGAAACTGTGAGGTCGAGGGGAGCTGCCAGACATTGTGGAGAGACTAAATAAAATTATAGCCATTATCCAGTGCATTTTGGTTACATATGCCTCAATAGCCTAAAACCAAACAAAAGCTAGTAACAACAAAATCTATTAAACTTTTAAAATGTGTTAGGAGATGACTTCAGTTGTGATCGCTTTCGGTATTCAGTTTAATTCTCTTCTAATGGAGTCTGTAAAGGTGCTGAGGTCTCACTTGACAGGCACTATTGGGAAAAATAAATTTTCTAAGAGTATTCACCTATCAAAAAATCTTAGAGCATTTTTGTCGAATGTTGCAGGTAGCAGATAAGAAGAGACTTTTGCTAGCGTAACACCTTATAGCATGAAGTCAATATTCAACTTTAAATGACCATTCTTGGTTCAACTGTTGAAAAAAACCTTGATAAATGTATTCCAAGTATCCTCTAAATAAAGAAAGTATGATAAAGGAATTATAGTAGAATTCAGTTCTGCCAAATAAAGTTGATTAAAGAACAGTTAACCACTAACTATATTTCAATGTAGTTAAAAAATAAACCCACAGCTGAGTACGTATAACTTCTTAGAGACTTAAAAATGTGCAAATTGCACAGGGTTGTTTTGTTGTTGTTGTTGCTTCAGCATCCTGGAATATATGGGAAGACAAGTAGATTTCCACCTTCGAGAAGAACTGAGTGAGTTTTAGATCCCTGGGACTGTGTAGAGCTAGAATATTATTGTTCTGAAGTGTTGTGCACATGAAATGAAAAGGGCAATTGTTTTAGAGAGCTGTAGTAGAGCCCACAGATGAAATACTTAAAAGCAAATTTTTACTTTTTGCAGGCATTCTAACCAAATTTATTAGAATTTTTCAGGATCTGAGTGGTTTTAGGTGGGTAATGTATTAAAAAAAAAAAAGAAGGTGGTTTGCTGTGAAATTTAGGAAAAAAAGAATGTTTTTCTTTTTATCTACCATAGCCATGAGGAAGGGTAACAATGTAATTTCATAGAAAAATGAGAAAGCAGAGTTGCAGGAACAAGGCTTAGCTGAGAATGTTGCACTCTGTAATTGAAGCCATCCCTGCTATACAAAGAAGGATTTAAGGTCTGGCAGACAGTAAAGAAAAAAGATTTTTTTCATTATTAAAAGTGTTATATATTTAATCTTCTTTCCCCAAAAGCAGCTGTAAAATAAGACCGAGAAATTCTAGAAGCCATTTTACCTCTCTGGGGAGCAAGATGTGCATTGACAGCGATAGTAAGTTCATGCCAAGCAACAAATAAGGAAAGCATTACGCTTTCCAGAGTTTGGAAAAGCTTAGATAGCGATGCCGTGGTTAGCGCCGATGTACACAACACAATTTCAACACTTGGCATCCTGTCTGTCCTCCTTTTGGGTGAGGAGAGAGACATTCACTGACTGGATCAAATGTGGCTGAAAGTTTATTAAAAACCGTGGTGCTGCTTAGAATTTTTGGATATTGTGTTGTACAAGTGTGTGGAGTGGTTTTGTTCCTTTTGGATAGCTATAGCCTAAACTTACAAAGGATGTATTATATAAAAACCTTACTATAAATTAAATTGCCTTCTGCAGTTATGTAGAGATGAAGCCTTCATGAAAAGAACAATAGGTTCAGATGTTTTCCTTTTTTCTGAAACTGCTGGAAGTGGTGTCTTTCTGATTTCTGGAGCCGTTGTTATAATTCAGTGGTATCTCCTGTCGGTGAAGGTGCTAGGAGCTCTCCTCAATTGTGCTGATGGTCAATAAAAGTGATTTCCATTGTATCTGACATCAGAGGGAAAAAATTTAACAAAATTGTTAATCAAAGTTGATTTTCAAGGGAAAAAAAGCCTGACCAACAGTTATTTTGCCACTGATTTTGAATTTTAAATAGCTAGTTTTGGAGCATCACCCCCATTTCAGTGTAAGTGTGAACATAGTGTTGGAAGAGTGAGGGAATGTGTGTTAGTGTCTTTGTCCAGCAATGGATGGGGTGGATTTTTTAAATGGAATTGCAATCCGTCCAACGTGTGTACTGGCTTTTGCTTTCTTAAGGTAACTGTTTTTTTCCATAATCCAGAAAATAATCTGAAATCTCTCCGTTTCCAACTGGGTGTTCTGCTACCTGTTTCAGTAGCCTTCCAACAGCAACAGCATCAGAAGAACAGGTATTTTCCCTGTAATTTTAGCTTAGCGTATTAATGTAAACTGAACTTTTTATATGGTTGAAATAAATACCCTGGTCTATGAACTGCAGCAGCTAAGTCTGATTGGAATTCTGCTCTGAAACCATAAATTATTCAAAAACTAGTTGTGATGAATGACTTCTAAAATACACGGATGACCAAGTGAGAATGCCAGTGGTTGATTATATAACGTAGACACAATGTTATGGGTATTGTAAACCCCTAAGTGTTCAGATATAAAATAGAAGTCTCAGACATTCTGTGAATCTCATTATTTTACTTTCAATTACCTACAGCATATAATAATCTTCTTGGAGAGCTGGCAAATAGATCTTTTTGGAATGGAAATATTTTCTAGTAATGTTTCCTCAATGCCCTTTACATGTAACCATTAATCATCTCTCTGAATTACTCTTTTGGGAGATAAAAGAAATTTTGCTGTGCACACCCTGACTTTATCTCTATGCTTTAAATAGCTTTTTTTTTTCTTTTCTGAATACTGCTTAAAAATATGCCAAAAAACTATGCGATCGCTGTACTTCTCATATATATGCAAGGTACATTCTCAGGAGCATTTTCTATCTAGAGTTATAGAAGAAGCTGTTGGCAAAACTTCTTATATTAAAAAAAACAAAACCAAACAAACAAATACCCCAAATCTTGCTGTCTGTGTGAAAGCCTCTCATTCTGAGTGTCACAGATTCTCTTTGGGTTTAATTGGCAAATCATTAGAAAGATGTCTTATTTCTATGGGAAGAGACCCAATACTACTTGTCAAGATGCTTTTCCAACTAGTGACTTTAAATAGAGAGCTACCGCTGTTCTTCAACAGTGCTCCGGCCTCGTTGTAAGAGGGGAAGGGAATGTAAAAAGTCTGTTTGATGCATAGGAGTCATTCAAAATGTCATTTTAATATGAATGTGTGAATACTAACAAACTGGAAAAGTACCTGTCAGTGACTGGAGGAGTTAATGTCTCAAACCTAGTGGTGGGGCAAGTTCTGCTTAATGGCTCGCTCTGCAGAACAAGGAACCTGCCCAGGAACTGGGACGTGACAGTGCCCCAGTTTGTTTAATGTCACGTCTCTCTTAATGACAGCTGCTATTTACTAAACTACCAGGCTGTGAGGTTTGTACTTTGAATTTGTGAAGTGGGAATCCTAAAGGTATCAAATTTAAGAAAAGAAGAAATCCTCTCTGCAGTACAAAATACGATCCCTTATATAGAACAAATTCACTGTCCTTTCTTAAGTGATGAGTTCTGAGTCATTAAAGACTTTCTGGTTTTTAAAGATGGAGTGGGAACATGGCAGTTTTTAAAGGAGAGTTAAGGTTTGTTGGAAAGTATGCTTTTACCCAGTAGTCAAAACTACTTAGGAATAGAAAACAGACCAGAGCAAATGGACTCATTTTATACTACTGTTCTTAGAAGGGTTATTTTGAATTTCACACAATATTTTCAAAAGTCATGTAGTCAAATTTCTTTCAAACTGCTTATAGGAAAAGATGAAAAGAAACAGTAGTGGAATTTTGAGAACTGCCCAGGTGCCCAGCTCCAGGGGAAATGGACATAAAACAGGGACACAGAGAGAAGCTAAATTAACCTATACAGCTGCCACATACCTTCTCAATGATTATTGTGCAGTTTTGGCTGAATAATACTGTAGTACTCTTAACCAGAATAATGGAAAGATGGAAAGTTTTCCTTAAAAAGAAGCAGGTGGTTTTTTTCCAAACTTTTCACTTTGGTTACACATGGCAATCCCATTCACATCAACAAGATTCCTGTGCTAGCTCCTTTAATACCTTCTTGGTTAAGCTGGACTAAATTTAATTTTGCTGCAAATTTGTTGATATCTGAAGGTGCAAACTTTTTCTTCTCTGGCTTGTGTTGGTTTTTCACTTGAAACAAATTATCTGTATTTATTTAATATTCAGCCAAACATGACAGAACCCTGAAAAAAAAATGAAGTGGTTGACCTGAGAGAAAGTTTTCAGCTGCAAAAACTTGTGGGCATTTGTTAACTATGTTTTTCCTATCATAAAGAAATGCGTGGGTTACAGTTTCTCCTGAAAGAGATCATAAGAAAGGTTTCTGATTTTGTTTGACCTTGTGGGAAACAAACCAGCCATAACTTTTAAGTGTTGCATAGACTAGGTCAGCCTAAGAAACAAGAGGTCAGCCTAAGAAACGATAATCCAGCAAGAAAGCTTCGCGGGGTGACTGCGTTTGTTGCAGAGGTCGTATTTACCTATTTGTCATTGATTTACTTCGGTTAGTTTATTAAATTGTAGGTTTTCAGGCTGCTTTAGCAACCATCTCTTCATCACCTTTTGTGTGCCGCACACGTAAGACGGCTCCGCTCGTGGCGCTCTCTCATCTACGAGTATGCGAAGTGTAAGACCCATTGCAGTTTTGGAGGTTTTCGGTGAAGCGCTGGCTGTGCAGTCTCTGCTTGTATAAATAATTTTATTTAGCAGTTTAATTCTTAAAATTTAACACTTCACATTAAAATTAACTGTACTTTTGGGGATGATGGGGAAGACTAATGTACTGATTGTTTCTTGTTTCCATGCTTTTAAGTTCAAGTATATATTCCTGTTCTTTCCAATAACTCTTATTACTTCTAAATGTTTTTAGGATTCAGATTATTTTTCTAGTATAGCAGTGATGTTTTTTAAAGCATAAAAACCGGTATATGTTCAATATTTATAATGTTTATTTCAACAGCAGACTTCATTGTTGAACTAAAGAATTAACAGTCAAGTAGGTGTTTTCCTCTTCCAGCACAGAGAATGCTTGCAGACACCCATGTTTAGTGCACTCTACATAGAGGGGGAAATCGTGGATAAATGACTTGCAATTTCTTTTTCTCCCACTTTTTCTTTTCTTTTTTTTTTTATTTCTTCTTTCCAGTTGATGTGAATAGCAGGTAGGAAAAAAATATTATAGAACTATATATGCTTAGGCTTCAATTGCCACTTATTTTTGACTATTGCAGATGCTATTAGGAGTAAAAACAAATATATAAATAGATTTCATCCAAGTTGCAAGAAGGTATGGGGTTGGTAATACTCATTTTAGATTGGAGGAGAAACTGAGCTGTGTTTTAAGGTGAAAGGAACTACATTGATGCTGTTGAGAACAGAGAAAGCCTTAGTTCTCACAGGCTCCTAAATTGCCAGATGAACTGTACTGGTTTGTCACTAGATACCATCTCCCATAAATGTGAATTGGACCACAATGTTCCTGGAAAAAGCTATACCAACCATGAGTCATTCATTCCAGGTGAACGGCATCCATAGGGTGCAGGCAGCTGTGACCATTCAGTGCTGAGAAGGAATAAAAATGTGTGTGACTCGCCTCCCCCCCTCTTCCCAAGGCTGTACAGGTGCATTAAGAGTTTGTGGGGTTTTGGTTTTTTTTTTTTTCTGATGCAGTGCAGTGCTCTACCACTTGCGCTCTCTCTCCAGCAGCCCTGATGGAGCCTGTGCTACCGCTGGAACCAGACTATCCAAGGCCTGTACCGAGCCTGAAATATTTCTGTGTGCGTAATTTCCTTTATGGCAATGTTGTGTCTCTTTGTGTGACACTAATCTCTTTAGACTTGGTTTGCAGTAAGAGCTCCGTCTAACTTTGTGTTAGACAATAGTTGTCTTTTTTTTGTGTATTCAAGTAGGGAACATTCTGCTGGAAACAGTCGAATAGGGCATGCACACGCGCGAGAAGTATACCATCTTACATGTAGAGTGAAGACCCAACTTTTTCTGTAGGTTGTCATGAATTAACATTGGGGCTGACACAAGTATTTCATGTTCTCACTTGTTTAGTTAGATCAGATTCCTCTGTGTGGCAGCTCTTTCAAAAAATGTGTTTTTTCTCTTGCATCATACTTAATAATAATGACGAAGTATTTCTTTCTAGATGTGCTAAGTCTTATATACCAAAAGTTGGTTTGATATAACATTCCTAGAAAAATGGAAAAGGTGACATGAATTTACAGTTTAAACTGTAGTGGTATGCATCCCAATCCAAGCACACATGTATTCAAATTAAATCATCTTTGCCGAGGCTTGGTCACAAACAGTGGCCCTTCCCTGTGCTGAAAACTTTTCTTGGAAATGTAAGGAGAAAAGATTGTAGAGATAACTTATGTGACCAGTCAAAGAGATGTAAGTGTTGGTTATTGAAGTGGGGGGGGGGAACTCAGCCCCTTACTGTAAAGCTTATTATGAAGAGCTCTTTGGCCTCTAGGTGACACTGTGTACCTAATACTCTGCTCAGTCTCTAAGCCAGAAATTCTGGTCCATCTCCCCCTGCCCTTCTCGTTGTAATTAAGAGCAGAGGCTGTCTGGTTTGAGTGAGCATTCGCAACCCTGAAAGGAGTAAATGGAAGACTGTTGTTGTTATTCAAAGCAATTGAAAAAAATACAGAAGGGTGAGACTGAAAGGTAAAAGCCAGGAGTGCTTTTATCGTGGCTATGTGAATGGTTATTTACAGTTTTATCACCAAATTTGGGATTGCAGTAATTTGTGCTTCGGTTGACATTTCTTCATGATGTCTGGGATGATGTAAGGCTGGAGAGAAGGTTCTCCAGTGTTTCTCTGCTGGAACACATATTTACAGCCTGGCTTTAAAAAAAATCACTTTGAGCCAAAAGCTGGCATTCAGGAGCAAAGATTACGTGTAAATATTCAAAACCTATATTGCAAATAGATGGGTTTGGGGGGATTTTACTTTTGGGTTTAGTTCATTTGTTTTTCCTAAGCTACTGGTTGAGTAAAAAACAAACAAAAAAACAACCCCAAAAATCCCAGCGTGAGCTTTTTTTGTGGAATTTGTGCATCTAGTTCACAAGAATTGCTGTTTTTCCCTACTGCATTAAAGAGGCAGTCCCATGCAGTACTAGGACTGCTGCTTTGTGCTTAACTTGTCAGTTATATCTGACAGAGATGGATTGCAGAGGGCAGCATTTAGGGCTATCATTGAAGTGCGGTATAAATGGGATAAATCTTTACACCGGCACATTTCAATATCACAAGCAGAGATGCCAACAGTAATCCTCACTCTGACACCTTCTGTGAAGAGCAAAACAACAATAAATGAAAGAGTGATAACTCCAAACCTGAAAAAAACCTAGTGGACTTAGTATGTAATAGAGAGTTGGCTTATGTAGAGTAAAGTTACAGCAAGGTTTTTGGGATAAGGACTATAAGTTTTCTAAGAAAATTAAAGCTTAAGCACTCATTTACTCGTAGTTACACCAGCTGTAGTTTTATCAGGGGAACTAACAAATCTTAAAGCTCTCCCTCTCCTTAAAGCTAGCTGGTGTAGTAGACCAGCTCCTGGATATACGATACTGGAAAAATCATGCAGTCGCAGCCCTTTAACCCAAACAGAGTTTGCACGTACCCTGAAGTCGTGCGATAACAAACTTTGTAGCCGACTTCAACTCGGTGTGTGCCACAGAGACGGTGGGCTCGGGGGGTGGTTCAGTCCCTGCTTTGTGGGCGCTGGGAAATGGGCAGGGAAGAGTAGAGCTTTCATACTGTACTGGTGAACACGGTATGTATATGCATGGCTGCGATGCCATTTTAGTTTGCATCGCAGCCCTCCTCCCAGTTTTCTTCATCATGGTGATAAGGGGGCAAAGAAGGAACAGTTTAATGTTGTAAGATAAATGAGGGAAAATAATGGACTTTAAGGTGGTTTATATATATTAAATCTGTTACAACATTAAAAATACAAATCAGATAGGACTCTCTCAGTTTTCATAATGGGCAGCAATTCAGAAATTACTTGGCAACTGATAAATCAGTAACTCTGACCGTAAAATGACTGAAACTGATTTTTTTTTTTTTTTCTCTTTTATTTTCTTTTAATCCATTTTTACTGATGGGGAAGGGGAGGGAGTCAAAAGGTATTTAGACAGCTAGGATGAAATATGAAGACCTATTGTAAAATACTGGTTAACAACAGGTAAGAAAAGACCTGAAGATGTTGAAAATTTGAGCACATGCAAATCAGCAGATCCAGGTGACATAGATTTTATGATACTCAGGGAATGAGATAATGAGTGTGCAGAATTACTGTGAAGCATATTCAACAAGTATTAGACAACCTGAATACTAAGGTAGTCCTTAAAGGGTGAAATAGAAATTAAAAAATTGAAATGCTGGGATATTCAAATAAAAAAAGATATTGAGATGTATGATTGATATTTTCCCTTCCTTCTTTAAGAAGGTAACGGAACCAATATGAAGACAAAAATAGGTAGCCTTCTCTGGGGTAAAAAGGCCTTAGAGCAAAAGGTTAATATAGTTTCATAAAACTTAAATTTGCCTTAATAAGCTTATGGTGCAGGTGTACTGCTTATTTAGCTTTTTGGATAAGAGCAGCAATTTTTTTAATTAAAGATGAATATACCTTGATTTTTTTTCTTGGAATACTTTACAAAACTTTACTATTTTTTTCATAGACATTACTGTTTATATGGTATTTCTATTTGAAATGACCTTGGCATAACTATGAAGAATGTTCTCATATTTAAATACTGTAAACAAAAGGCAGAGGCAAAGGAAAGGCTGTTGGAAGGGCTAACTTCTACAAAATCTCATATTAATAAGTCTTATTTAATATCTTTTTGAACAATCAGGAAAAGACAGCAGATTTTGAATGGAATGCCTAAATGATGCTAAATCAGGAGCCATTGAATATAGCGCTGAGGACAAAACACAATAAAAAGGATGTGGGGAGATTAGAAAGATGGGCAGGAAAACAACAAAATGAGATTCATCTCTTGAAAATGCAGGCTGTGGGGAAAGTGGCACAATCTCAGTGGAAGGCAGGAACCTCAGGAGCTGTGGTGACAAATGAGATTTGCGGCTGATAAGGGGCAGTAAATTAAATCCAACCTCACAATGAAATAGGTGGGCCTCCCTAGGAGGTGCTGGCATATTTTGCAATGTCATGGTGTAGGACAGTAATAACTCTCTAGATCTTTGCTGCATTTCAAGTGAGGCTGGTAATTTGAATGCATTTAAATTGAGCCCCGAATGGGAAGGGGCATAACACTACCAGTTTTTCTTATAGCGAATGATATATCCTCGTAAAAATATCTTATAACTCTTATGAAGTGCTTTTTCTCCCTCTTCCCTTCTTGATCTTTTTGAGTGATGAAAGTGGGGAAGAAGAGAGCAACCTCATCGCATATCATCTTTTTCCCCTCTCGTGTCATCTTAAATGTGTCACTCTTCCTTCAGTTATATTTTTAGTTTTACCACAGAGTCACTGCCTATCAGCACTCCTAGTCCTAGCCCTGTCAGACCTGCAGAATTCATATTTATGGCTCCTTCTTGGGACATGTTTTACCCGATTGCACTGGTCGCACTCCCTGTGGCTCTGCAGCACCTGGAGTTTGAGTGCAAATTCCAGTTTATCAGCACCCTCTGAGCTTGCACCGACAAATCCCCCCAAAAAGTCAGCCCCCACGTGTCCCTTGGTACCGGGCTGCGCAGGACGGAGAGGCCGAGGGTGGCTCGGTAACGCACGGGCGATGGAGAAGAGCCGTTGGGTGTCGGAAAGAGGAGTCCTGGCTTTTCCTTTCAGTAACAAGTTAATGTGCTGTAGAGGCTATTCGTATCTCTTGTTCGCTTGTTGTTGTGGTTTTTGCAGCTGACTACTTTTTCAGGATTAGTCACCAGTTGATATAAGGATGTATTTTTATGCTGAGCCTGCCCAGCTCCTTTTATTGGCTGTTAACACTAAAACCTTACAATTTTGAGGAGAATCTGTTGCCTTTTCAGGTTCCCATTCTCACAAATTGTGAGTTGTGTCCTATATAAAGTCATACAGAAGTGGTAAGCGTCATTTTATACAGGCATAAGGGGAAATTGATAGGGTTTTGCTTATACTGTATAAAGTGAAGCCAAATGTGTTTTGAAACTGTCCAGCCGTTAAATATTGAATAATGCTTAGAGTGTGCATAAGTTTGAGTTACCCTCTTTCTTGGTTCTTCTATTAAATGAAAGCTGTTACACTGTTTTAGTTTGTCCCATGGAAAACCCTTGACCTCTTCATGCATACAGATGGGGAAAAAAAACCTCAAACAAACCCCAGAAAAGAGAAAAGAATAAAGGGGGCAGGGGAGGGGCTCAAAAAAGGCAGCCATCGAGGTAGTTCTTGACTCGTAGCTTTTGTATGAAATGGATTTCCTCTAAGCTTGTGTAAAGCATAACACTGAATAGCTTTCTGACTAAATTTTCTACTTAAAAAATGAGCATGGGAAGTGACAAACAGGCCTCTGACATTTCTGGGGTTTGGGAGAGGGTTTTAGCAGGAGAGACTTGACTTCAAGTGCTTGGCACAACAAGTTTCTGGGTTTAGGTAAGATCTCTGAATACTCTTACAATTCAAATCTGAACAATTTATACAAACTGTTTTAAAGCTACCTACATTATCAGTATGCCATGTGTGTCACAGTTATTACTGTTCTGAATTCTGATTTTAAGCTTTCTTTTAATTAATTTGGGGATTTTGTCAGTAAGCCCAAATCTAAACTTAACTATATTTAAACTGCATTGTTTCATGAAGACTCTCCTTACAGACTGTAATACTTTCTTCTTTTCGCTTTGGTTGCTGATTCCAATGCAGGCAAAATAAAAATATTTATGCTAATGCGTTCCTGACAAGATGCTGAATTTGTATTTGCCTCTAAAAATGAGATTCTGCCTTTGAAGAAAATTGTGACGTATGACTATAATGTCTTACCCACTTACATTTTTCAGACTCTGATTTTCACGTACACTGAATTCATTAACACGTTTGTCGTCTTTTGAACAAATTTGTAAAATGTTAAGGAACTGGAGCTAAAGCTATACGTAGGCCGCATTTTGTCTGACCTTCCCTTCCTTCTCTGAATATTTGGTTAGGCAACTGGAGCATATCTTTTAATGTATGTTTTTATATTTGTCTTGTCCTTTAATTTCCAATCTTTTCAATAAAAATGAACAGGAGGTAGAGAAAACTGGGAGTGGAGTTGAGGTGGGAAGGAGGGAGCAGTGGGGGGAAGTTGTTTTAAGATTTGGGTTTACTTCTCATTATCCTTTTTTTTATTTGATTGGTAGTAAGTGAAATCGGTTTTGTTTCTTCCCCAGGTTGAGTCTGGGTTTTGCCCGTGACCATAAGTGGGGAGTGATCCCTCCCTGTCCTTGTCTCAACCCATGAGCATTTCTTTATATTTTCTCCTCTTCATCCCACGGGGGCTCGAGGGGGAGCGAGCGAGCGGCTGCCCGGTGCTTTGGTACCGGCTGGGCTGAAACCACGACAGTCAGCCTTTGAATTTCTTGCACAGTTGGATATCTGCCGCTCAGGCTAACGGAGCAAATTCGGCAGATAGCTGTAATAAGTCATCACCCTTTGTAAAGGTGAGCTATGCACCTGGGCAGTTGAGGCATACATTTTGGAAGGCAATTTGGAGTAGGAATGTTGTGAGTTGAGAGTCTCAGGTTGTCCTTCCTGTTCTCTGGGAAATGCTTTTTAACAATCCAATCTTTCTCCACCCCCACCTCTTATTTATTGCTTACCGACGGGAACGGTGTCCCCGGTTCCCACACCAAATACCCATCCGCTCTACTCCTTATATAGTATTTTCAGCATCTTGTCTGTTATGACGGTCTCGACTCTTCCAGCCTGTCTCCTCGCAATCTCCACTCGTGGTGTCGGGGAGATTAATTGTGGAGGAAACTGTCTCTTTGTCCCAGCCTGAAGAAGCACCGTGCCCAATGCATATGTTTCCTGCCTTTCCAGGGAGCCTGTGACGGGTAGTATCTGTTTTTCTCCGTATGTTCACTACTATGTTAGATAACTTCAGGAGAAGAGTGACCACGTTGTCCCGAAACGCGTGGTGGGAAGGAGATCGCGCAGAATCCTCCAGCTCCTGGGGAGCTCCCTGTCCCGCATCTTCCCATATCTGGCCCTCTGCTCCAACCTCTGTGCGGTGATTCCCCCTCCGGATCTTTTCTACCTGCTTCTTTTGTGACACCTTCTGTTTCTTGGGAGCTTTTCTGCTTACAACGTTCTTGGCTGCTCCCCTGAAAATCAGCAGCAGTGTTTGCTCTTCAGGAAATCACAGACTTCACTGAAGCAAAGCTTAGAAACAAGTTACTCATCTGCAAGGACATTCTGGCCCCAGGGAGAACTGATTCTAAACCAGCCTCACTTCCCCATATTCTCTCTCACCATGCTGCTTTGAACACTCTCTATTTAAAACCTAAGTGTGCCAGTATTACAGTTTAGATTCTAATAAAATCTGGATTTCTTGGTTATCCGTGAGGAAATAACTGTAAAAAGAAGATCTAGGTGGGCTTACTTTACAGCTCTGACTGACTTTAGTGTCCCATTACAGAGTCAAAATGTTGCACTGTGCATGTGGAAATAAAAAGTTACGGTGGCTGGTAGCTAGGACAGACTTTTGTAGGATTAGGTGCCATTTTGAGAGCACGATGAGTGCCTGTGCTAAAATTAAGTCTCCCTTGCGGAGTGGGAAGTTCCCACACTTAGCAAACGAAGTCATTCTGAGAGCTGGACAGGACAAGATAAGTATGGTTGCATCTGGGCCATCTTCTGCAGTCTGTCATGGTGAGACTGAGGGAATCTTCAACAGTGATGTCTCTTCTGTTCTTCTCCCTTTTGTATAGCCCTTTGCCTCTGCATGGAAATCAAGGCATTGAGGTAGGGGGAGAAAACAGCGCTTTTCTGGGTTTCGTCTTTAATTATAGTCATTAAGTGGGTATGCTGTGATAGGAGAGGGAATCGAGGCAGACATCTGGCTATGGAAAATCTTGTCTCAGATGGCTTAATTTACCAAGGTTTTATATGCATCTAAAAGTAGGATCTTATCAAGAAGAGAGCAGGACAGCTTCAACTGTTGACATTTTTACCTGCCTTCTTGATACCTATTTACAGCCCCTGGGTGGGTGTAAACTATGTAGATGATGCAGGCAGAGGCTTGAACACGTGCTTTTTCGGCGTGTGAGTAATCCACCATTGGTTTTGATGAGACTCAGAACACTTGAATGCTTTTCTGGACTGGAGCCTGAGGTTAAAATCACAGTCCCACTGAAGTGACTGTGAGTGCGTGCACAATTATTTATCCATATCGAACAGAAATAGAAGAGAACGTAAAAAGACGCTTGGAGAACAGAGACGAAGGTTCGATTTTCTTAGTTCAGCTGTTTTCAACTACTTTGTTACTGTTTCCTTGGTATTACTGTCTGGAAACTCTTTCCTTATTTATTAAATCTTGTTCTAAATAATATTCTAAGAGTAATTTTTGGCATTTGAATCAAAAGACTGGACTTGAACTTTTGCCTTTTCTTCAAATCTAAGTAATTCTTAGATTCTGAAAGAATGCGTTAAGAAAATAGTGCTTTTTGTGGTGAAAGAAGGTATTCTTACTTCTTTGCTAATGATCCAATTTACTAGTATTCTTGTGTTCCATTGACTGCACACAGAGAAAAAAAACAACTGGTTTTGTGGAGAAAAAAAACACCAAAACACCAGGAAAAAAAACCAACTAACCAACCAAAAAGATGGCACTGTCAAATAACAGAAGGAGATTCTAAAGCTATTTAAGACTTCATTGGCAGAAGAAACCTGTAAAGTAGGGTTAGCATCACCTTCCTATGCTTACATGCTGGAAGGTAAAAAAAAAATACTTCTAAAGGATCTTTCAAAAATTACCAAGATACAGTATAAATTGTAATCAGGCATCTTGTCAATCAGGAAATAATTATGATGCATTGGCTTGATTGAAAGCAACATTTTTCTGTCCTAGTTTTCCATGATGAATATGAATAAAATGCCAATAACTCTAAAACACAGAGGCAACAATTTAACCTTCTAGCACAGGTTAATACGTCTAAAACTAATTAGCTCGTTTCAGAGCATAGTAAATGTTGTAGATGAGTAATCAGTTAATTCTTAATGTAACATATTCATACAAATTTCTTTTAGAGGGATAAGTACCAATTGGGTCATAAGACATTAGTATAAATTTGCATTATTTTCTTTATATTGCTGCAATAAATGCAGATGCACTGAGACATCATCATCCTTAACTGAAGGTCAAGTTCTGGACTATCAAAGTCGGTGGAAGAAACTTCCACCGACTCTAGCAAGGCCAAGATTTCTCTCCGTATGTTTAATTTATCTTAGAACAAATTACTTGGCAATTTAGTCATGGCTATATGTATATATTAATAATTTAAACAATCATCCCTAAGCAGAATGATTTTTTGCTAATACAAGTTTCTCTAATACAGAGCTGCTCTGACTGCTGCATCGACATGGTCTTAATAGGCTTTTACCACTTTACATGGAGTAGCTATACACTTTAAATAAAAGCATTGTATATTATAGAACAAATTCACTTACTGTAAATTACCTAAATTTACAATAGGTGATTTAGATACAGACACGTATCTGTTTGTCAGCTAAGAATCTAGGACTAGGTTTATTTTTCCTCTCCCTATAGCCACAGGATTTTAATAGAAAACCTTTATAGAAATCAAAATTCTGAATGTTTGTTACGTTGCAACCAATAGGTAATGGGGTAAAGAAATGTGTAAACTCTGTAACAAAACAAATGGAAAATGCAAACACATCTGTCCATATGCGATTTATCTAGTAAAAGAGAAATGCATAAAATACATATAAATACATAAAACCCTAGGTATTGCTGTGATCTGTGACTTCCAATACAGTCTGTAGTGTGTAGTTGCATTATTTTTATTCCCTTTTTATAGACTGAAAGTTCAGTTAATAAAGTCTGAAAGACTTCAATTAGAAAAATCTCCAAAATAATCACATAGCTACAGTGTATAGATCCACTGTGATGGCTTTGACTGTCTTGGCTTTTACTTACAGAGCGAAAGGAAAAGAAATGGTCGTGATATGCCTGTTATGGATACCCTCTCTCCTGGGAGTTCTGGTGACATGGAGTTACCAAAAATACTTATTGATGAGGTGCAGGCACCGTATCGGCTACGCAGCGTATTAGACATCGGCTAACCCCACTGCATAGCAGTTACTGTGCGCAGCCAGGAGGGAATTAAAGCAGTCTCCTGCTCCGTATGCACCTCTGGACCGGCTCGGGGCATCGGAGCAGTATTCCCACCCAAACGTCTAGCCTAAGGTCTTTGTGAAAGGCTCACCTGAGTGTCTCCCAAGGGTGCGGGGGTTCATTTGGATTCTTTATGGTTTTCCTCGGATCTCACTGAGGGAAAAGGCAACCTCTGTAGGGCAGGAAAAACACTGTCCTGTATATTTGTGTAGCCCTTAGCACGCAGAGCGCCTACACTCCGGTGGTATTTATAGGTACACGTACTGCTGTTCTTACAAATAAAGGAGGTAGTATGAGCACCCAAGCTAACGAAGGCTGGTTGCTGCTTGTCTCCAAGCCTCGTGTGGCTGGGTTCTCCGCTATCCCGTAGGGGCAAGCGCTGGCAGAGATGTTGCTGCTCTGGAGACATTCACCTAACCTCTTTCCATGGTGTCCCAGAAGGATGGCCGTCGGCTTTTCCTTCCGTGGTGGAAGCGTTAGGGGTTTTCTTGCCTTCCTTTGTCAAACTTGAGGGAACTTTGTATCTCGGAGACCTCAGCTGCTTATGTGATTTGATTGAAATTTGCTAACAGGCTCCAAAGTGATGAGAGAGAGAGTGACACGCGAGTGTGTGCATGCATGCACGTGTGCCACGGCAGTTAGAGGATCCGTGGTCTCCAAAGTTTATGTAGTAAGTCAGATTTATAAATAAGCTAATGTCAGTGTGCGCCTTGTACCCGAGACAGCATATTTTTTCATTTGTTGTGTCTCGAAGGTTGATTTCACATTCATTGGCACACTTGTAAATGCCTGCCAGAGAATTTCTGGCTAAAATGTCTGTGGTAACTTGGAATTACTGTGTCTTGTGGTTTCTATGTGCTGAAACTATATTATCTCCTACCATTTCTGCAGTGGGTTTTTTGGTTAGAAACTCTGCAGTTATTTCAAATTTTAGGATGTCGACCCAGTTGTTGCTCATTTTCTTTTAAGAGAGAAACTGTCACTTTGAAGTGTTACGGGTCTTCCACATTGATAAGGTTTCAAAGGAAAATGTTTAGACTAGTTCAGGATTGCTGTCTTACAGCCCTTGTTAGATGTAAAAGCAGACCACAGACTTCACTAGCAGACCACTTCAACTTTGCCTCATGGGGCACGGTAAAAATTGCTGTTCATCTGGCCAGTTTGAGGCTATATATATAATACTAGTTCTTAGCCCCTAAACAAAAATTTTCTTCATCATCAACGTCTTCCCAGGATCAGGTTGTGATTGAAGTCATAGAGCAGAAAGAAAGGAGGGATGGACAAGCAGAGAAAAGGGGGAGGAAAAAAAGGCAAAAAAAAAAAAAAGCAACCCTTTCCTGCTACTCTCTCTCCAGTCTCCCTTCATCTGAGGACCAGGAGAAAAGTAGTATATAAATATATCTCCTAAGGGCACAAACAATACATTTGTTTGTTCTGTGGCATTTAGGTAAAGAGCCTTCAGAAAGTTTTTCAGAGAAATGTCTCAATAAATTTACGAGGGCACGGGAGGAAGGGTTAAAAAGGTAGGATTCTCAGTGAATTTTAACTTCAAGTATTTGAAAATCCTTTGTAGGATGCTGTGGCCTTCATATTAGAAGGAGGATGGGCACATGAAAGGAAATTGAGGCAAGAACACTGTTGGGAGAATCCAGACAGGAAAGGGACTGGAGACCACATGTAGCAGGCACATATGTTTTCAGAAAAGGTGCCATCGGACCAGCAGGACCTTGTTCTGTTTCAAAGCTCCCAGAGATATATCTGTTGCCATCAGAGGCTCTGGCTGCAATAAAATTAATAACAATAAAACCCTTGAAGTCAGATTCTGGTTCCACCATCCCAAGAACTTAAAACAGATGGGGGGAGCAGGAGGGGAGAGAAAAATTAATCCCCAAAAGCGATGTGATTACAAGGATATTTAGTTTTTTCTCAGAGGCAAGGAGTAAGGCTGAGATAAGCGTGCCAGGTAAAGATTCCCTGTGCTGCGTTGAATTGCAGTGTGTTCTGTAAAGTGTTGAAAGAATGACAACCAGCTGACGTTTGAAAGGCACACTCTTTCCTTTTGACTGTAAATAGCTCGTGTTCGCGCACGAAGACATGTAGGAGAAGATGGGGAGATGACCTATGGAATGGAGGGACAGAAAAAAACCCCACCATTATGAAAAAATTTATATTTTACTCCAGATGGTTTTTACCACACAAAAGGCGCTTTTAACTGTATGAAAGTCTTTAGTACAATCAAGTATCACTCAGGAAAACTGGTGTGTATATATACTTTTCTCAAAAAAGATCATTTTAGCTTTCACATATATTATTTTTCCTACTTCATTTTGCAGATACAAGATAAGTCATTTTGTCTGATCTTGCCTGTTTTGCGGGGAGAGGGGGAATTATAGTCCCTGAGACTTCAGGTTAGATTAGGGAAGATAGTACAAGAGGCAGCCCAAAGTTTAGTGATGACTTACCAGGTTTGCAAAACTGTCTTGATGTTCACCTATAAGTTAACGTGTACATTTAAAATAGGAAGAGGTTTTTGGCATAATATGCCAGTGATTGAAGGCTGTACATAAAAATACAGTGTATCATATACATACAGTTTATACAGTATAAACTTGCAGGCATTTCTCTGTGTATAAAATGTGAAACATTGAGGAAATTTTAATATATTTTTCTGTTTATCCAAGTTTGGGAGAGGGTGGGCTGAGAATGACTAGAATAGCTCATTTTAGAGAGGGTGTTATAGTTACAGTAATATGAATTAGTATTTTTACTTAATTGGCAGCACAAAACCATCAGAAGTCAAATTACTTCAGATGAACAGAAACACTATTTTGTATGATCCAAAAATGTTCTTTGCTATGTTTTGCATGTTTAAGAATAAATGCATGTAAATCTAGTTTTAAAGTATTCTGAAACAGTAGATTAAATGTTCATTTTAAGAAATGTTACAATGAAGCTTCCCTCCCTGCCAAGCCCCCCCCCCCCAAAAAAAAAAAAAAAAGGAAAAAAACCAAACTCAAAACCAAAACCCAGCCATGAAAAACTGGGAGGCTGGACATCGCCAATACTGGCTGCATTTGAACAGACTGGACCAGGCTAGTTTCTGTCAAACCATATCTTATGTTTTGTTGCAGAAAACTTTGGAGAGTGTTAACAAATTTCAGCCAAATCAGAGAAGCAGCTTATTATGCTAGTTTAGGATTTGCAAGACTTGGGTTTTTCACCTGACTGGTCTCTTGCTCCCCATATAAACAAATCACGATGGGTGATGTTCCATACCGAAATAAACAGTGGAGCCGGGATGCTTAGAACAGCTAATTAATCCTGCGGAGTGCTGTACTAATGAAGCTTATCTGACTTGCAGTAATAAAGCTAGCTGCCACGTCTTATTTGTCACTGCCTTTCCCATCCAGCCCGCCCTTTCTGACTAGGAAGCCTATGGATTTTGGAGCCCTAGTGGTGCTCTCTCTTCCTGCCTGTTCTCAGTCTGTGGCTTTCCCTTTCTCCAACTATCTGGCTCTCCCCACAGCCCCCAAATTTTTTCACGCAGGCCTCTGGGTGTCTCATTAACCCTTTGCTTTGCAAACCTGCACTTTACTCTTCTCCAGATAGTCTACCTCATCAGCTAAGCATGCTGTCACGTCGGGAAAAAAAAAAAAACCTGGAGAATATTTTGTATGGTAACTTGTGCGCAGTCTGGAAGTGTCTCCCGAAGAGAAGAGCGTACTTACTCCAGTGGGGGTCCTTCATCCAGCCCTTTTGCTGTGGGGATTAGTGGGGCAGGCCCAAGGTGAGACGTGCTGCAGAGCTGAGCCCTTGGGATGTGTCCGGGTGGATCCCGGTGCAGCTTGGGAGCCGTCTCGGATTCCCACTGCTAAGAGCCTTCTTGGTAGGCTCAGGAAGGAGCAGTAGCTCAGCCATCACGTGCCAGGGGATTTCGCATGCCTGCAGAAGGCTTCTCACAATTTCACTATTAAGATACTTTGCTAAAATTCCTCCAAAGTCCTGGTTTGAAGTTGGCCGGCTTTGTTCCTCCCTTGCCTGTCTGTGGAAGGAAGGGTTTTCTGTTACATTCTTTTACCGCAAGGGAGTTACGAAGCTAAGTAAAAAAATGATTTTGTTGTGATTCAAAGTTAGCTCTTTGCTTGGTCTTGCAAAGGTACAGATTTTTGAAATGAATGGTTTGTATGTTATGAATTTGGAACTGCTCAGTTGCTTAAAGCTAGTCTGTTTCGTAATATGTACCCTCCGTTGCACTGGTTAAAAGAAACAAAAATCTGTGTACTATTGTTTACTGATCGGTGCCAGCTATACCTACAGTTAATGCTTGTCTACATGGGGAAGTGAGCCTCTTTGAAATGCTAGAGGAATACTGTTTGACCTCAAAATGTTCTTGACTTACTTTACTCTTTCTTCAAGGATGTGTTCTCCTGAGACCTTATTTCTAGTACGGTTTCATTATTTACTGTAGGAAAAAAAAAATCACTGTCTTCCTGTCATGTTTCCCCCACTATCCTGGAGCAAATTAAAGGTAACTTAGAAATTTTTCCAGCAAGATATCTCTCCCATTTCATCTTTGAGCACACTTTTTCTTTCTCTTTCTCTTGTTTACCTCCACAGATCTCACCTTCAACTGTTTTCTCATTTACACAGACACTGCACTCTCCTTTTGAGAAATGTCCTAAAGTAGCATTCCTTTTCTCCCTTGTCTTTTTTATTTCTCTGTGTATTTTCCTTAGAAAAATATAATTATGAAGAGGCTTAGGTAGAAATCGAATCTAGCCAATATTTTAAAGCCCCAGAGGGGTTGCCAGGACGTAACTATGGAATTAAACTCCCCAAAGTTCAGCGTTGTTCAGCTCTGAAAATTGCGTTCAGGGACATCTATCTGCTCAAGAGCTTGTTTTTCCCTTTCTAGAGTGGTAAGTCACTAGAACTGCACCGTTGCAAAACCACCTAAAATGAAACCAAAGCATAGAAAAAAGTAGCCTGTTTTCCATTTACATTGTGTACTTTATTTTCTCTTAGAGACTTTTGCTGCTGTTGGTTTTCTTTTTTTAAATAAGTGGAATTGTTAATTTTCCTTTTTACTTCTGCAAATGTTTCTTTTTCCTAGGACAGGTGTCCTTACATTATCCGTCTTGGAGGCGATGCTGAGCCACCAAGCAGATCTCTCTGTAGAGAATCACCACACTGGGAAGAGACGCTTGCTCAGTCGCAGATTTCTGTGCGGTCTGTCCAGCCACATTAATTTGAGGGCTGCTCTTACGAGGTGCAGGGTTAATTACACCAGGTGTAGACTTGGTGTGATTCAGGCACACAATTCCCCACACTTAGCTCCTGGCTAGCTGGAAGTTCTTCAAGTAGCGCTCCGTTCTGCAGTACGTAGTGGCTGAACCAGGGAGGTGCTTGCTTGTTAATTCAGGAGATTTTTGCATATGTAAAAAGGTAATAAATGTAGTCTGTGTTGATTTGGTTTTGCTGCTATCTTGCACCAAAAACCGGCTTAGCTTATTCCCCACTTTCAATCCTGGATCTCTTTTATTAGGGGTATCGCCACCAAACGGGCACCGTAGAACTGAGAGCCTCTGAGATTTGGCATAAGATAAATGATTCCTGTTGCGGTTATGAAGTTGGATAGTCCTTGTTAAAGATCCCATTCTTTGGGATGTCAGCTTTGTTGCATCCCTTCCGTAAATTTTTCCAATGCAGGCAATTATTCTTGTCAGCTTAGTAGTGATAGGAAATACTAATAAATGCTTTGGAAGCTGTTATTTGACCTCAAGCTGCACTTAGGTCTTATTTTACTGTGTTTAAAATTGAATCACACAACTTTGCTATTTCATGTGGCTTTTTACATGCATTTTATTTGAACCGAAAGTTCAAAGTTAATAACCAGCCTATGTCATGAGCTGTGAGTACCATGTAACATGGCTGAAGTTTTCCAAAGCAGTTGTCCTATTTCAGATTTCTTGCCTGAAATATCTTAAAACATATTTACAGTGTTACGTAGGTGTGGTCCAAGGTCTTAGCTTGGACAGCTTTCTGTGGCTGTTATGTTAATTCCTGTATATCAGAACCAGAAACTGACTGCGTTTGTGTAGGATGAACAGTCTTCAGGTAGCATTTATTTAGACGTAGTAGAGTTGCTACGATGCTATATTGTGGGATATGTCAGGCTAGTGCAGCTACGTAAGAACGGAATGATTTTTTCTAATTAGCAGTGACCACCTAGCCTGTCTCTATAAGCACTTTTAGACTTTTTACAGTGAAGTTGATGAGATTAACCTTAATCGAGAGTTTCAAACCGCTTTCAGGGAGAATTTTAGGTAGCCTTTTTAGCCTAAACTAGCTTTAAATGACAGGGAGTGTTCATGCAGTCAGATGTGGCATCTCAGCTGGGTGGTGGTAATTAACAACCAAGAAGAGGATAGCTTCTTAAATAATTGCTCAGGCATAACTGACTTGAACCTGGTCTCTTTCTTTTGGTGCAGCTGACAGAATGCATAGGTTCTTGTTCAAGACATAATATATTTGTTTTACAGTAATAAACCTGTATTTATTGTTTATTACTGTAAATAATAAACTTTTTTTGTTGTATGACATGCTACATAAATAAGACTAAAATATAAGTAAAGAAAAATACCGACATTTGTAGAAATTATGAGGTACACCATTTCACCAATGCAAGGATAGTACTTCAAAGATTTTCTTTAAGCTGTAGGCCAAATTCAGATTCCCTACTTTTCCTGGACTCAAATGAGTAAAAATAAAAATTGCAGACAGTAATCATGCAGCAATTTCTCAGAGAGTGACTATCAGAAAAATGGTGTAATATATCGTCCTCTAGTTCGTAGTGCTTGTTAGAAGGATTGGGAGAAGGTGGGGAGGGAGAGGATAAGGTGGGGCTGGAAATTGTAGGGAAGGTTTTCTGTCCTAATGTGATCTTTCGGTGTTTGTTCAAAGTAGACAAGCTCTTGATTTTTAGGATTTTGCCTATTAAATGTATTGTTACTTATTTTACTGACATCATGATTCGTTTTACTCCAGTGCCGAGGCTGAACTTTCACTTCCTTGGAAAAAAGTAACTTAGCTAGGTTTCAGGTTTTTAGAAGATGGTGGTTTGGAGAGAAATTCCTCAAAGCCTGTAGCAACTGCATGGGATTACATTAGTCAAAGGAAATGATCTAGCATAAGCGGATTTTCTTGTGTTGCTAAATTATTAGTCTTAAATTTGTTATTTCTCCCCTTTTTTCCTCCACTTTGAGAGGATTGGGAGGTGGGTTGCTGGTAGGTTAGGAATTGTCTGAATTAAGGTAGGAAAAATATAAGCTTTGCTTGTGTACTGATAACCTGATAGGATTAATGAGCTATCATACCCATGAAAATTACTGTAAAAGAGAATTGCTTTCTTCATCTCAACCGTTGGGACTTAAAGTTGCATGTTCCAGGGCATGAGAGAGATTGTTTTGCTGAGTAAGGTAACTTTGGGATGAAAGGCTAAAAAATTACTTGGAAGTTATATATTGGCTTACATGCAGCTGTTGGCTGCTCTACTCATCCCTACAGACACTGAGCAATAGGGAAAAAAATCTCTCTGTATATCGTAGGGTTGTCAGTATTGGAAATGACTGCTGACCCTGCTGATGCCAGGCTATTACCACAACATAGAAAAACAGTAATTTAAAATAATTGCTATTTTGTAAGATAGATTGAATTTTTACTATTTTTCTCATTGTTTACCTGCTTCAGGCATAAGACTGTCTTTTTTTTTTATCAGGGAGCTTCAGTCTCCCTCAGTGTCTGTCTGTCTCCCTGTCTCTGTCTCACACACGCACACAGAATATTCGAAAATTACTAGTACCACCATCAAGCCAAGGAGGCTGCAACACTTTAATTTGTAACCTGCTATTCTTTTCATACCAAAGACAGCATTTAAGGTAAAAGAGCTGTCTCTCAATTTTCCTGTTTCAACTTGCTTCTGAAATGAACTTCCAGTCTCCAGGATGGGAGTCCCATTTGCAGGGCAGTCTTGTGGTGGAAACAGCAATGTGCCAAAACTCAGTAAGCAGCACAGTAGTCCTGCTTTCAGTAGTGGTGGAATCTTCTCTGATAGAGAAGGTTTCACACCTGACTTGAGAAAATTTAGATGAAATCGTGTCAGTTTTTAGGAAGCTGTTCATACAACCTCCCCTCCAAAAGGAATAAAGGTTTTAAAAAAAAAAAAAAGAGAAAGAAATCCAACCTTTTCCCGCCCTCACAACCCCGCCAAGAAAAGCACAAGCCTGAGAAGATTTTGATTATCTAATATATACCAATGAAATCAGTTTCCTCATGTGCAATGCTTTGAAAGGAAATTTAACTCTTCTGCAGTCTGGGGTTTGCTAAAATTTTAGAACATAGATTTGTTTATTTATAAACAAAAACTTTATTTAGAAACAAAAAATTTCACCAAACCCCCTTGTAATCCTAAGTTTATAGAAGAGACAACATTTAGGCTGGGGAAAAAAAAAATGAGACGCCCACTTCTGTGGTTTATTCTGTTGTAAAGGAAGCAGTTGAAATTCTGCTGTTATACTGGTAACGGAATATAACTAATAGAGTTACTCCAGATTTCTGGCTGTACCTAAATGCTGACCTTAGCTGTTACAGAAATGGGAGTACTGTGAGACTACATGGACCAAAGGAAGTTTGGGTACAGTCCCTAGTCAGTGAAACCACTCAATTTTGTGTAATCCAGCACGGTTTTGGTAGTCACACTCTTCCTGCTCTCCACTTTACAGCTGCAAAGTCTAAACTCAATCCCAGTTCACAAATCAATTTAAAATGTTTCCTCTTTACACCTACTTAAACCGCAGTCATGAGAAAAGTGAAGTTTGAGAGTTCTGACTGCTCTTTGATCTTATAAAAAGTTGGCAAATATTATGGTTGTTAATTTCTTACATAGACTGTATATTGTTCTGATGGGAATTGCTTTGTGCACTCACTATTGCAACTGCAAATTGTTTAGAAAAACTGAGATCTGGATAGGCTAGTTAAATGATAAACAAACTGGTTTTACTAGCTTCATCTTAGCCTTACTCAAACTTGCCAATAAGAAGACTGTCACCTTTTTGTAAATCAGGTATCATGTACCGATGGGTTTAGCTCTCCCCTTCCCCAGATTGAAAAGTCTCATCGTGTGCCGTTAACTCAGCCCAATTCTACTAATTGTAATTGACTTAATTGCTCCCTTCCTCCCCCTCTTTCCCGAAACCGTATACACACAGCTTTTGAGAGAGAGGGTCCGGGCCCAATGGCAAAGGACATGTCATCATTTTCCTTGTTAACGCTCTGGGGAAAGGATTTACAAGAGAGCGAGTCAACGAAGGAGATCCCTTAGAGTCAGGCGTTGGGAACCGGCGTGACTTCTGAATGTGGATTAAAACTTTAATCTTTGCAACTCTTTAAGTAAAGTCTTGTGAGAATGTACAATTTAGCTAAATATTAATATGCAGCCATTATATTTGGAATTGATTAGTGCTATGCTGTTATGAAATACACTACATATTAATAAAATACCAAGGGAAGGATAAGGAATTATGCGGAGTGGGTGGAGAGGAACTAAATAATATATTAGAAGTAGCTGAGAGCTATCTGAGGGGTAGGGAAATTAAAATGTATGGTTTTAAGAGAATGTTTGAATAACTGATGGGAATAGATGGCTCCTGCTTGTTGGGATGAGTTAGTGGAGACAGTCGGGAGGGGCCGAACTACCCCAAAGTTTTCAGGGAGTGTGTATGTAGATGTTCTACGGGAATCTTGAGAGCGCTGGGGGAGGTCCACTCGTAACCATTTGAGGATGGTAAGTTTGCTCAAGATGAGTAACGTGCGGTGCGAAACGGGAATGGCTGGAGAAAAGCCGCGGTGTCAGGAAAAGAAGATAAAATGCCCTTGGCAGGCTCCAGGAGAAAAGTGTGTGTACCTGAGAGAGTCAGGGCTGGGTGGAGAACCGGGGCAGAGAGGACAGGAGCAGGTAAGGGTGACCAGTGGAAAAAGTTGACCGGTTTACCGTGCAGAGAAGTCTGGGCTGGTATTAAGCATTTCTCAACTTCTGTCCCAGCTACGTCTGTGTTGGAGTTTCAGAAACTCTTCTGGGTTTTTTTTTCTGTTAAAGGAATTTTTCCCCATACGGGTTGCTAGGGGGACAAATGGCTGAGTACTTAAGATAAAC